>CM028379.1:27194449-27413753 GCA_013146195.2 Codonopsis lanceolata
GATATCAGGGTCTTGTGATGAAAAATAGATAAGCCTCCCAATGAGTCTTCTATATCTGGAGAAATCAGGTAATATGTCACCCTTGTCAGCAGCTAGACCATGGCTTTGTTTCATAGGGATTTTGGAGGCTTTAGCAGATAGAAATCCCACATCTGAAACAATTTCCAGAGTATACTTCCTTTGATGAAGACAAATCCCTTCTGCAGATCTGGCAATTTCTATGCCTAAGAAATACTTCAAAGGCCCAAGGTCTTTAATACTAAATTGAGTATGCAGATGAGCTTTGACTTCAGAAATTGTGGAGGGATCAGATCCTGTTATCAGGATATCATCTACATAGACTAATATGGCAGTGAAGGATGTTGGCTTGGTTAAAGTAAATAGAGTATGATCATTTTTAGAAGCTTGAAAGCCATAGGCAAGTAGAGCAGTTGTAATTTTATACCATTGTCTGGGGCCTCGCTTAAGACCATAGAGATTTAAGCAACCTACGACAAGTGGAGTAGAAGAATTTGGAAGAGATAGTCCAGGAGGAGGCTTCATATACACTTCTTCATCTAAATCTCCATGAAGAAAGGCATTGGAAACATCCATTTGTGATAAGGTCCAGCCCTTAATTGCAGTGAGAGCCAAAAACACCCTAACTGTTGTCATCTTGGCCACAGGTGCAAATGTCTCAAAGTAGTCCTCTCCTTCAGTTTGAGTAAAACCCTTGGCTACCAGTCTGGCCTTATACTTGTCAAGACTACCATCAGCCTTATATTTTACCCTAAAAACCCATTTGCACCCACCGCCTTCTTGTGAGGAGGAAGTTCCCGCATGCCAAGTTTTATTTAGCTCTAAGGCATTGCTTCAGCAGTCATGGCGACACCGCTTAGGATCTTTCAAGGCTTGAGAATAAGTGGTTGGTTCAGAGATAGAGGATATATTACATATGTAAGAAAAATAAGAAGGTGAAATAGATGAATAAGATATAGGGGAGGACACACCTGAGAAGCAAGTGGAGTTGATAAATGTGGATGGAAGACCTGTATAATCTTTGAATTTACATGGAATATGTCTTGCTCTAATAGGCCTAGATGTATGGCTCTCAGGAACATTAGCTGACTGGGAGTTGGGAGAAGTTTGAGGAGAAGACTCAGGAATAGTTGAAGAGATATGTATAGGCTCAGATGAAGACATAGGTTCATGTTCAGGTAGGAAGGAAGATGCAGGATTAGAGATTGATTCAGGATTTGAAGTAGACTGAGGAATGTTTGGAGACTGAGGTTCAGAGATAGGATCATCCTGATTTGGAGTGGAAGGTATAGAAGAAAAAGGATTAGAAGGAGAGGAATTAATAGAGGAAGATGAATTAGAAGTTGGAATATCAACAGATGGAAGTGATGATCCTGATGATGTAGGAAGGATTGGAGAAAACATGGGAATGGTAGACTCTGAGGTAAGATAGGGAGCATACTTATAAGGAAAGTTGTCCTCATAGAAGTAAACATCCCTGGAAAATATGATTTTGTGTGACTGTAGATCATACAACTTATATGCCTTTTTGCCATAAGGGTATCCTAAGAAGACACATTTAGTTGCTCTTGGTGCAAATTTATCTCTATGGGATTTTAAAGTAGAAGCAAAGCAAAGGCAGCCAAAGGTTTTGATGTGAGAATAGGTGGGAGATTGATTAAGAAGTTTTTCATAGGGTGTTTTGTATGAGAGAATAGGAGTAGGTGTTCTATTAATGAGATAGGTGGCAGGGAGAATGCATTCTCCCCAGAATTTTATAGGTAAGTGAGCTTGAAATCTTAATGCCCTAGCAACATTAAGTAAGTGTCTATGTTTTCTTTCAACCCTACCATTTTGCTGTGGGGTTTCAACACATGAACTTTGTTGTTCAATGCCAAGGGATGTGAGAAAGGAAGAAAGAGTATTGTTGAAAAATTCTGAACCATTGTCAGATCTGATGGATTTAACAGAAACATTAAACTGTGTTTGAACCATTTTTAGGAAAGCTTGAATGTAAGTAAGTATTTGAGTCTTTGAGGATAGTAAATAAGTCCAAGTTGTTCTTGAAAAGTCATCAACTATAGTAAGAAATGAGTTAAATCCATTATAGGTTTTATGATGATATGGTCCCCACACATCACAATGAATAAGGGAGAAAGGAATAGAAGCATGGCTATGACTTATAGGAAAGGGAATACGACATTGTTTTGCCAAATGACATACATCACGATAATGTCCGATTATTAGCATTACAATCAATAGGAAAGTGTTTCAAGAATTGAAAAGGGGTATGACCTAGTCTAGTATGCCAAAGTTTAGCAGAATTGGAATGAGATACAGAGGCTGAAACATTAGGCTGCAAAGAAGAAGATATTCCATTTAAACTCAATTTGTATAAGCCTTTATCCACTTTACCAATCCCCTTCAAGCTCCTGTGGACTGAGTCCTGGAATAAGCAATAAGAAGGTAAAAAGGTTAAGTAACAATCACTTTGAGCAGTAAGTTTACTTACTGATAATAGGTTGAAAGTAAATGTAGTACACACAAGACATTATATAATATAATGCCAAGAGGAAGGTTAACTCGACCAATATGTGTCACCAAGTCGTAAGACCATTTGGAAGATAAATGAGAGAAGGAAAAGGTTTTGGATCAACAAGTAAATGAAAGGAAGAAACAATATGGTCAGTAGCTCCAGAGTCAATGATCCATTCTAGCTCATTACTAGCAGCACTGAATTGAATAGAGCTTGTAAAACTTGAGTTGTAAAACACTTACCGACCCACTTGTTCAAGGTGGAAGTACATGAGGAAGAACAGCTTTGATTGATCATATTCAGGAGTTTGTTGTAATGGTCTTGAGACATGGAAACATTTCCATCTCCAGTATCATTCACATCAGATTGAGATGTAGTGGCAGCATTCACATGAGTACCTTGAATGTAAGCATTAATGAAGCTTTGTTCTTCAAGTTCTTTGGCATCTTAGATGGATCAGGTTTGATGCCATGTAACTTGTGCCATTCAGGAAATCCTAGTATAAAGAAACAACTAGTTCTTGTGTGTCCTGTACCTCCACAGTGATCACAAATCAAATTTCCTTTAAGATTTCCTCTTCTACTATTTCCAGTAGAACTTTTATTGCCACTTCCATTGGCTGCATATCCTTTGTTATTTCCAGGTAGATTTTTAGCAAACAATGCAGTAGATACATTGGAGTCTATGATCCCTGGATTTGGTGTTTGTAATATAGAACATTCTTTGATTCTTTCATCTTGCATTAACAAGGAGAGACATGTACTTATATTAGGAAGTGGAGTCATGGCAAGTATAGTACTTCTGATTCCAGAATGTGATTCATTTAGGCCAATCGAAATTGAGTAACTCTTTGAATCGGTTATACTCTTCCATTCTTTTAAAATGTACCTCACAAGAACAAGAACACACACATTTAGGCATATTGCTTGCCTCTTCAAATCCATCCCAAATGCATCTCGAATTTAGTGAAGTAAGTCGTAATAGGCATATTTCCTTGTTGTAAATTCATCATATCTTTCTTAATCTGAATATTTGAGTTCCATTCCCTTGAGTAAAACGACATTCCAAGTCATCCCAAATTTCCTTGGTCGCTTTTAAAATAAACCAAAGCTTGCACCGATTTCTCGTGAAATAGCATTTAACAGCCAAGAGATTAACATATCATTGCACCTTTGCCAATGAGATATGTATTTCGAATTCAGATTAGGTTTCTTATGAATTCCAGTGACAATTCCAAGTTTCAGTTTAGACGAAAGAGCTATCATCATAGCTCTTTTCCACTGATTATAATTTGTGTTAGTGAGGACATGAGTGACTAAACTCATTCCTGGATGGTCATTCGGATGCAAATACAATGGATGTGAAGCAGGAATAGAAAGATGTACCTCAGCCGACTCATATTCATCTGCTTCTTCAAATGTTTGCTCCTCGTGAAGATTCTCGATTTCTGTGAAGAATCAGACTTCTGCTGTGATTCTTCAATGTCTTGATTATCTCCGGCCATTCTAAATGAATTCCCCTAATTGTTTGTGACTCCAGTCATGCAATTGAAGATTGATAAAATGCGGAAGTGAGATTGCTCTGATACCATGAAGGATTGAGAATGGCTCAATCAATCATGAAGCAAAACTTGAAGAAAATTATATGAACTGGAAACAGGATATTGAAAAAGGAGAGAGAGAGATATTCTCTTTCTAATGATTCGTAAAGTGTTAACTGATTTACAATTAGGGAATCAATACATTTATATGAGGAATAACAAAGATAAAATCGACTAACAACAATCTAATAAAAATCCAAATTAATGCCTTAATTCTAACAGAATCAACAGCCTTAAATGTACACTGACACCCCTCGCATTTCGTGGAATAACACCCGATTCCCCGAACAAGTAATAATCGCTAATAATCGCCATTTATATCATTCACTCGACACCCTTAAGGTTCTCGCTTTATTCACTGACACCCTCGAATTCTCGAGACTTCGTGTTGTCTTCTTCATCTGTTGCTTCTTTATTTGCTTCAGTGTTGTCTCCTTCATCAGTTGCTTCCTTATTGTTTATACTATTACGATTGGCTGACCATACTACCTGCGGAGGTTCTTCTACATTTGTACTATTACCCTCAACACGAAGATCCAACATAATCACAGATAAGTAGCATGCATCTTCGGCAGATGAGCTGCAGAGAAGCAAAGCCCGCCCTATGTCCAGGCTTTGTTCCGTGAGAAGTATGAACCTTGCCAAGTGAGTCATCTCGTGAATCGCATTGAAAAACGGAATCATCGTTGTTTGTCCATGTTTCTGATCCGTTAGGTGACAGAAATAAAGTTGATGTAAGGGCTGATGTAAAACAAAGGGAAGAGGTTATTGTAGCGACTAATAGCAAGAAGATGATGACAATAGCCATGAGCAAAGCATAAAAATGGAAAATGGCTAGATATGGTGTGAATTATATATAAAAACTTCCTGCAATGAATATAGGAAACTCAGCCCGATAAAAAATATGTTGGCTGTTAAGAGAGAAGTTTTGATCGAGGGAGGACAGAGTCTCTTGGTAGCTGCCAGCGAACTTAAAAAATGGGGCCCCTACCATTAACAATAACAGGTAAAGAAATGTAGGGAGAAATGGGGCCTCTCCCCTCTTAATAATTGTTAATCGTCTTGCACCTTTATTTTTTTTTTGTAATCTAAAAAAAACTATTCATTCATTGCGATGCACAAAATAGAAGTTTTATGTGATATGTCTTATGTATTCAACCAAGGGTTTTTTTTATTGTGTGTGTTGCTGTGTATGTAAACCGTTCGATGAAATATCCGAATAAGAACTTATTGGTTCTTGAACACCTTTTTGAATCGTGATGCATTGAATTAGAATTGCAATGCATCGCGTTTAATTTTTTGCATCATGATGCTAAAGATCTGAAACGCGTGTGTTCAGTTCATTAAATGTATATTTGTCATTTCGCATCAAAAATGATTTTTCCGGTTAAAAAAATGATGAACCGGAACGGTTGAAAACTTTTGAAAAGAGATCAACCCGAATTTCACAAAAAAAAAAAAAGAGTAAACTGATTAAAACTTTAAAAAGTGAACTGACTATCTATTATTCCTTGTATATTCTCGGTTATAAAGTGAGATAAAGAGACCTTTTTAATTTGGGTGGAAAAAATTGGGGTCCTAGGCAGCCGGGGTGCCATCCTAAAGATACTTTGTCATAGTCATGACTATATGCAACTCTAAGGAAGGGACACTCATGCATAGTGTGTTTGTTAACTTCTTCAATACAAGTAAAAAGAAAGTATAATATACGAGTTTCGTTTGTCTCAAACTAGTAAATTAAAAAGAATTTATGTCAATGTTCCAATGATCTTTCAAACCAACAATGTAAAGAGGATAGACATTCAAGAAACTTGAATAGATTTTTTAGAAATAGTAAGCATTCAAGCATTAGAAAAAAGAGTAAACATTGCAGTGTGGAGAAAACAATATATATATATATATATATATATATATATATATATATATATATATATATATATATATATATATATATATATATTTATTTATTTATTTTTTCTTTCTTATACCTCCATACTTGTTCTAGTATCTTTCCTTCTCGTTTATGAATGCATTGATTAATCATTGATCCATCAACTCATTTATTTACTCTAGTATAAAGGCTATAGATGTTCTATCTATGGCCTCAAGCCTCTACGTGCACCGACTTCAATTCATTCAAGTTGTCCATTGCACGGCTTGACCCAGCATTTATTATGTATGAAGGGATCTAAATTGAACTCTAAAAAGATGCATTTTTTAAATCAAATAATAAAATTTTGTTAAAATTATTATATTTTTATTTAATATCTTGAGAATAGATCAACCATTTTCTTTTACATTTTTCACCTACTAGGAAGGATCACGTGCGTTGCACATGATCTTAATGATTTGTTATAGTGATTTGTTAGTTCTTCGTTCATTTTTTTTGTTTATTTTTAATTATTTGATTATTTTTATGTTATAATCTTTATAGTTTTTTAGATTTATAAATTGTGTTGTTATGTGGTTAGCTTTTCTTATGTTTTTTTAGTCATTGTATAGCAACTTATCTTACACATTTGTTTTTTTTTGTTATTTTTAAATCTTTTTTTAATACCAAACATGAATTCATTCACTTTTATCGATGTGTGAATTGAAAACAATTCAAACTAAATATCTTATAGCATATTGTTGTTAGATACTTTGCTTATGTTGTTTCTGGAATTTATGCCTCTCTTTAGAAAAAATAATATATTGTGTTAGAGAAATCAAACTCTCAATCCCAATGTATATACTTACACTAAAAAAAAAAAAAATTCCTCCAAAGTATCTATAAAGTCTCACTTTACCACCCAACTTAAGTTTTGTGTCATTTTCATGTCTCATTTTATAACTTTTTTTCTAATTTGTCCCCTAACCATGACGAAGGTTATGAATTTGACGTTAATGTGTACATGGTATTTCACATGTAATGCATTTTGCTTATTTTTAACAACATTTTCTTTGCTTTTATTACCCAAAGAGAAACATCATTTTCTTTTTTTCTAGCAACGCTTTCTTTACTTCTTCTCCAGTAATGACATCTTATGCAAATTTAAATGATATAAAACCCAATAGTGTATGAATCTTTTATTCAAATCTTTATATGGAAAAATAAATAAAAATATAACATAATCATATCAGAGATCAGAGAGATATAACTCAAGATCTGAGAATCACATTCAGGTGTCAAGGCCACCACGAATAAGAACCCACCAAAAATTACAGCCACCGATGTTAAATAACCAAACTCCACAGTTCATTTCTCTCTTTGTCTCTCATACAACACAATACACAAGCACACCCCATGAATTTCAAAACTCGTATTTGAACACATCACAAATGTATACGACAATGATGAAGCACGACATGGTTCAATCCGTTTTCATTGTCCCAAGTTTTAACTCTAACAAATTTCTCATCTGCACCGTTGATATTGTTTATGGTTTGATTGGAGCAAATTATTGATCTTAAACAATATTCACCATTGTATCTATCACTACGATTACGAGACATGACATCCCTATCACCAAATTTAATATGGAATATAAAAATCTTATAAATTAAAATTTATGGCCAAAGTGGATTTGGTGGATATTGTAGGGGGAAATATGTATGTTGAACTAGTATCGATAGGGTAAAAATTTGATTAGCTCCCAAAATTACACACTAACTCTCACATTGCACCCAACCTACGAAATGTCTCGCTTTCATACTTTATTTTTCTATTTGTCTCACTTTGTCTCCTCTTGTTTATGAGTGTTAAAAATAGTAACGAAAAATAATACGTGCATGTCACATTAAAGATTATTTAGTCTATAATATATGTTTTTAAATAATAATAATAAATAATTCTCAATAATCCAAAAATAATTATATGACCAAATTATAATTCCCCCCACCCCCAAAGTATCCACAAAATCACCCCAACCTAAGGTTTGTCCCATAATGGTATCTGATGTTACAATTTTTTTTCCCATTTTCCACCTTACTAGTGACTGACGTTAGAAAATTCACGTTAAATAACACGTGGTCTATCACGTACGAAGCAAAAAATATCATTTACCTTATATGGTTAATGAGTAAATGTATTAAATGAAAAAACTCGAATCTCACACCCTCTCATTCTCTCTTCTCGCGGTACAAGTTCTCATCTCCTGCTCCACCGTAATAGCCCCCATCTATGGTTCCACCATAGTAGCCGCCATCTCCAGCCCAAACCCTTCCTACTCCATCCATGCCTATCACAACCATCCCCTTTCAATTTTAGCCAAACTCCATTTCTAATCTCCCTCATTCTCTCCCCTGCAAAAGTCGTACCTAAAGTAGAAATCAAAGGCTATATAGTATATTTATTAAAAACCATTGTAAAACATGTGTTTAATAGAAAACTCATAACCCTTATCAATGAATTCATTAGAAAGATAGACGGGCTTGAACGAAGAGAAATGGTAAGGGGTTTTATTGAAATACGCTTCAATTTTGTAGGAGAAAATTGGGCATATGACCAACATGCATATGGCTTAAAACAAAGTATCAGAATTGAGAAGATGTTGAAGAAGCTATGACTTTAGATGATTTCGACCTCAGAGCAACTGGCATGGCAGTCGGGTTGAATTATTTAAAGAATTAGGACAGAGAAAGTAAATGTAAAGTCATGTAAGAGGCTAAGGGGGGGTGAGAAATTGATTGATTTCGGTGTTGGTTAGGTTTCATCGGAGAAGGTGGGTGGATCCAATTTCATACATAAAATTGGATTTGGAGACAGGTAACTATGGGTAAGAGTTTTTCATATCTTTAATTTACTTTGTTTTCATTATCAAGATAAGAAAATTGATAATGAAATGGAAATGCATATCTATTTTCTAGGTTAAGAGAGAGAGAGAGAGAGAAAGAAAGAAATTTGGAGGGACTGGACAAACCCAGTTCGGGTTCTCAATTAGTTTTTGTTTTGGGGAGTGAAGATAATATAAAATTGTGGGTCTTTTCTCTAGATTTTCTTTTGGAAAAAATGAAATGGTGGACCCCACTTCATTTTTTAACACTTTAACTTTCCACACACATTTACATAATTTCTTTAGAAAATTATATTTTATTTATTAATTTTTATATGGCTAAAATACATTTAGCACCCCAAAGTTTACACTGAATTCCTAATATTTCCCTCGAGTTAACACTCACAAGAAAATGTCAAAAATACCCCACACATGGAAGACCACGTGTTATTTAACGTGACTTTTCTAACGGTGGTCACGACTATGGTGGAAAATAGGAAAAAAAATATATCATCAGATACCATTATGGAACAAACCATAGGTTGGGGTGCACTATGTGAATTGGTGGATACTTTGCAAGGGGGGGGGAATTGTTGTTTAGTATAATTATAAGAAAAATGTTGTCCTTACAACTAATTATATTACTTTCCTTACCACTAAGCTTTGAAGAAGTGCAAAGTTGTTTTGGCCAAAAACATTTTTGCCCTTTTTCAAAGCTTAGTTGTAAGACTAGCAATGTTGTAATTATAATTTGTGGAAAATTATTTTTTTGACCATCGTACTATTACCAGCTACTCGATTTGACTAACTACAATTTATAACTCTCAAATTAACCAATGTACTAAATAAGTGGGTCCAATGTAGTCCCTGCCAGTAACGGGCCATCCAATTTTTTAGCTGAATTGCTAATGTCGACTAATGGAGGAACTTTATGTGGGTATTTTTGTCCTTTTAGTAAATTTATATCCCCAATTCATTTTTTCGTCTCCTTTCATCACTATGTGGGTATTTTCGTCCAATGTGGTCCTTACCGTCTTGTTGCTGGACTCATCTCCACCATTGATTGGTTTGACCACTTACTTCTTCCTCTTGGGCTGCCATCTGATGAAATCTGTGTTGTAGACCCATGCCCCCTAGAGACCTCCATTGACAACTTGGGTTCGCACATCATCATCAGCAAGTAGTCCGACAGTGTCGTCCTTTCTATCTTATTAGCCACCTTCATTTCACTTTCTCTCTACTTCCATTTGGCTTGTGCTTTTTCCCTCATCCTCTCCTTCTTCTCCATGTATTTCCTCCTCTTTCAATTCCGATCTCTCATGGGTCACCAACTCTATTTCATCTTCAAAGTTCTCATCTAGGTCTTTCTCCTTAATTGATTCCTCTACTTCAAATTCTAATGCAACTAAGCTAATTCTTCCAAAACTTTACTTCTCTTTCTTTTCAATGTTTAGATGTCCCTAGAAAATCTAAGGACCATCTTTTTAATAAGGTCATCTTTTTATCTCACAATTAAAAATAATTTTTTTGATAATTGATATGAAAGAAAAACGTTTTAAAATAGAAAATAGACATTATTGTTGTTTCGCAAAAAAATTATTCGAATATTAATGCACACATTGAATATAAAATATTGTTGAACTTTGAGTAATTTTTCCTCAATTTATCATTATGGTGTCAAATCAATGTCTATCTTTTTTCAATCTCACAATTACAAATAAATTTTTTGATAATTGATATTAAAAAACTTTTAAAATAGAAGATTGACAATGGTTAGGATGTCCCTAAATAATATAGGTGACACTAATTTTAGAATGTAGTAAGCTTTATAAAATTATAATTTATAAATAGTATACACAAACTTTATTTATATTTCTAAACAATTTATTTGTTAAGTGAAATATTGTGTGTAAGTAAATATGTGCATTTTGGGGGGCAAGGGTGTCAAATTCTTCGAATAAGCAATCAAGAAACATACTTTTCATCTTTAATTTCATCTTGTTGTTTATGCTTGTGCTTCTCCCTCTCCAATTGGGTCTTCTACATCTTCAATTTTTCTAACAAATCACCAAGAAACATCTTCATTTATCTCCAATCTTCAATTTCTTCTATCACCTATTCATTTATCTCCAATGTTACTTCTTGATTTTCTTCTTCATTGCTATGTCTCAACTCCATTTCTTGCTCTTCATCAACTTCACCCAAAACAAAAAATTTCTCCTCCTCTTGCTCAACTTCACAATTCTTAAATTCCTTCTCATCAACAAAGTCATCTTTCGGAAGTGCAAGTGACTCCCAAAACTTGCTAGTCAAAGCTTTCATTTTGACAGGGTCGGATCTACACCTCATCAACAATAAAGCATTCTTTGGTGGAATACAAATACTAACCCTCGCTTCTTGATCTCCCCCTCCACCACCCTCATCCTTCAACTCAATTTTATTATCTACCATCTGTAAATCATAAAAAACATGTCTTCTTGAATTCCTCACTCCCTTTTCCATAAACTCTCTTCTCTGCTCTTCACTATCATTATCATTATCATCATCATCCCCTCCAACCAGAAATTCAATCTGTCTCCCACCTTTCCCACCTCCCTCCCAATCCTACAACGCCACCAACCACCAAAACACTGCCCCCACACGAACTCTACCCTACATTTCCTTCACTAGATCTCACTACCCCTACCCCAGCTGCCACTCTTTCTTATTGTTTAGGCGGAGATGGGGGGAGAGCGAACATATGAGAGAGAGAGAGAGAGAGAGAGAGAGAGAGAGAAGGGAGAGCCTTAATATATTTCTATTCCTGATCTTTCCCAAAATCCCCATTTGCCAAAACCTTAGTCGTATTCCCATTGCTTTACTGCTACAGGTGATTAAGGGAGACGGAAAAAAAATGAATTGGGGAAATAAATTTACTGAAAGGACGTAAATACCCACATAAAGTTCCTCCGTTAGTTGACATTAGCAATTCGGTTAAAAAATTGGATGGTCCATTAATGGCAGGGACCACATTGGACCCACTTATATAGTACTCCCTCCGTCCCAAAATTATTGTCTTTCTTTCCTTTTTCGTCCGTCCCAAAATAATTGTCTTATTTGAAAGTTTTCTTTTTAGGACATCACTTTTACCACTTTACCCTTACTTTTTCTTCTTACTTTAATTTTTGGCCACATATTCATGGGCTTTAAAGGAAACCACACTATTCCAATATTAATAATCCAGTCAAATGAGTTTTCTTAAACCGTGCGTCAAGTCAACCCAGACGATAATTTTGGGACGAATGGAGTACAATGGTCAATTTGAGAGTTATGAAATATGGTTGGTCAAATCAGGTAGCTGGCAATAGTACGATAATCAAAAAGATATTTTTCACTTATAATTTGTGTTATATTTAAATTTAAAAGTTAAAAAAATGCATTACTCTCAAAATTAAATTTAGAATTTATTTAATTTATTTTGTTATCATTCACTCTCTTCCATCAACCTTATCATTCATAGACCAACCACCACTACCACCTCAAATAACACCATTAACCCAAAAATCAAATTTTGATTTGATTTTATTTCTTTGTGATTAAATTCCTTACTCATTTGTTCAAATAAACATATACCACCCCCACAACCTTAAATTTCACTATTTACAAACCTAAATATAATTTTTTGAATTTTTAAATTTGAAGATTGAAACCCAAACCTGTAGACACCCCAAATTCGTACCCCTATTTTATATTATGCAATAAATATTGCAAAATGGACTAATAATTATCTTTTGCATGTTTCAGGAACAAAGGTACGACGAAATCAAGAAAATGAATAAATCAAAAGAAAAGAGAAAACAAAACAAAACAAAAAGAAAACAAAAGGAAAAAGAAAACAAAAGGAAAAGAATATAAAAGAGAAGGGAAAAGAAAAAGAAATAAAAAAAGACCCCCTAAACCTTTTTAGAGGCCCTTTAAAAAACTTTCAACTCCAATGAGCACCCTCTATATAACCCTTTGAATTGGTGACATCTTAACTAATAAACCTAACTACCAATATATTTCTATTTTTTATTTTTATTTTCCTACCGCAATTGAAATAAAATATTTATAGTTTTAATGAACATCCTTTAAGTGCCCAGTCCGTATATCTTCATCAATACGGACTCCTATCTTCACTATTTCTTTGAAATTGCTATAGGGGATATACCGCATGTGTTCCAGGTAAATGGGTTAGAGATTTTTAATGAACATCCTGGATGATTCAGCCGGATCAGGTTTTTCGAATGTCTGAGCCAACTTTCTTTTCCACCTGACTACAAACTCAGCACATGTTTCCTTTTCCCTTTGGGTGCACGACTCGAGATCTCTTTTGTTTTCAGGGCTGATGTTGTCTTTGTATCTTTCTAGGAATCCCTTCGGCTATTTGGTCCCAAGTACCCATTGTGATGTTGTCTGACAACATTAGCCATTGCTTGGCAGCCCTATTAAGGTGAGGTGAAAATTGGAAGCCATAGCTTCAAAGCTAGCTCCCCTTGACTGCATGCCAGTGGAATAAGATTTTAAGTGGGATATATGGCATCCAGTCTCATCGAATTTTTCTATGTCAGGCATTTTAAATTTTGAAGGCAGTAATGCTGAAGGTTGTAATGTCAATGCCCGTGTAGAAAATTCTCATTTGTTCAGAACTTTGAGCATTATGTTTTTCAGATTTTCCATGTCAGCCTCCATTTTGGTGGAAGGGGGAGTTGGCTTTTGGTATATGCTGGCAAGATTAGGGAAGGTTGGGTTAATTTCTGGCTGTGGTATCTGGTAAGGATTTTGGGCAGGATAAGGATTTTGGACAGGATAAGGATTTTGAGCAGGATAAGGATTTTGGGTAGGATAAGGATTTTGGGCAGGTGGGTTATTGGCAGTTTTGGTTTGGCGGCCAGGATCATTAGGAGGTAGATAGGTTGTAACCTGGCCTGGCTGATTATAGCTTCTTGGGTCCATATGCGGGCTATTTTGGAGTGGATTGGTGATGAGAAAAGGGAGGTCATTTGGACTTTGGGGAATATTGGTGCTTGGAAAAGGATATGGAGGGTAGGATAGAAAAGGGTTGATATTTGGGTAGTAAGGATTGGGTGAGAGATTTGGATTTGAGGGTAATGGTAGTATTTGGTAGGTTGGTGTTTGGCTGGGGATTTGGGTTTGGAGGAACATGGGATATTGATGCTTCTTGAGGGACTGTAGTAAAAGAGGTTCCTTCACCACTAGATTTTAAACTTTGCACCAGATTAGCCATCTGGCTCATTATACGATCAGCCTGTGCACCCAAATTTTGATCTAGACATTGTTGCATAGCCGAAGTCGGAGCATACCCTGGAGCCCCTGTATCTGTACCCATAGCGGACTGCTCACTTTCGGCTGCCATACTGCTCGGATCTATACCCTTTTAACTTATTCTGCTTTTTTCTGATCTGACCCTGACATTTTCTGATCTGATCTCTATGCTTGTATCCCGTATCAACCGGCCAGTACTATCTCAGCCTTTCCAAATTCAGGCAGGTTTATGAGGAAAACAGGGTTTGGAGGTATCAGAAAGGTTGGCTAAAGGCTTTCTGAGCTCGGAGTACAGTGTGCCTTTATTAGTATTTTTTTTATTATTATTGATTTTTCCTACAATTGACCGAACAAGCACCCGCTTTGTTTTGACAGTCTCAGGACTATTCCTGGAACAGTGGATTCTTTCTCCAGAGTATAGGACCCTCGTATTCCACCTGTCTTTCAACTCCTCAAGATCGGACTGATCTCAGGCGAAGGGCATATACTCTTTCCGGGATCCACCATTCAAAATGGCCTAAGTCGAGCATCAGAAAATAATCAGTCAACCCCTGTGTATTTATTCAGATCTTTCTTCTTCTTTTTTTGACTTTTTTTTGTTTTTTTTTTACTTTCTTTTTTTTTTTTTTTACAGGGGCTGACCAATGATTCAGAGATGCAAAAACCAGTCGGTCTATGAAGTGTCCTGAGAATCTATATTCAATTTAACGTTGGCTTATGCAGGGGGTAGGCTGGCCATGGTGTAGGGTAGCAGTTCAGAATATATCTACATGCGTGTGCGTGTGTGCGACATCTAAAAAGTAGTAAATTTTTTTTTTCAGCTATAAAGTAGGAAATAAAACAGATATGGTCTGTCTTGCTGTTATTTGTGGATTTTCTCGACATTTTAGTTTGAGCGCAAGCAAGCAACCAATCACATCAAGAAATAGAAAGAAAAGTGGGGAATTTATATATTTCTATTAATTACATATTTGTCCTAATCCCCAAAATAAAATGACAGAATGAAATAAAATGTACACACACACACACACATATATATATGTATGTATGTATGTATATATATATATATATATATATATATATATATATATATGTATATATATTTTTGCGTGATAAAAATAAAATGAAAAGAGTAATAATATAAAACAGAATTAAAAATATTAAGCAGAAATAAAGTGATAATAAAAATAAAGCCCTAGCCCTTTTTGTTATGCTACCCGGAAATTTATTGTATAATTTTTTTTTTGATTTTGTTGTTGTTGTTGTTTTTTATATATTTTTAAATATACCTGTAATGGTGACTGAAACGAGATTGTTGCAAGATGGAGGATCATATCCACAAATATATACACAGATATATAAAAACGCAATATTAAAATGCTTAAAGAAATATAACAAGCATATTTTAGCCAGAAACAAAAGAAACAAAAGTTTTGTTATTGATTCTAGCCCTCCATTTTTATTTAAAATAAAAACGATCTCCCCAGCAGAGTCGCCAGTGTGGGTGCCCCGGAGTGCGCCCGCACCCCACGCGCCCTTTTAAAGGGGTGTGCGACGTGCGAAATCGAATATCACGCTTTCCATTCCACCCTCCCTTATTTAGGGGAAGACGAAATTAAAAATGGGGAAATGATGTTGTCAAGAAGCGCGTGGAATACGCCTCGGTCACCTTAGTGATTTGTGGTCCAATATGAGAGCTTTGGGTTTTTCTATATCTCACCCTCCCTTGTTTAGGGGAAAATAAAATACAAAAAATGCATCACCCTTTTCATTCCCATCATCCCTTGTTTAGGGGAAAACGGAAAAGTGCAAAAAAAAAGATGTTGCGGGCCCCACTGTGGACTTTATGAAAATTGTCTGAATGCCTATTTTGGATCGCTATGAGTGCATTGGCTCCCCGTATCTCATCCTCCCTTGTTTAGGGGAAAACAAGATGTAGGAAATGCATCACCCTTTCATTCCCATTCTCCATTGTTTAGGGGAAAACGGAAAAGTGTAAGAAAGGATATTGCGGGCCTCACTGTGATCCAAAATGTTTTGACAGAGTTGTCATCTTCATTTTAAGGAGAAAACAAAGAAAAAACCAAAATAAAACCAGAGATTGCAAAAAAAGCGGGTTCGGAGGCTATGTTACAAGTTGGGAAGGTGCTAGGCACCCAACTCGCCCTTTCGGTTTCAAAACAGTTTTTGGTTAAAGTATGCTTTTTGTTATATTTTTCTAGCAAATAAATAAAGCATTAAAAACAAATATATCCATGTCTACATTATTTACGGATTTGCAGCAGTCTTCTTTCAATAATTTACAAATACATTTAAAAATATTTGGCCATAATAATGGCTCTTTTTAATGCTATTTCTAAATAAATCCGGGCAACATAAAAACTTATACTTTTACATTGGGCCGGATGGAAAATAGTTTTTTTATAAATAAACTCTTAAAGGCTCACCTTTAAGAGCGTTGGTGTGCTCGCTCTGCTCTTTCGGGAGAGGGAACCTTTTTGCTGCTGCTGCTGCGGTTCGGGCAGGGTGACTACTTCCGAAGGTTGCTTCTGGGCACCATCGAATGGGCGGAACAACTACTTGCGTTTTTGCTGCTGCTTGTTTGCTGCTGGCGGAAATCGGGCAGAGCAACTGCTTGCTTCTAGCAGATTTGGCCTTTTTACTCGGGTAGAACAACTGCTCTTTTTGAGATTTTTGGACCGGGGAATAGGGTGGAAACCTAGCTCGGGGGCTAAGGCTCACTTTAACCGGTTGGTTTTGTGTTTGGAGGAGAATTGGCAGAGCTTCGAGGCTTTATAGGATGGGGAACTCACTATCGCTCACTGCGTAAAAACTACGCTGAACAGTGATTCTTTGGGCTTCAGGATCCTTCACAAAGTGAGGCCGAGCACCTGTATTTATAGGCGAGAAGAGGGACATCGCTGGGATTTCTGATATTCATCTTATGCTTCACTAGCTTGTACCGCGCGCTTGAAGGCTTGTGCAATGCATTAACTCAGAGTGTACTGTAGCAGAGCTGGGCGCCGAACCCAAAGGTTCTGGGCGCCGCGCCCATGGAGCATTGTGGCAGCGCCAAGTCTTCATTCTTTGCCTCCTTTTTGACACTCTGGCCCTTGCATTTTACTGTTTTACGCATCATGCTTTGTCTTTTGCATTTTTAAACCCTGTAACTTGACATTTGTTAAGTTTCAACAGGTCTTGATATCGCATGTCAATGTTACGTACCAGTGGTACAAAATTCGGGTGTCTACAGGTTCCATCCTCAAGTTCTTATCCTCTTGAGAAGTTGTGGGTTCTAATCTTAATTCTAACATTTTAAATCCTCATTTTAACCAAAAGCAAATCTTCCAGCCTGCGGGCCAGCCCTAGAACCCGCTAGGCCAGCCCAGTTTGCTCGCGACCCTATAGGGTCAGTCCGTTTATTAAATGGATTGGATTTTCCCAACCCTAACCCTTTCATGTTTCTGGTTAATAGGGTCGACCCTACAGTTTTCGACCTTTTTAACATCTCTAGTTAGCCTTACAACTACTTGTACAACTTTTCTTACAATTAAGTTTTGAAGAAGGGTAAAATTGTCTTTGTCCAAACCAACTTTCTCTAATTCAAGGCTTAGTTGTAAGGAAAATTATAGAATTAGTGGTAAGAATAGCATTTTCCATCTTTTTCAGACATCTCTAGAAATATTTTTTTAGCAAAATCCCATTTGCCTGACTTCTCATACATATCGACCATAGAAAGTTGGATAAAAATAGTCATGTTATAAATTTAATGTGCCAATGGCCCAATTTATTTCATTATTAATTTATTTTGTCTTTGATAGACCAACTAGCCATTTCAGCAAATTTGTGAATTTTTTTGAATAAAGACTAATAGTTTTTTGGCCCAAGGTTGATATCGTTTGGACTTGAGTTTAATGAGACCCGAGATATATTTGGCCCGACCTTGCCCGAGTCGATGTTAAGTTAGACCCAATGGGCTTGTTGCAAGCCCGATCGGCTCGACCTGTTTGACAACTCTACGGACGATAAAGAGAAGAGCGAGTGTACTCAATAATACCTAGATGAATTAAGTGACGCAAGTTCCAAAAAGAAAACGAGACGACAACAACGACTAAAGATGAGAAATTTGTAGGAGTTTATGAAGTGATAGTTGACCTTGTTTTCATCTCATCACCCACTTATCATATTCATAAGATTACATGAGCTATTTAAACAACGATTGATCTGATTCTTTTGATGTGTGTTTACAGATTTGTTATGTTACACAATATTTATCATTTGTATATTCAATAATCACAATTGTATATGCATGCAAACTGTTCGATAAAATGTCAAATTATTAATTTGCATCGTTTTTGAATCGTGATGCATTAAAATTCATTTGTGATGCATCGATTTGGAATGGTGATGACAGTTAACAATTTAAAATCATGAATCACAATTCAAAATCATGCGTCAAAAATCAATTTTGAATTGCGAAGCATCAAATTTTAACCGTGATACATCGCTATAAAATGGAATTGCGATGCATGGATTTGTAATTAAAATATCCCGATGAACAAATTGGATTTACGATACAAAAAATCGATCCAAAATTGGATTCGTGAGGCAGAAATTGTGCATTGCGATGCCTTGAGTTACTGACAGTGTAGCGTGCCTTGGTTCATGTATGATATTCTCGTTTTTTTTGCTCAAAAAGTGCCTTTTACGTTAATAAAAAATGTTGTGGATTTAGCGATAATAAATTCATGCGAGGGGACGGCCCCATTTTCACCCAAAAGCTTATATTCTAGTATTGTTAATATTGGTCCCTATACTTTTACCCAGCTTGGGGATTGGCCCCTCTACAAAAATTCAAAACCTTGGATCTTTATAGTACCAAAATTAAGGGCAATACAGGGACCAACCATGAAAACACTCAACCCTTACGTTTGTAGGCTAGGGTTTTAGTTCATAACATTTGGTACTTTTTTAGTGGTCCAACATTACTATTACTTTACTGAGTTCTCTCTATTCCCAGCTGTCTACTATTTCATTTTGAAATGTTTTATATAAAAAGTCGACTATTAAAAATTAAACTAATATACTTTTTTCAATTTCCATGTATACCACTCTTTTCTATTTAATTCCTATTACTTCAAACCACACTAGCTCTATAAACTTCCACAATTTACAACTGCATCACTTTCTAGAACCACAACCATTTTTATTGGCGAGATAAGTGAGATCGGAGAAAGAAGAATCGCTATCGCTACTATAACAAAAACAATCGGCTCCAAGGCTAGCTACCACCATTTTCCAAAAAATTCCTCACCAAAGCCCCCGAATCATCTAACCGAGCCACCTAACTATTCCCTCTGCCCAATTCACCCCCCAACCACCACCACCAACCGCCTTCGGTGACCTTCGTTCCTAGTCCTACGCTATTCAAATCTAAAACTCGTTCAAACGATGCAATAGTTCAAGCAATTTATGAAATTGAAAAGCCTTTTGAAATTTGAATCGGGGCTGCGTGAATCGGGGAAAAGGGATTTTGGTTTGTTGGGGGAATTTGGGTAAATAACTGCTTCTAGGATGATCCAGAAATTGATAGAGAAGTTGAAGAGACAGAAATTGAGAAATGGAGGTTTCTGTCTCTCATGGAACCACAAAAATATACCACCCATGTTTATACTTTACAAAGGAACAATTGATATCATTGGCATACAATGATAAACACTTTTGAGAATTTCTAGACTAACTAGTCACTATACATGGAAAGATCTTTTCTCGAATTTTTGAGGCCCTCAAAGATGAAGAACTTGAGATAGTAGAAGCTAATGGTGGGGTTGCAACAAAAGGTAAATTGCAACTGATGTTAGCCTGCAACTCTGTAACACCTTCCAAAACCTTCACAACCAAAGACATGGATGGCCTTCTTCTATAATCTTTATCCAAGCACCACATTCCAAGCTTAATCACCTGAATGATTTCTTCACTATGACATTGCATGTCTTCACTCGGGCAAACGACAATGTCCATCAATCGGTTCTCGAGGGACTTCTTCTGCAGCAAGCTCAGCAAATGAACGTCAGATTCAGTCAGGGAGTAGTCTAGATTTTTCCTCCCACTAATAACCTCCAGCAAAACAATCCCGTAACTATATATAATTCCTGTTTTCTGCCACTCTGGCGCAAGATATCCCATAGTTCCTCTAATTCCAGTCATTACTCGACTCTCATCTCGTTTGATTGACTTTGACATTCCAAAATCCGAGAGCTTGGCTTTGAAGTTCTCGTCAAGAAGGATATTCTCCGGTTTAACATCTAAATGAGCAATTCGTTGCCTGCAATCCTCGTGAAGATATGCCAAGACTTTTGATATGTCCAGCAAAATCATTTTTCTCATTTCCCAACTAAGCAAAATGCTTTTGCTATCGTCAAATATCCATTTTTCCAACCACCCATTACTCATATACTCATACACTAGCATCTTTTGTCTTTTCTCGACACAAAATCCTATGAGCTTCACCACACTAATATGGTGTATGTTACCTAGAGTTTCTACCTCGGCAAGAAACTCCTTTGTCCCCTGCCCAACTTTATCAAGCCGCTTCACTGCAACTAATGTACCATCTCCGAGAACACCTTTGAACACCATTCCAAATCCTCCTTCACCCAGCGGTTCTGCAAACATTTCTGTTGCTGAGCACAGCTCATTGTACGAAAATCTGAGCACAACTCTAGATAATTTCTCAAGGCAGCCCTGACTAATTTCCCAATTTCTATTCTTGTGTTTCAGGAACAACCAGAGAGAAAAACTCGAAAAAATTAAAAACAGCAAAAAGTAGAAAATGAGATATGTGACAAGCTTTCTGAAGTAAGAGGTAGAATGAGGCCTTAGGACTTTAATATAGCATGATGTGTTGTACCAACGGTTGTCGATAGATGTTTCATTAATGAAGGAAAAAATCTGAGTGGGTAAATAGCATTCACCTTGTGAAGCATTAGTAGAAAACTTGAAAAAGGCTGCTTTGCAACCTGCGTTATCAAGACAGGTTTGCTTGCAACTCTCTTCAGTGTCCAACCCGGGGATGGCTGCACTAGGGTCAAAGTAAAGGAAAGAGGATAGTCTTCCGAAATTTATGAGTTGGTAGTTCTCTGATGAAGTTTGCAGTGACAAAGAAGCTTTCTGGCTGCAACCAATCTCAGGTAACTCACTGTTGATAAATTTGAAGTATTCTTTTCCATTGACTGCAACGGGACAGGAGCACTTTGAGTACATGGCCTGCTCGCGTTGGCAAACCCCATATCTACCACACTTGAGTGGGAATTGACAGTCATCCATGAAACCAAATATATTACTATTTGCTTGCCATCCGTACAGACCCTCCCATCCATATATTCTCACACCCCCATCATCATCCAATTTCAGAAATCTAGCATATAAAGAACTGGGAATATCAATTGGAACTGCCCGACTTGTTGAATTCATTGTCTGGTAGATAAAGCTAAGCTCGGTCGAATTCAGTGTTACATTTCGCAATGTAAAAATCACCGACCACATCAGATCAGGAAAAATAGTCAAATATATAATTGACCTCTCAACTTCAAGAAATGACGCAACGTAAGATTCATTGACGCATAGGCGAAACAAGGGAAGACTCGGGTTCACTGAAGATGTACCCGAAGTAAGACATTTTCCCTTCCTCAATGTTTGGCCGATAAGAAGTGTGTCAGTTGGATGATCAAAAGACTTCCAGACAGTCCCATTTGACTGATCAAAGAGCACCATGTTTCCATGTTGACTAATTGTTATTCCACCGATTGATTTACTAAATGTTTGAGAATTCCAAACATTATTCCCATCCGCATCTCTTAGGACCAACCCTCCTGAATATAAATTAAGAGTTGCATCCCTTCCTACATGAATATTACGATTGGCTGACCATACTACCTGCGGGGGTTCTTCTACATTTGTACTATTACCCTCAACACGAAGATCCAACATAATCACAGATAAGTAGCATGCATCTTCGGCAGATGAGCTGCAGTAGAAGCAAAGCCCAGTCCTCATGTCTGGGCTTTGTCCCGTGAGAAGTATGAACCTTGTCAGTGAGTCATCTGTGAATCGTACAGTTTGAAAAACGGAATCATCGTTGTTTGTCCATGTTTCTGATCCGTTAGGTGACAGAAATAAAGTTGATGTAAGGGCTGATGTAAAACAAAGGGAAGAGGTTATTGTAGCGACTAATGGCAAGAAGATGATGATAATAGCCATGAGCAAAGCATAAAAATGGAAAACGGCTAGATATGGTGTGAATTATATATAAAAACTTCCTGCTCATGAATATAGGAAACTCAGCCCAATAAAAAATATGTTGGCTGTTAAGAGAGAAGTTTTGATCGAGGGAGGACAGAGTCTCTTGGTAGCTGCCGGCGAACTAAAAAATGGGGCCCCTATCATTAACAGGTAAAGAAATGTAGGGAGAAATCCGGGCCTCTCCCCTCTTAATAATTGTTGAAAGAACGTGATACCACAGATTCTCGAAATGAGTCAATGTGATTGCCAATGTTGCAGTGATTGTTGCAACAATGGCAATGACAATGAGAACAGAAAATAATATCAAAACAATAGCAGCGGAAGATTTGTAGTCAGACTCAATTTCATACAGAACTAAGTAAGCAAATATTAACCAGAAAAACAAACTACAAGTTTGATACTTGTAGATCAAGCCTCAAGGCCACACAAATTTTACTAAAACAATAATGTTTTACAACTAACAACTAACAACAAAATCCTCACAAGATATAGTATCTTGTGAGAATCAAAAATCCCACATAAAACACTAAATCAAACGTGGGAAGAAAGAACAAACTGCTTCCTCAAACAGAAAGCAAGAAGAACAGATCGAAGCAGCTTTTCTGGATTCAAAACATCAGCATCCTCAATCGGCTGCTTTGCAATAGGAAGAGATAAGCTACTTCTCAAACTTCAGTGATATTGCTCTCAGTGTATAACTTTCTTAATCTTCTCTCTCAGTGATGCAACCATTTCAAAGACAGCCTCCGATATATATACACCTAGTCCTGCAAGGCCACGGCTAGAGAGAAAAAACACTCCTACTAGGAAAGAGATTAGTTATCAAAAATGCAAGATTACCTTTCCTAACAAAACCATGATACCTTGAATAACTAAATTATTTGCAGAGATTTAGTTACCAAAAATATATCGATGATATCATTGGAAAGATTTTCCTACAAAAAACAAAACAAGCTAACAAAAGAATTCTAAACAAAATCTAACACCTAAATAACCAATTGACTAAAATAAACTCCTTCTTTGACCAAGAAAGGTGAAAACAAGATAAAATAGGCATTGCCAGTTTTACCTTTACAATCACCCCTTTTGTTGAGCATTCTTGGTCAAATCCTGAATATCCAAAGATGACCTGCAAGAAGTTAACAATGAGAAGCACCCCCTGAAAATAATATCAAAAATACACCATAGGGAAACATGTTTATAACTACAACTACTTATTACAAGCCAAATAGAGTTTCAGAATTTCCAATCATCACAGGTTTACAATGACAGAACCAAATGTAACAAATGTTCAGAATTATCCATGAGAACAGCCAAATACCAACACCAAGATTACATAGGATCAGCTTCCATAGGATCAGCTTCAGCACTATGAGGAGGAACAACTGCAGGAACTGCTTTAGGAACTCTTTCAGGAACTGGTGCAGGAACTCTTGCAGAGGTAGCAGCTTCACTCTCACCCCCTATTTGACCAGAATGAATATCTAGCCAAGCAGAGTATTGTGCAGCTAAAGAGGTGAGAAAAGTAGTTTGAGCAGAGAGTAGAGCAAGCTGAGACTGAACCATTTTTAACTGTTCTTTGACAAAGAACACAGAGATAGAAGCAGTTGGTTGGGCAAGCATGTGAGATGTTCCAACAGATGATGCATCAATGGGAGGAACAATGGGAGGAACAACGGGAGAGGCAGGAGGATGTGAGGAGCTAGGTCCAGCTGATGCAGGATCAGATGAAGAAGGAAGAGGCAAATTGACTACCCTATCACCCCTTAACAGTTTGGCAGAGAACTGGAGAGGTTCAAGAAGAGGAGATAAACGTATGGAGGAAGGCTTGTAGCCACAGGACACAAGAATTTTATAAATGAGGGAAGGAAAGATGAGAGACCTTTTGTCTCCTCTGTTTACGCCATGGAAGAAACCTTTCTAAACACATAATACCCAAAATCAAAGGAGGCCTTAGTCCCAATGAGATAAAGGACTTTGCATGCTCTTACGTGATGACATTTGAATTGGTGGAGGGTGACCAATTTGCACAAAAATTTTGTGGAGAAATGCATAAAGGGATGAGAGGCTGGGAGGTGCTAAGAGGAGTGCCTTTAACGAGGCCACTTAGAGAAGTTTTCCACCCACAATTCAACTACACAAGAATCTAGATCTAGGAGAAAATCAAAATTGCCGGATGCGGTGTGTGAAGGACCTTGATTGATGATGAGGAGAAAAAGTATACCATTTCCCTCTTACAAAAACTTTCTCGAAGCTAGTATCAGATGGATCACAAATGCGCTTCTCAATGTTTGCATAAAATTCATGAATCAATTCTCTAAAGTATGGGGCAGCTAGAGAAATTGTGTCCATAAGACCTCTATCAGAAAAGTAGGATGTGAGATTATATGATTGCAACAGTGAGGGCGCAACATTTCTTTCATCAATAATATTCCTAGAAATATTATATCTAGAAGAAGCGACCTTAGAGATAAATTTTGAAGAGGAGTACCCAATGGTTTTGACCATTTGAATGTTGCAAAGAATGGGAGCAACATTGAGCCGGCAAGACGGCTTCTAGTGAAAGCAGCAGTACATCTTCGAGTCTTCACTATCTTCAGGAGACCCCTCTTTCTCTTCGTAGTTCTTATCAGAACTATCATCGAATTCTGAAGAACTAGGCTGACTTGGCATGGCCTCTGGTTGAGGCGTGTTGGATGGACCAGATGTAGAAGAACATGCCTTCTTCAACTTGACTAAGTTCTTGACAACATCATCATCGAGAGAGTTATGTCATTGGTTGAAGCGAGAGGAGAACTCACTTCCATTGGCGGTGTCTTTCTTGGTGGAGATGATGAGGCAGTAGGGAACACAATCCTAGGTGAGGGAATAGGATAATCATCATCTTGTACGTCGTTACGGACATGAGTAGGTGTAAGGAGATCTTTGGTGGCGGAGATGGCTCTTGAGCGGGGGAATAGAGCCAATTTGGAGGAACAAAATCCATATCATCGAATCGCTTGCAATTTCAACCGATTCTTTAAAAATCTGGCCCAACCTTGTTCTTCTTTGCCGCTTGTACATCGGCTCATGGGTTCTCATAGTTGGCGGAATTCCCGTTGTCGCTTTGATCGTCCGAGAGCTAGGGTTACCGATTTTGGTAACCGGACAAATCCCTGGATTATCGGCGTCAATTTCGTTTCCCTTTTCTCCCGGAAGTATTACTGTGAGAGGTTCGGGGAATGATTGAAATACTACCATAGCCGTAGAAGAATTTTCAGGAGAGGAATTAGGGCGATTGTCTTCGATTGTTGCAACATCGGGTTTTGAGGATTTGGGGTTTGATGAAGAAGAAGCCATTTGAGGATGAGAGGAGGAATATGGATGAAGAGAACAAGAGGAGATTGAATTTTGGATGATGATCGAGGAGAAGATTGCCGGAGAATGAGAGAGATCTTTGAGCGGTGACTTGTGTTTCGCAAAAATTAACACTAAACCTTCCACTAATTCAAATTAGTCGCTTGAGTCATTTAATGAGAGAAGGTAAGGAGACCCAAAATCAACGAAATTCAAATTTCAAAATGTGGATAAAGGATCAAATGCTAACTGCCTAATAGAGATAAGATAAAAAATCTGTTGTTATGAACATGAGAGATATGTGAAAGAATAAAATCATAATCTGATATCAAAAATTTTGATTTTATCAAGTTTTTTTTTTAAGAGTACACAAACCATACTTAACCAGGATTGAAACCACACAAGATTGCCAAACAAAGATCATAAAAACCAGATCAGATTCTCATGAAGAACACAACAGTTTAGACATCCACATAAAATATTGACTTTGTGAACTAGAAGCAAAACATGCACCAATTTTGAAGAAGAAAACTTTGGAGGCTGATATTCAACAATTATGACCTAGAAAATATGTCCTAAACTATGCAAAAGAGAATAATCAAAGAAAAAATGCAAACACACACATGTGATATGTCTAGATCAACGAATGTTGTTCCCAATGTTCTTTGCAATGGAAGACACATTCGCCAAAAACTGTGATTTTATGTCCAAATTCTCATATTTCTTTCACCAAATAAACACAACTACTCCCATAAACATCACAGGTACTTTATTTCCCTATGAGAATAGCTTTACTTTATTTCAAGCTAATTTGACAGATACCACTAGGAACCTTTCACACTATTTACCAAGGGTAGCAACTTTACTTATTGATCAACCCATGGAATTCGAGAATTCATGGTCCCAAAAGAAAGATGCCACAACCTTGTTCATAGGTAGCTCTTTTCCGTTAGGTAGCTTTCACACTTTGTCAATTAAAAGGAGTCAATTTAGTCAAGATCAACCCATGCAAGTCTAAACTTCATAGTACATTGACAAATTGCAGCATCCAGAAAATTTCAAAAGGTAGCTCTTTCCTTTGTGGTATGAAAGAAAATTTTCAATATTAATACAACTTCATTGGGAGAGGGTGAAAAGAATTTGAGCAATAAGATCACAAAACATTCTTGAATGTATCACCAAGACAATCAAACATGGTACTAGAACATACAGAGTGAAACTAGTGTGCCCCCTAAAGTACAATGCAATATGCCTAAAATTTTTTTAAGTGAGGGATTACATGGCACACATACCGAGAGATTTCCTAAGATTTATGAATCTCTCAAAATCTAGACTCTTAGTAAAAATATCAGCCAATTGGTTTTCTGTACCAACATGTTCAATGCAGACAATGCCTTGTTCAACTAAGTCCCTAATGAAATGGTGTCTTATATCTATGTGCTTTGTTCTTGAGTGTTGAACATGATTTTTAGCAATGCTTATCGCACTTGTGTTGTCACAATACATGGTTAAGATATCACTGTGCAAACCATAATCTTTGATCATTTGTTTCATCCACAAAAGTTGTGTACATCCACTACCAGCAGCTATATATTCAGATTCAGCTGTTGATAGGGCTACACAATTTTGTTTCTTGCTAAACCATGAAATCAGATTGTTTCCTAGATAAAAACATCCTCCAGACGTACTTCTCATGTCATCAACACTACCAGCCCAGTCAGCATCACTAAATCCAACAAGATTTGTATTTGTGTGTTTGGTATACCACAAACCCATGCCAAAGGTCTCACCAACATATCGAATTATTCTTTTAACAGCTTTCAGGTGAGAAACTTTGGGGTTTGCTTGATACCTAGCACACAAACACACACTGTACATGATATCGGACGGGTGGCGATTAAATACAAACTTCCAATCATACTTCTATATAAGGTAGGGTCAACACTTTCAGATTTTTCATCTCTATTAAGTTTATCGGATGTACCCATAGGGGTTTTCTTATGTTTTCCATTCTCAAGATCGAATTTCTTCACCAAGTTCAGAGAATACTTGGCTTGAGAAATGAACATCCCTTCATGTGATTGTTTGATCTGAATTCCTAAAAAATAGGTCAACTCCCCTACCATGCTCATTTCAAATGTGGAAGTCATGCAATTTACAAACTCTTTTTCCAAGGATTTGGAGGTGGATCCAAACACAATGTCATCAACATAAATTTGAGCAATCAAAATATGTTTATCTTGTTTTTGAATAAATAGTGTTTTATCCACCTCTCCCCTTCTAAACCCACTTTGTAAAAGATGATCTGTAAGCCTACCATACCAAGCTCTAGGAGCTTGTTTGAGGCCATACAAAGCCTTTTTCAATTTAAACACATGATTGGGTTTATGGGGGTCCTCAAACCCTTTTGGTTGTTCAACGAAAACTTCTTCTTCAAGAATTCCATTTAAGAATGCACTCTTCACATCCATTTGTTGAAGAGTTATGTCAAGAAAACAAGCAATTGCAAGAAGCAGACGAATAGACTCAATGCGGGCTACAGGCGCAAAGGTTTCATCAAAATCCACCCCCTCAACCTGTGTATACCCTTGAGCTACAAGTCTAGCTTTATTTCTTATTATTTCTCCCACTTCATTTGTTTTGTTTTTGAAAATCCATTTAGTTCCAATAACATTTATTGAAGTGGGTGCTGGAACTAGATACCAAACATCATTTTTTGTGAATTGATCTAGTTCCTCTTGCATGGCATTTATCCAGCCTTCATCCTTGAGAGCCTCTTGCACATTTTTAGGTTCAACAGTGGAAACAAAACATGAAGCATGTATTTCATCAAATTCAAGTGTGGACATGCATGCAAGTTTCTTGTAATCCACTTTACCTTTCTTCCTTGTTGACACACCATCCTGTACATTACCTATAATTTGAGTGAGAGGATGGTTCTTCTGGATCTTGCTTGGAATGTCAATTTCTGTTCGATCAACTGACTATTTTCTGATTTGAATCAATTCAAAGCGGCTTCATCTTACGCGGTTCTTTGTTCAATGTGTCTTAGATGTTGCTTTGCATTCGGAAGCACATTGGGTGACACATCTGAATTTCTTCACCGAACCACCGAACTGGTATGCATGCGCTTCTTTGATTTGGAATTCGGCTTACGTTTCGGATCAAAATCTCCAAAATCTAAGATCCCTGAAACATCTTCTTCAGCAGTTTTGTGACCAAGATCAGTTAGATCATCGAAAACAATGTTCATGGATTCCATAATAGACTTAGTTCGCAGATTAAATACTCTATATGCTCGACTATTTGTGGAATATCACATGAACACACACTTATCACTCTTAGAGTCAAATTTGGAAAGTTGGTCTCTATCATTGAGAAGATAACACACGCAGCCAAACACATGAAAGTATTTCAAGGTAGGTTTCTTTCCAAGAAAAATTTTGTAAGGTGTCATTGTGCTACCTGGTCTTAAGAAGACTCTATTTCCAATGTGACAAGCAGTATTTAATGCTTCAGCCCAAAATCTTTTAGCCAAAATTTTTGAATGTAACATTACCCTAGCCATTTCTTGTAATGTCCTGTTCTTTCTCTCCGCCACTCCATTTTGTTGTGGAGTTTTGGGAGCAGAGAATTCATGTGAAATACCATTGGAGGCACAATAATTAGAAAAGGATGTGTTTTCGTATTCCGTGCCATGATCTGATCTAATTCTAATGAGTTTTAGATCATACAAGTTCATTACACGGGTGTACCAAATTTTGAAAGCCTCAAAAGTTTCAGACTTCTCTCTTAAAAATATCACCCAAGCATATCTAGAGAAGTCATCGACACAAACAAAGGTATATTTTTTCTTACCTAGGCTCTCTACCTCAATGGGACCCATAAGGTCAGTGTGTATCATCTCTAGGCATCTTGAAGTGGTGCATTGTGTTATGGGAAGATGTGAAGCCTTGGTTTGTTTACCTTTTTGACAAGAGCCACATACCTTTGAATAATTCCTTTCCAAATTTGGCAATCCTTTAACAGCATCATGTCTCACAAGCTCATCGAGCTTACGAAAACTCATGTGACCAAGTTTCTGATGCCAAAGATCTGTTACATTAAGACTTGCTTTTTGACAAGAATGGGTATTGTTGAACAAGTAACAGTTATCAGACGATCTTATACCTGTCAGAAGACATTTGTTATTATGATCAAGAACTTCACAGGAATTTTTGTCAAACTTTACCTAAAGATCATCGTCACACAACTGACTTATACTGATCAGGTTTGTCTTAAGTCCTTCCACATGGTAAACATTTGTGAGATTTGGAAGGCCTTCAACGTTCAGTGTTCCTTTGCCAACAATTTTCCCTTTGGCACCACCACCATATGTCACAGATCCACCATTAATACTCACATATTCTTTCAAATTCTCAGATGAACCTGTCATATGTCTAGAACAACCACTGTCAAAATACCAAGATCCAGCAACATGAGATTTCAATGAAGTGAAAGTAACATTACACACTTCATCATGTGACATTGTAGCACCAGGACATATATCAAAAGGCTCACAATATTTGGCTCTACACTTATCATCACAAGTTTTGGGAACCCACATTTGTTTAACATTTTTGGGTTGGTGGTTTTGAATTTTTTTTTGATTTGTCTTCGAATGAGGCTTCCAATGTGTCTGCCAATGTTGTTGCATTGGCTGGCGCATTGGCTGCTTCATACGGTTCTGCCTATGAGCTTTTCCAAAGAAATCTTGCCTCATTTCATTTTCATACATTGCCTTTTTCAGAAAACAAAAGGGTTGTATGTGACCAGGCTTATGGCAGAAGTGACAAACATAATTTTTCTTTCTTACTCTCGGTTTTTCACAGAAAATAGTTTCAGGAAAAATTTCATTGGTCTGTTTGGTTCCAGATGTTCCTTCTCCTTCTTTCACAAAAACCTTAGGAACTGTAACACCCCGCTCCTTCGTTAGCTCGGTTTGCGTGCTATACTTGCACTTCTTCCTTTGTCGACTGTAGGATTGGTTTGCGAGAGGGTCTAGATGTGTATGAGAGACCACATTAAGACCAAAACATTATTAAGAGATGCCATATAGTTGTTGACTTGCTAAAGTCACAAGTCGTGACTCGACGATAGTCGGAATGCGACGCGATTGAGGGTTTGCTTGCGTTTTGTGTTCGTGACCTCGGTTTGGTCCTAGACCTCTATATGATGGTTTATTAACATGTTTAGATGTATTAGACTTCAAGTTGGAGGTGTTCCTTAAGTCTATCGATGATTTGGAAGCTTTGGAGATAGCGTTCGTCTCTATCGCGTAGTTCGGGGATTGAGTTGTGTAATCGTCCCTCCTTTGGAATTATTATTTCCCTAGTTGTTATTCAACTTCCTAGAAGTATTTAAGCTTCTTCATTAGCCCTTAGACTTGCCTTAAAAGTCTCATTTCATTGCTCGTTCGATTGCGAAGTTCATTAAATCGTTCGGTTGCACGTTGTTGCACCTCTTCCCGGTTTCGCTCCGAGTTGTTTCGGGAGTTGTTCGGGTGTGTTTCCGACTTGTTTTGAGTTGGGTTAGACCTTAGAATGGTTTCCCATAAGTTTGGGACCATTTAGGACATGTTTAGACCAAGTTCAAGGGCTTAACGAGGCGCTCGCATCGAATTTTGATCACTATCCCGCCTCAAGAGCTGAGAGCATTGCAAAATCAACCCAAGCCCCAATATCCCAGGCGCCCGCCTGGCCTAGAGTGAGGCGCCCACCTCAACATCAGGTTGTGCATACGGAATTTTTCCCCTGTTTTGTGTTTTGACGAAAAATACCTATCCTACCCTCATTAAACCCCCTCTAAACCCTTCCTAACCACCCATAGTTAACCCTAATCATGTCCTAACATTAGTTGGAAGTTAATTAAGGTTAGATTAGTGATTGATTAATCCTAATCTCTACTAATTGTGCAAGGGAAATGTCTATTGTGCCCTCCTTATTTTGGGGGTATAAATACCCAAACCCTTTTGAGAAATTAGTAAATCCTCTTCATTTCTCATTCTCCACCATACGTATTAGAGAGATAGAGAGTCCAAGGGAGATTCAAGCCCTAGCCTTCTTCTCTCTTCGATCCAAGACGATCCAACCGCCCGATTGCCTTCAAACTTCGGAATCTTGAAGCCCTCGACGAGTATAACAAGTTCACCGTTCGGATTTTGATTCTCTTGAGTTTTCACTCAAGCTAGGTAAGTTACTTCCTTTTGATTTTGGTTCATTGGCCCTAAGGAAAACAACCTATATGCTATTTGTGGGCAATGAACACTTGATATGCTTTGTATGCCCAATTTGGGGATTTTTGGAAGTATGAACTTGTTAGGAGCATTTGTAGAATGACTTCTATGATTGTTGAATATGTGATTACTCTTCATTTTGTGTTTCTAGGCCTATGAGCATGCTAGAAACCATGACTATATGTTATTTGGGTTTATTGTGGAAATATGCCTATGATTGGGGCTTTGTATATATGAACTCACTAGAAATTATGAGTAGGAACATTTAATTGAAATAATGTGATTTATGAAATGGGTTTTGATTTATGTTGGGTTTTGTTGTGAACTTTAGGGCTTGAGAATCAAGCCCGAATTATTGGATATATTGTTGTTAAATAAAGTGGGTATTATTGTTGAAATTGATGAAGTGTGTAAGAAATGAAACTTAGTATTTAGACTCAACGGAGTCGAAATAAGTTCAATAATGTGTTAATGAACTCGGGTTGAAGTCCTACGACATTTGGGTTTTGATTGATTATGATTATGATGAGTTCTTGGATTTTTAGGCTTGGGAAACAAGCCCGGATTAATTTTTGGGAGAATCGTTATAAATTTGATTGATGTGTTAATTTTGGGATGTATGGAATATGTATTTAAGGAAATGCGATATTAAGACTCGATGGAGTCATTTTAGGTTCAATAAGATGTTAGTGAGCCTTAGGTTGAAATCCGACGATGTTCGGGTTTGGTTGGTTTTGATTGTGAGTACCCGAGCATCTCGAATTGCGTCCCATTTGTGACGCCCACGATATAAAGGCTTATTGGGGATTTATTTAGAGCGTGCTCGTTAGGGCACGGAGCATTAGAGACCAACTTATGATCTCGTATTACTTTAAGAAATGATTATTTGAATGAGTTCTCTCTTAGGGAATTTGGTCGCGTGCACATCAAAGCACTTGCGAGGTTATGACTATGGGTTGGTTTTGGTACCCTTGAGATTGGTTTGAGAATGTCGAGTATATATGACGATTGGGACTATGGTTGAGTCCGGTGTACCTTTAAGCAAGGCTTAAATGCTAAGTCTTGATTTATGATTGTTCTTAGACTAAAATAATAGTCTTTGGTTAAATCTCGAGTAGAGGATTATGGTAGACCTCGGGTTGTGATTTCTTGAGCTTATATGCTACCTTTGATTGGGTGATGACTTGAGGATTAATAGTACCTCATTATGTGGATCTTTGACTAAACTTATAAGTTGGTTGGATTTGTTAAGTATGTGCAAATATGTGCATTGTTAAATTGGTGTGTAGAGCTTTATGTCCTACTTGATTTGATAAGTCCGCTCTTGACGGTCTTGGTTCTTGTTTGAGCATGCGAGTAAATATCTACTTGTGCATTGCATGTAAGTCCAGCTGGCATTATTTGGATTGGTTTTATAAGTCAGGGTAGGACGATACATCGCCTATACGAATCGTAAGATCCGTATTCGCTATGGATCGCCGTACCTGGGACCTCACACACCCCTCCATTGTTGGCCGCAATGGGGAAGTAGCCCCCTTGCCGTAACAATACGTGTGACATTGGCTGCTAGCTAAATCGGGTAGGTTCTCGATGAAAGTCGATGACATCACAGAGCATCGATGTTGCACGATACATTATAACATTGTGTATTGCAGGAGCAACACAACGGCGCTATTTGGGTATATCTTCTTTATCCCTTATGTGGCTTACTATGAGCACTTATATGAAAGATAATGTGCTATGTGGTTTATGAAGTTTATGTTACTTGATAACTTAATACAAGTTTATTATTGGTATGCTATTAAGATGCCATGATTTTATGCATGCTTGTGCATTATGCCATGCCACGTCATGCTATGCCATACAATTGCATTTAGTAACTTACTGGGTCATTATGACTCATTTCGTGTGTTTGTTTTCCTTAGTTTTTGCAGTAAGCTCGTTAATGCGCGTTGCAGCTTCGGGTGCTTGTTGGATAGCAGGTGGTCTTCCGGGCTTTAAGCTTGGAGATTTTATTATTATCGTTATTATGTATCTCGTGAGACACGAATGTAAAGTTATGTAGACTTTACTTGGGTAGATTATGTTAGTATCTTGTTATTGTTTTATTTTGGGAGCCGACTTGTTTGGTCGAGCTGTTGTATTTAATTAGAAGTTATTCCGTTGTCTTTCCGAGCAAGGTTTTAGCTCGCATGTTCTAGTATTATGTTATTGTTATTTCTGTCTCTGACAACCTTAGTCGAGAGACATTGGTTTAGTTGTTAGTGTTTAATCTCTTATTCCTTTAGTTGATTTGTTACTCCGGCATGTTGTAGCCGTGGAGTGGTTGTTTATCAGGTTGGTATTTTGTTGATTCGCCGGCCTTAAGTTTGCCGATGGTTTGTTGCCCGCTTGTTGCGTCCAGCGTCGTAGATTTGTTGAGAGATAGTCGTCTCTCAGCCTTGTATTCCTTAGTTTGTAATTATAGACTTTGGTCCCACTTATGATTCGCTTCCGCAGGTGTTGATTTTTATTATTTTGTATCGCCGTTATGGCCTTACATTTCTGCTTTGAGCTTTACGGCTCAACTCTTGACTCGTACCATTATGCTTAGCAGGTGCTTGTCCGTCTTTTAGCCTGTCTTAACGGCATGCCCTTGGGATTTCGCATTGGAGTCCGGGTCGGGCTATTACAGGAACAAAACCAATACCTGACCTGGATGTATTACCAGAATTTAGCAGATCATCAACCTTTTGTTTGCTAGAATTCCATTTGGTCATGGTTTCTTTTGCTTGAGTAAGCTGCTCCTTCAACTGCTCAATCTCCACATCCTTTCTGCTTAGCACACTCTCCAGCCTTACTATGCATTCTTTTTGATCCTCATTTGCCTTTTTTAACAGTTCATTTGCTTTACCAAGTAATGTAACTTGGTGAGCTCTCTTCTCCCAATCCTTGTACAGCTCTTTGTACCCTTCCAGCAGATCTGACTCTGTGTCTCCATCATCTTCTGCAATTGTGGAATTAAAACAGAAGAAATCGTTCCTGTTTCTGCTCAATGTATCTCCCAATGTTACTCCTGATGTTGCAGCATTGGGTGACACATCGGCTGAAACATCTGATTTTCAGTCGAATCATAAACAACATTCAAGGTGATAAGATCACCTGGATCTTCTCCATCACTATCACTCAAGGTTGCTGAGAAATTCAAGCCTTTTTTTCTTAAAGTGTTTGCACATTGGTTAGCATAGTGGCCATAACCTTGACATTCTCTACATTGAATAGAATCAATGTTCTTACCATTGTAGGATGACTTTGATGCAAATGGATTTGTGAAGGGTTTTTCAGGAGTTTGGAAAGAATTTTCTTTGGGAACAAATTTTCCAGAATCGGGTTTGAAATTGTTTTTCGAGCTTGATGATGGAGTTCTATTTTGACTTTTATTTTTCAAATTTTTTTTGAATTTAGTAGTCAATAGAGCAATTGATTCTTCTCCAAAATCAGATTCATCAATATCTTTTTGAATTTCAAGCAAATCACATGAGAGATCAATTGGTGCAGGCATAGCAATATTTTTCACAATGGGTGTGAAAGGTGATGAAACTCCTTTGCCTTTATGTTTTATTTGATCGTTTAGGTTCAGTTCAAAATTTTGAAGAATTCCAGCCAGTCTTTCAAAACTCATCTTGTCAATATCATGTGCTTCTTCAATTGCACATATTTTGACATTGAACCTTTCAGGCAAAGTTCTCATCATCTTACTGACAAGACGCTCATTAGTAATCGGATCTCCTAAAGCAAGAGCAGAATTTGATAAGTCAAGGAGTCTTCCATAATATGTCATTATATCCTCAGACTCATGCATCCTAGTGTTTTCAAATTGAGTGGTGAGCATTCTTAACTTAGAAGCACGAACACTGGCAGGTCCTTCACATAAGGTCTGAAGGGCCTCCCACACATCTTTGGTAGATTCATAATTTGCTATCACCCTAAAAGTATTGGCATCTAAGGCCTTATAAATGGCAGACAAGGCTTTCGAGTTAAAAGAAGCAGTGTTCCTATCATCATTAGTCCACTCAGATTCTTTGGTGATCTTGACATCACCATCCGAATCTACAGTTTTGGGAGGACTCCAACCATTTAAAACAGCAAGCCACGCTCTTTCATCAATGGATTTGATGAAGATGCGCATCTTGACTTTCCAAATAGAGTAATTGGCATTTGTAAGAGTAGGCGGGCGAACCACGTTCTCATACTGAGAATCCATCACGACTTTAAACAGAATCGACTCTTAGTGATATCAAGAGAAGGCTCTGATACCAATTGAAAGAACGTGATACCACGGATTCTCGATATGTGACAATGTGATTGCCAATGTTGCAGTGATTGTTGCAACAATGGCAATGACAATGAGATCAGAAAAAATAATATCAAAACAATAGCAGCGGAAGATTTGTAGTCAGACTTAATTTCAAACAGATCTAAGTAAGCAAATATTAACCAAAAACAATCTACAAGTTTGATACTTGTAGATCAAGCCTCAAGGCCACACACATTTTACTTAAAACAATAGTGTTTTACAACTAACAACTAACACCAAAATCCTCACAAGATATAGTATCTTGAGAGAATCAAAAATCCCACATAAAACACTAAACCAAACGTGGGAAGAAAGACAAAAGAAAACAACTTCCTGATGACAGAAAAAAGATTCACACAAAATAAGTTCTTCAATGGCTACAAGAAGTTGTTGATGTTGCACATCTGAAGCTTCAAACAGCTTCTGTTCATATGGATGAACTGCCTCTAAAACTCCAGCAAGATTGCTCACAGTTTATGGAATTTTTTCTTCACTCTTTCAAGATTTCTGCACACACATTTGCTCGACATCCAGCTCTTATTAAATAGAAAATGATTCCTGCAATCACACGTCAAAACAGACCTACTCCTACTAGGAAAGGGATTAACAAATAAACATGCAAGATTATGTTTCCTAACAAGACTATGATACTTGGAATAACTAATTTATTTGCAGAAATCTAGATACCAAAAATATATTGCCTAAATCTTTTTAAAGATTTTCAAACCAATCTACCAAAAGTATCCTAAACAAAATCTAACACCTAAATAACCATTAAAAAAAGATCCTTCTTTGACCAAGAAAGGTGAAAACAAGATAAAATAGGTTTTGCCTATTTTACCCTTACAGTAGATATGCACACATCTTAAGTTACTTTTTCATAACTTTATAAAAGCAAGTTGTGACGGAGCGAGCCAAAATCAAACTGAACCGGGGTCTTTCGAGCTTGAGATGATAGCCGTGTATCCTAACCAGCTTGACTACAACCGAACAGATTTTAGAATGCTTCCCAAACTTTATTACAATAACTCTCAGTCTCACTTTCACATATGAATTGACTACAACCAAAGATGAGAGATCAAACACAAAAATATGTTATAGGTAAAATAATGAATTTTTTATTTTGTCCTCTATGTTTTTTCTATTTGAAAAACACTTACTTTTTTAAAAAACATTTTTAGTATAACTTTAAAAAGTCAAATAGGATAATAATTTATGAACTTAAAAAATATTAACATATATAAATGTTATGTTTTCATCTGTTGTCACTAACTAACCTCTTTTGCGAGGCAAACTTCATTTACAATATGATATGCCCATCTAACATTTAAATAATAGCGGTTGAAAATTGAAATTGAATAATAATTTTTTACTGATGACATTTTTTCTTCTTTTTGTATATTTTGGAACTATTATTTGAAAAATATATATATAGAGAGACGCTCCAAAGAGAAGTCACGAAATTTCCCCTCATTTCCACTACCTCGGGAAGACAAACGGTGCAATTGCAGTGCTTTAATTTCCCTCTTTAGTTCCCTCGGTCTACATTCAATTCTCTTCGTCTTTCCAAATTCCTCGAAATGCATTCCAAACAATTAATTGTCTCAATTATTTTTAAACTGAAGATTGATTTACAGATTTTGCTCTCTCTTAGAGAGCAGAGTTTTGATGTGAGCCAGCTAATACTGTTTGAAGGAAGTGAGAGGCAGGCTTTAAGTCAGTGTACTACCTCGAAAATGATGAATTCAATTGGTTAAAATTATGGTTTATGTCCATGTATCAGGCTCAACACTCTGTTGCTAGTGATTTGTCCGAATTTCAACGTCTACACGAGATCAGTGATGGTAAGCCTCCTTTAATTATAAAATTATTAAATTTAATTTTATGTTGATAATTACTTAAATTTTAAATGTTTAATCTATATTTTTTCAGGAGAATCCAAGTTTAAGGAGTTTATATCAAAGGATATAAAAGAGTTTGCCAAAAATAGCTTATCGTATTCTACTCTTATTGTTCCTATGAAAAAATATGTGGCCGTTTTGAACTTAATTAAGATATCTGAGGAAAACATACGTATGACTCCTGAAGTCATTAACGCATGCCTTCCCTTGAAGAATTTGTTAAGCGATGTAGTGGAGGAATTGAAGGAGATAATAGACGAAATGAAAAATTTCAAGCATATTGAAAATTGTTTTGATAGATTTGAATCCAAAATACCTCAACTGCTTGAGACAATAACTCGGTTGGATTCGATATTGGACATAATCAGAGAGCCGAATGCACCTCGCAATCAACAAGGTACCATAAAATGCCAAGACAGAGACACGTCTGCTCAAACGAAAGTCTAAAAATGCCATCATGATCACAAATGTCACAATAAAAAAAGTGGTAGATATGCACACTTCTTAAGTTACTTTTTCATAACTTTATAAAAGCAAGTTGTCACAGAGCGAGCCAAAATCAAACTGAATCGGGGTCTTTCGAGCTCGAGATGATAGCCGTGTATCCTAATCAGATTGACTACAGCCGAACGGATTTTAGAATAATTCCCAAATTTTATTACAATAACTCTCAGTCTCACTTTCACATCTGAATTGACTACAACCAAAGATGAGTGATCAAACACAAGGATATGTTATAGGTAAAATATCATTAACAACACGTGCAACGCGCATGCACTTGACTAGTGAACTTAAAAAAGTATTAACATATATAAATGTTATGTTTTCATTTGTTGTTGTGGCACCCCGACCCGGATTCCAATGCGAAACCCCAAGTCAGACCGCCCAAATATAAACAAGTAGGCATGCGCAAGTAGGAATATAAAATTTCACGTGGCGCAACATCGCATACGATTAACAACTCGGCTACACTTGGCCGGAAAATAACAGAAAATAAACAAGTCTTCGACGTTACACCGAACCCAACAACTACTCCTACATTTTTAACACATGCATCTAATAACCTCAACGGCCACAACATGCCGAGACAACAACAACAATGCTATAAAAGAGTAATAAGCGGAATAAGTCGTAGATAAAAGAGTAATAAGCCATAACATATAAACAAGCTCGACATAGAAGTAACATATATAAGTTTAGAATATTCAAGTTATACAACTACAACAAAACCCAAGTCAAGTCTAAATGACTTGCTTCCCATTGTCCTTGCCAAAATAAAAGTCTAACTACAAAGTCCCAAAAGAGCAACCTTCGAGCTCACTAGCAATCAAACACGAATATGGCGAATTTAGCGAGAACCGTTTCCTTGGCTCGAATCTAAGGAAAACAAAACAAACAAATAGGGTAAGTCATAAAGACTTAGTAAGTTACTAAAAACGCATGTTCATGTCATAGCATAGCATTTATCACAATTATGATACATGTTCATCATATAGCACTTAGCACATTATTCACGTAAGTGCCGGAAATAAATCATACAAGTAGGATATGATATAGGCCCGGCCGCTACGTAGCTCGTGCGATAAACTGTGTTAACTGGATCGTGTCATCGATGTATTGTGAATTCATCGACTAGTATCGAAAACCGCCTCGATTTAATTAGCAAGCCAATGCGACACGTATTGATACGGCATAGGCTACTCCCCACCGCAGCCTCAGGTGGAGGTGTGTGTGTGGTCCCAAGTGCGGCGATCCATAGCGAACACGAATCTCACAATTCGTGAAGGCGATGTATCGTCCCGCCCGGATATATAAAACAAACCAAATAATGCCACCTGAACTCAATGTGATGCACAAGTAGATATTTACTCGTCATAAACAAATAAAGATCGAATTCGACAAGAGCGAACTCATCCGGTCATGTAGGCTATTAATCTCTACCATAATTCATGTCAAGGCACTTAATCGCTCAAAACCCAACAATCACAACAACTTGATTGCACATAAATAGGTTCAACTTATATTGAATAAACCCAATCAAACGGTGTCCAAACTTCGTAGGGATTGAAAGTGGTGTTCAACGTGTTCAAAACTTCCCTAGAGTCGACTCCGTTGAGTCTTTACTACACATTCCCAATTTTGGGGATTTGAAGCTATGTGCTTCCCAAATCAACCTAGGTCCATTACTAAGTTCAACTAGGTTATAAATTCTCCAAGGCACTACAATGTAGTTCAAATTCATCAGAGTCTAATTATGGGATAAAAAACATATCAACATACCAACATATCAAGTAGGCCATGATTTGGACACTTTCACTTAGCACCACTTCAAGCAATACATATAAATTTATCCTCCAATTGCATTGTAAGTATAATAGTTGTGGTTAAGTATTTTTATTTATTTATTACCAACTTCAATACTACTTATATATTTTAATTTACTTCGGAAGCTAATAAATAAAGAGTTGCTATATAAAGATAAATATTTTGTAATCAACTCCAGTAGAGTTATTCAATCTTAAGTTGATTTTGTGTTCGCTAAATTTACTTATCAAAAAAAGTTCGTTGACCATCAATTTTCTTATCTAGGTTATAAAAAATAACAATTACTTAAATTGAAATATATGTGCAATTATAATAATCATTGGGTATATAATATCAATATTTCAACCAAAAATCAAATTTTATTGTAATGTGACTATAATTTTTATTGCTTATGTCCGTTTAATTCTTAGCTTTATCACTTGATTTTTTTTAACTTGAATTTATAGTACACACATGTTACCAAAAACATATCCATCCAGAAGTCAAAAAATAAATAAAAGAAAAAAAATTAATTTAGTATATTTTTTTTATTGCAAATTGTTTTAGTAAATGAAGTATAACAGTTTTCAATAATTATTTAATACTTATTTTTCTTATATGTTTGTAAGTAGTATATATTTTCAATACGTTAAATTATGAAAAGTCAAAAAATTGTTCGTCTAAATAATCTCATATACTATTTTGTTCACGTAAATAATTATTTAAAAAATATGCTTATAATTTTTTCATAATCTTTCATCTTTATCATCCAATTGCATTGCAAGTATAATGGTTGCGGTTAAATATTTTTATTTACTTATTACCAACTTCAATACTACTTATATCTTTTAAATTAAAAAAATCAAAAAAATTGTTCATATAAAAATCTTATTTTTATAATGTTTCAAGGGCCGTTTTTTTCTTTTCGATCTGGACCCCCAAAAGTTCAGGACCTGCCCTGAATATATATGTTTTGGAGGGCAACTAAAATTTGGGATCCCGAGCAGTCACCCCCGACAAATGCTTCGACGCTATCGGTTAGTATTTATGCCAAAGCCATTAATCTAAATCAAGCCGAGCTATATCCAAACCTGCATGAAGCACTTCCAGTGTTGATCTAAGACCAATCACCCCCCCCAAAAGCTGATATAAGCTAAACACATCACGTTCTGAAGATCTTTCAAAGCAACACCACTCTTTGCCTTGCAGATTATACAACGCGCACATGAATACCAACCACACCATCAACTCACAAAACCAAAAGTTCCTTCTAGTTGGTGATGTCATCTTACCCGCCATCTCCATCAACATTTTGGTAAACAGGTGAATGACACTCCTTACCCACCAAATAAGAGATTCAGACTCAGCATCAGAGTACATGTGGCACTCATTTTGAAAACACAAATTAACAAAACAAAAGATTCAATACAAGAACCTACATCCGCTTTAAGAGTAGCCACAAAGAAAAGCCAGGGGGGAGGATAAACAGGGAACTCCGACCAGTTCCAGTGGCAGCACAGGTCAAAATGAGGAAAGCTATTTGCTTAGATTACGTATAACTATTCATCTCTTTCTTTTGGGAGCTGCCCCGGGACCCCGACCCCCTCTTCCCCTGCCTGCAGGGGCCTTCTTTGCACTAGTTCCTCCACCCTTCAAATCCATTTGTACTTGAATTCCTGCAAAGACAAAAACACCCATAAATTATAGAACCAAACATGAGCCAAGCACATCTATCTCCATAGAGGTAATTGCTTTAACGTTTAAAAAAAATTTAAGAAAAAAAAAAAGCAAAGAAACAAACAACAAATGAGGAAACCAAACTAAAATGGAATCAACAAACAGTTATAGAGCAACATCACCAACCTTTTGACTTAAGACTCTGGAGATCCAGCTGAGCACTTTTCTCACCATCATCTGTACCTTCCAACATAACCCACAACCACCAACTTTGTAAAATCACGAAAATACCACTTATACCCTAAAAATTTCTCTATATAATACTAGAGTGAATACTCAAGGATAACAGATGAAAGGAAATTAAGGTAATTGCATTTAACAATAAGATGTAAGATACGGATAAATAGAAATAAATATTTTTTTTTCTTTAGAACTGTTTTCAATTCAATCTGAAAATTTAACTTCTAGCTTTTTATGTATAGGAGTGAGTTACATGATAGTGATCATATTTGGACATGGTTTGAAAATAAGTCAAGTTAAGACTGCTATCAAATATTCAATTTTAATCTTAATCCACGCATTACTTCAGTAATTTTGGTAACAACAACAGAAAACTGTCTCGAGTACTAGACAATAAGAACTTCACTTGAGAATTTGACCTTCCGTCTATTATACTATTAAGAGTCGCGATACGAGAACTATGTGAAAGATCAAACAAAAGTCAAAATAAGCTTCCAGAGAAGATGCATACCCAAATCCTCTGTATCCGAAGTGTTCTCATTTTTTTTCCTGCCAACTCATCACCTTTTTCCTCCACCAAACCACTGTCCACTGGTTCCAGCATTGCTGCAATCCGCTTCTTTGGAGCCTTCTTTATCCCAGGAAGTGTGATCAAATCCGCTGCACGAATCACACGTGACTTGCTTCCTTTATTGTATGCCCTAGTCAGAGCAGCTTCCACAGTTGGTTGGATGCAATCAAGTGGATTTGGATGGCCCTGATGCATACATTGAGTACAGAATAATTAGGGAGATCAGGAGTAGTCTGATAAATACAGATAGAGAGAGAGATGAGAAATGGATGCCTGAAATTTTGACATATCAATCATTGAATAAAAGTCTTCCTGACTAATGGAGTACGAATCCATAAACTCCACAACCTTTTCAACAGCTTCATCCTGGTGAGCGATTTCAATGAGAACAAAAATCAACATGAACAAAAAATTCTTAGCTTACTAAAATTTGAAATCACAACACTCAACAAAACGTATTCCAACCTTAGGTAGCACCCTCAGTGGATTAGTCAAGTGCTTCAAGAGAACGCTAAGATAATCAACTCGTAAGGTAGTCCTGCAACATTTATGCTAGGATAATTTCAAAACATCTTCCACGACAAAGCATAGACTGAGCCGTGTGCCGGCTCGAATTATATTTTCCACAACGAGAGGTAAAAATGAAGAAACAAAATGCAGCCATAACACAGTTTTCATGTTTCCCATTTGTTCATGCAAGTTCCACTTCTAAGTCACATGTTGACTCAATCAATTTTTTAAGCTAGTAAAGCTTCATAGTGTTTACTCACTCCATCCCCAAAAAAGATTCAATCTTTGAAAGTCAAACATTTTAATAATGCACTTTTAGTCTTTTACTTGCATATATTTCCTTTAAATTGCATTAAATTGCATCTATTTTTGTATGACATGTAAGAGTGACGCATGTTTTCGAAAAGGAAGACGTTTGGAACACAATGGAAATTATAGCTTAGATTCATAAATAACACAAACTAAAATAGATAGTTGGGACTATTTTTATTGTATTGAGAGTGTATGAATCACATCCAGTAACTTTCAGAAGACTTTATATATCTCAAATGCTCATCAACAAAAGTTACAAAACTGAATCTAAACCAAAATTATCCTAATCAGAGGAATCAGGTAATATAACCATACAAGCTAAGGGACAACCAAACCAACTGGTTCAAACATCAACGCATGATGTTAACTTTTGAAAAATAGCCTTGGAGACATACGACAGTCTCATTTTGTATTCAACAAGAGAAGATAAAAGTACATTCGTAAGTAATTTAAATTGTTGTCTCAGTTAAGTGCCCATTCTAGTTCAGATGCACCAATGGCAAACAAAAGAATATGGAGCATACTCCGTCTTTAGGTCAGCTACGTAGCTAGCCATGCATTGGCCAGCTGGGAACATTTCAAATATTATTAGCCAATATATGGATGGAGCGTTTAACACATGGTCTGTGTTCCTCTGTAACATTTTTTCTTCAGGACTAGCTACTCTGTACTAGAAAATCGCTTTTCCAACTTCTCACATACTTGAAAAACAGAGAAAACAAAATAAGATGAAACAGGAAAAATCACATTACACGTTAGGCTTTTCAAAAGATGTAATAATGACAAAGAAAGACTGTCGCCAGTCTAATATGTCCTTCAGCACACACTTTCCGTCTTCTAATCGAAAGTAGGATGTAAGACAAACCGGCTACTCATAAACAAGTGTTCCTGTGGGCTAGTTCAAGCCATGCTCATGTTGACAAACATTCAAGGATCAGGCCAATCAGGCTTGATCTCTAAGCATGTTGCAATAAAAACAAGTGCCTACACTTTACCAAGTTCACTAACTACAATATTTCATGTTTATTGTACTTCTGTATTGATTAAAACAATACTCACAGCAAGTCAGCTTGTGCTTATATCTATACTGTAGAAACGGAGATGTTCCGTCTACTTTTGGAGGGCAGTTGCACAACTAAAACAGAGACAACTTTAGATTAAAAGAATAATCTAAGAACAACAATCCAAGCTTCCTTTTACTTTTTTCTCTTCTTTTCCTTAAACCCAAGAATATTGAAATCTATTAGCATGTAGGGACATGCATGCACATCATGTGTGCCACAACTTCTCTAGTGCAGCAGAAAAATAAGGCTCTCTTTTTCCAATCAGTTACAACCCAAGACATACCACTTACAGTTGCCACGGTCATTACTAAATGGGTAGTCATTTTGCCAAGTGAAATATGGGTACTGCTTATTTCAGTGTAAAATGTTTTCCAGAAAATACTGTTCATGTTAAGAAGAGAATCCAGAAAACAAGACCTTGCGATACACCATAGCATTGATTAATCTACAACCATCAACATAAGTGATCATATACGAAAGAGAAAAGAAAATTTTAAATACATCATATGATAATATTTTGAGGAGAATGTTTTACATCAAAATAACTGGGGCCATATAATTGTTCACTTTGTAGTAATAGATGGAATCCAATAATTACCACCTCAAATCATCAAAACACAAGCTTTACCATGTTGAAGAACAAGAACTACTCAATAGCAATGCAAGAATATCATCCAGTAACAAATACGTAATAATGTAGTCAAACTAACAATTAACTAATTGTTCACCAAGAACAAAAAGAACTAGCGATTAACTAACTGAGCAGGAACAAAAAAGAAAGTGATTAACTAACCACTCACCAATAATGGAAAATGTACGAATATATTCTAGTAACACTTTTTCGCTGTCAACAGCCTATACAGATTCTTTGTCATAATAATTCAAAGGATGCAAATGCAACCATTTATGCCGATTAGACTTCTCGTAAAGGGAACAATAAGAAAAACATACCCCTTAAGTTATATAATCTAACTTGGGACAATAATATTAAACTTTAGGTAGAGCAATATGCAGATACTATGTCTTCAATTTAAGGAATATGGACAGGAAAATGATTCATCCTATTCAGAATGGAGAGAGCATATAAAGGTAACCACTCTACAGTGTTGGTGGAAAACAAATTCTATATAACCAAAAAATTCCCAGAAACAGAGAAATTACTGTATCATGAAACCACAAGAATACATCATAACAGTACCTATATCAAAATCTGTCAGCTAAAAATTGTGTTTTCATGACTATTTCCAAATGAGAGATGCAAATGGAGCACGAACCTGTCCAAATTAGTCTCACGAGAAGCTAATAGATGAACATGCAAATCCTCCAGAAGCCTGTAATTTTTTCCCATTGTAGAGTTCTTTCCAAGCCACCCACCAAACCTGTTGAAGTTACGTTCTCCCTACAGAAAAGAAGCAAGTTCAAGAAATTCTGGATAAATGTGGAACTGGGCAGAAGATTTGAATTTCAGGAATTTTAGAAACTAAAGCTTAAGAAAACTTTAGGATTTACAAACCAAAGGTGGCGATTTCGTTTATTATTTTGTCTAGACTCAAGTAAAGAAATGATGAATGGACCAAAAAAATTCATAAATCATACCATTTGAATCCCAAGTGTTCGATGCTTAAATCTAGAAATATGGATACCTATAACACGTCAGCAACATTCATACATATATCTAAATCCACTCCCTATTATTTTCATCCAACCCATTCAACAAATATAACTTGTAAAGACAAAAAACAGACGCTTATTAACAGTTTGATATAGGAATCTTATCACCAATGCTGTCAACAGTCTAAATTTCCCTTCCATTGCTTCATAACTCACTCAATTCTACTTACTTTTAGAAGAAATATATAGACATCTTCAAGGGTTTCATAGTCTTCCTTTGAACATCAGAAGGATGGAACCCCTTTTCTTTATCTCTCATCAGAGTGATATCAAAGAGAGAAAACAGTAAGAGTCAAAAGAAGCTAATTCTTTGATCAAACAAACAAGTAATGATGCAAGAGCTAAACAATGGGCTATAGCTGTAGACCAGAGATATGCTGCAGAGACAGTTGATTCGACAATGTTAAATAATTTGGCATTGTCACCCAGATCAGGTGATGGCCTAAGATTACACAGATTATCCCTCGTGGATCAGCTATTTCCGTCAATATACACGAAGTTACTTCTTTACTACTCCACCCCCATCAACAACGCCGCTGCAGAACGTGCCTCAAGGTTACATCGACTCAAGAGTTCGTTATCGGAAATCCTAGTTCATTACTACCCATTTGCAGGAAGAATCAACGGCAACGCTTCAGTTGAATGCACCGACGATGGGGTCCCCTTCAGAGAAGCCGATGTTGACAGTTGCTCCCTAGTGGAGATGCTCGAGAAACGAGACCCTGACATGGTGAAATGATTCCTCCCGGTGAGAGGAGTATTCGAGGAAGCAGGAATGATTCCCTTGCAAATACAGGTCACTTTCTTTCAATGTGGTGGAATAGCTCTTGGCATTTGCGCTTCTCATAAGATCATGGATGGTGCCGCCTTGTTTGCATTTGTTCGCAGCTGGGCAAGTACCGCTTGTGATGATGACAACAACACGAAGATGCCGCCTCCAGAATTCACCATATCGTCACTAGTCCCATCGAGCGATCTCCTGAACACGATTACGACAGGACAGCAGAAGATGAAACCTGATGATAACTGTGTTACGAAGATATTCGTATTTACTGCTTCTAGCACTGCTGCACTCAAAGCCAACGGAGATAGTGATCACAATCAGCACACCCGCGTTCAAGCAGTGTCAGCCATCATCTGGAAGTGTACCATGAAGGCAAATAAATCTACAACAATCTCGCTAAAAAAATCATCAATCATGTTAGTAGCAGTCAATATGCGCACAAGACTTGACCCGCCGTTACCTGAAAACAATCCCGGAAACTTTATCGGAAACTTTAACGTACAGAAAGATTACAACCAGAATGTTACTGACTCAGATGAATTGATGGATAAGCTGACGAACGGGTTAAAGAGATTCTGCAATAACTATATGAAGAAACTGCAGTACAGCAAGAAAGGTATGTCTTCAGTTATTTTAGAGTCTGCTATGGAATCGCGAGACATTGTCATGAGACAAGACATAGATTTGTTTCATAACACCAGCTGGTGTGGCTTCAAATTTTACGACGTAGATTTCGGGTGGGGAAAACCGACATTGGTAATGTTGGAAACTTGGTTTTCAACTAACTTGAATAAGCTAGTCATGTAAGGGAAAGAAGTGGGAATCCCACATTGGGAATAAGATGAAACTAGCTCTACTTTATAAAGTAGAGCTTTGAGGCTTAACTTTCGGCCCTTGGGACGCTACACTTTGTGTAGGATGGAAGACCTAGCTAAGTGCAGGTCCAAACACGCCCGCCCCGGCTTGGCTTGCTTGCATGACTGAACCTACACGGTTGTGTCCGAGATAAATACCGCATGAAAACACAATTTTCATTCACTGAAAACTCTCTCTTTTCTACACACCAATTTTCTGCCCTTATAGAGATACAGCAGCTGTGTTCGATTCGCCGGTTATCCTAAACCCTAGGAGACTCACTGGCTGCATCCATCCAGTCTGCATACGGGCCAGTTTTTGTCTTAAGGGCAGAGCTTTATTGCCTCGAGGAACTTAAAACAACACTGTACACAAACATTGCCAAAACAGGAAACACATCAGGCCAACCCTACTATCAATCTTAAGACAAAAAAATTTGGCTTGATACTTTCGTTTCCAGCAGAAGTTCAGATATTCTTCTTCTGATTATGTCTTCTGTTCTATAATTCTGTTTTCTGTTCTACACAATCAGACCGTTGTTTTAATCTGTTTGTGTTACAGATTCTGCTTCAGTATAAATCTGTGTTACAAAACCTGTCATTTATCTGAATCTGTCTTCAGTTTTAATCTGTTTGTGCTACAGATACAGACTACCCTTATATTCCAGAACTTCATCTATTTAAACAGACCATTCTGTTTAAATTAAAAACACTGATCAGTCTGTTTTCAACACACTGCTGCTATACAACAGCCCATGGCAGAAACTCAAATGATGCATGTCGTCGTTCACACTCATGGTGAACGCCCGAAAAAGTTTGCTGGCTCAAAATTCAAACGCTGGCAGCAAAAGATGCTCTTCTACCCTACGACATTGAACTTGTCAAAGTGCCTGAAGGAAACAGCCCCTATCTTGAAAGAAGGGGAAACGGACCGAACCACCGTGGCTGCTGTCGAGTCATGGAAACACTTCGACTTCCTTTGCAGGAACTACATCTTAAATGGCCTGGATAACTCGTTATACGATGTATACAACCCATTTAAGACTGCCAAAGAACTTTGGGAGTCACTAGAAAAGAAATACAAAACCGAAGATGCCGGCTCGAAGAAATTTGTAGTTGCTAGGTTTTTAGAATTGTTTATGAATGATTCCAAAAGTGTAATGACACAGGTTCAACAACTCCAACTAATCTTGCATGAGATAACAACCGAAGGGATGATAATTTCGGAAGCATTCCAGGTTGCGGCAATGATCGAGAAGCTACCTTTCGCTGGAAGGACTTCAAAAACTATCTCAAGCATAAGCGTAAAGACATGTCGTTGGAGGATTTGATTCTAAGGCTAAGGATTGAGCAGAATAACCGGGTCGCCGACAAGAAGCAGCTTCGCCCCATAGAAGGGGCACATGTGGTCGAGCAAGACTCCAAGAATGGGAAGCATAAAAGCTCCGGTGAAGGGACGTCTACAAAAAGGAAGCAGTATAAGTTCAAAGGGAAATGCCTCAACTGCGATAAGAAAGGCCATAAAGCTACGGAGTGCCGAGGAAAGAAGCGAGTCCGTCGAGAAGCCAATGTGGTTGATGAAGACATCAGCATGATCTGCGTGGTTTCCAAGACAAACATGGTCGGCACGGGTCGTGAATGGTATGTGGACATCAGCGCCACACGTCACATATGCGGCGATGCAAAGATGTTCTCATCTTATTCAAAAGTGACGTCCGGCGAGAAGCTATTCATGGGCAACTCCTCCACCTCTGGAGTGGAAGGAAAAGGGCAAGTGAAACTGAAGATGACCAGCGGACGGGAATTGGTGCTCACCAATGTCCTCCATGTCTCGGACATTAGGAAAAGCCTAATCTCCGGCTCCCTTTTAATTAAGCATGGGTTCAAGTTGGTCTTCGAGTCCGATAAATTTGTACTTACTAAGAGTGGAGTTTTTATGGGCAAGGGTTACCTCAATGAGGGCTTGTTCAAGTGTAATATAATGGTGGTAAGCCCACCCAACAGTAGTAGTATTAATAATACTGCAACTACATCTTTTTCTTACTTGCTTGAGCACTCTAATATTTGGCATCTTAGACTAGGTCATGTTAACCATGAATATATATATGATGATTAATGCAAATGGAATTAATTCCAAAAGCACGAATCAACACTAAGGAAAAATGTCAAATATGCGTTGAGGCTAAACAAACAAGAACCTCCTTTCAAACAATACAACGTGACACTCGACCACTAGAGCTAGTTCATAGCGGCCTATGTGATTTTAAATCCATAGAGTCATGTGGCAGGAAAAATTATTTCATCACTTTTATTGATGACAGCACACGTTATTGTCATCTTTACTTGCTAAATAGTAAAGATGAAGCGTTCGAGGCATTTAAAATGTACAAGAACGAAGTAGAAAATCAAGGAGGAGAGTATGTACATCCTTTTAAAGACTTTTGTGCAGCACATGTAATAATTCATCAAGTTACTCCTCCTTATACTCCACAATCCAATGGGATTGCGGAAAGGAAAAATCGTACACTCAAAGAAATGATGAATTAATTACTAATTCAATCAGACCTACCCGACGAAATGTGGGGGGAGGCAGTGCTCACAACAAATTACTTGCTCAACAAGTTACCACACAAGAAATTTGAGCAAACTCCTTATGAATTATGGACTGGTCGAAAACCTTCCTACAAATTCATCAAAAGTGTGGGGGTGCCTAGCCAAAGTGGCAGCACCATTACCTAAAAAGATGAAAATCGGTCCAAAAATTGTGGATTGTATCTTCATAGGATATGCAGCTCGGAGTAGTGCCTATACGTTCTTAATGCACAAGTCTGACAATCCAAATATTGAAGTAAATACAATACTAGAATCAAGAAATGTCACATTTTTTAAAAACATATTTTCATTAAAAAAATAACCAAAATACTAATGGAAAACGCTCATTTCCTTGGAATACAAGCGAATATGTGAACGAGGCCCCCACGAACATTGGTCCTATGGACATCGTCCAAGAAGACCATCCAGCTGCACCGGATGATGAACCAAGAAGGAACAAACGGGCAAAAATAACTAAAACCTTCGGACTCGACTTTGTGACCACATTTATAGTGAACAATGAACCTCGCACGTTCAAAGAAGCAATGTCTACTCCCGAAGCTCATCAATGAAAAGAAGCCATTAATGGCGAAATATCTTCCATTATTCAAAACCACACTTGGGAATTAGTTGATCTTCCCAAGGGGTGTAAACCATTGGGCTGTAAATGGATTTTCAAACGAAAATTAAAACCCGATGGTTCCATTGATAAGTATAAAGCACGATTAGTCACAAAAGGGTTTAATCAAAAAGAAAGTGTTGATTATTTTGACACTTATGCCTCTGTAACCCGAATTACGCCGATTCGACTAATAATTGCTTTTGCAGCTCTGCACGATCTTAACATACATCAAATGGATATTAAAAATGCTTTCCTAAATGGGGAACTCGAAGAAGAAATCTATATGAATCAACCCAAAGGATTCATAGCTCCGGGCAACGAAAAGAAAGTATGTTGATTGGTCAAATCGTTGTACGGATTAAAGCAAGCACCAAAACAATGGCATAAACGTTTTGATGATGTAGTACTTGCAAATGGGTTCAAGATCAACGAATGTGACAAATACATGTACGCCAAAAATACACAACTTGGTTACGTCATTATCTGCCTCTACGTAGATGACATGCTCATCATAGGCAGTAACGACAACATGATCAAGGACACCAAGAAAATGCTGGCCAACAGGTTCGACATGAAAGACCTTGGGATAGCTGATGTCATCTTAGTTATTAAAATATCTAGAACATCCGAGGAGATCATATTATCACAATCTCATTACATCGAGAAATTACTGGAGAAATTCAGCAATGGTGATAATAGTATTGCAAAAACTCCAATTGACCCAAGCTTTCATCTCAAAAAGAACCTACACGAAAGTGTATCATAAAATGAATACTCTCGTGTCATTGGAAGTATAATGCATCTCGCGAATTGTACGCGACCAGATATTGCTCAAACAGTTAATCGTTTCAGCAGATTTAATAGCAATCCCGGACATGATCACTGGAAGGCTATTGTAAGAGTCCTTAGGTATCTTCGATACACTAAAGACTATGGGTTGCACTATTCCAAGTATCCAGCAGTAATTGAAGGTTACAGCGACGCCAACTGGATATCTGATACTAACGACTCAAAATCCACAAGTGGATTTGTATTTACACTTGGGGGTGGTGCTATCGCATGGAAATCTTCCAAAGCAGCACTTGCATCTATCGCAATGGAATCAGAATTTATCGCCTTAGATAAAACAGCGGAAGAAGCCGAATGGCTACGCAACTTCCTAGAAAATCTTCCAGCATGGCCACAACTAGTGCCAGCTATATGCATCCATTGCGACAGCCAAGCCGCAATTGGCAAAGCACAAAACAATATGTATAACGATAAATCGCGACACATACGAAGGTGTCACAATACCGTTAGGCAACTTCTCTCAAATGGAGTGATCACCATCGATTATATTCGATCGAAAGAAAACCTAGCGGATCCACTAACTAAAGGTCTGTTTAGAGAGCAAGTATGCAACTCATCGAAGGGAATAGGCCTAAAGCCTACAAAATAAAGAATAATTTAGCGGCAAACCCCACCTAGCTGATTGGAGATCCCATGGCCTAGGTTCAAAGGGACAACCCAACTAAATTAATCTCCAAGACAACACTACGGGACTTAACTCCTACCCATTCCTATGGTGAAACACACTAGTGTTATCTGTCATGGTAAAGGATAAGCTTTGCTTTTAATGGTTCTTATGACTTGACTCGTCAAGCGGAGTTCTGACAGAACAACTCCTTATAGGCAATCACCTATGTGAATGTAAGACTGGCCGATCTTATGAGAATTACGAGGCTGAAATTCTCTAACAAACATTCACAGAACCAGGTATCGTTCAGGGCCAAAATGAACACAAACGTAGAATCACACCCTGTTTGAGGTTAGTTGTTTGATTGTTATTGTCTTGGTTGACATCAAACAGTAATCAGTTCAAGACACTCGAGTCACTAATTAGTAAGTCATCCCGATAGTATATCATAAGGAAAGGTTCAAAGCCAAAAGTCACCTATTCCAGTACAGTTACTCTCAGTTGTATCTCTGTAAATATCAATATGTCATCAACTTACATGATATCTCATTCAATATGGGGGATTGTTGGAAACTTGGTTTTCAACCAACTTGAATAAGCTAGTCATGTAAGGGAAAGAAGTGGGAATCCCACATTAGGAATAAGATGAAACTAGCTCTACTTTATAAAGTAAAGTTTTGAGGCTTTACTTTCGGCCCTTGGGCCACTACACTTTTGTGTAGGAGGGAAGACCTAGCTAAGTGCAGGTCCAAACACACGCATGCGCATCGCCGCCCGCCCATCTCGACCCAGTTTGGCTTGGCTGGTTGGTTGGTCGCGACCCGACTTGGCTTGGCTGGTTGCTTGCCCGGTGTGTCCGTTTTCGGACACACCAACTGCTCCCAACTACCATCCCCAACTGCCAGATAAATACTGCATGAAAACATTATTTTCATTCACTGAAAACTCTCTTTTCTGCACACCAACTTTCTACCCTTACAGAGATACAACAGTTGTGTTCGATTCGCCGGTGACTGAAGTTTGGAGGAACGAGCCAGTTTTTGTCTTAAGGGCAGAGCTTTATTGCCTCGAGAAACTTAAAACAACACTGTACACAAACATTGCTGGAATAGGAAACACATCAGGCCAACCCTACTAACAGGTAAGTACGGCTAGCAATTCTTACAACAACATTTTTGTGTTGATTGATAACGAGGATGCGGATGGCGTAGAGGCATGGGTAACTCTCAAGAAAGAAGACATGGCTGTGTTCAAGCAAGACCAGGAGCTGCAATCGTTTGCTTCCATATATCCAAACTATTAATGTAATATTGGTAATTACGGTGATATCAGGTTATCCTAAAGTTCTAAATAAACTGATAATAAATCATTTGTCTTGTTACATGAATGTTCTTATTTGCTTAGGTACTATATTTCCATTATGCACATCCAGTTTGGCTTCTTATAGGAATAGATTGGTTTGACCAGTTTGACTTAACTAAAAGACTCTTTTACCCTCAAGCTTGGAGTAAAGACTGTAAGATCACTTTTGAAATATCAGCATACCAGTTTAATTATCACTCACAAAAGCACACCAAATTCTACATACAAGTGAAATATTAGGATCTAACACGCATTCACATGCATAAATCACCAAGAACAAACACCGCCACCAACCAAAGCCCACAACTGCTATCTCATGACTTGTGTCGCTCTTTGAGAATATATAAAACAGATACTGAAATGTAGCATTTGACAAGTGTATCGTCATCACCTCATTTCTTAATTTTCTCCCATGTAAGATCATTTGATTCCCGTGGCTCTTCTTCTATGAGAGCATAGCCTACCACCACCACCAAAAAAAAACAGTAAGGACAATTTCAAGATTCCTCATCTAATCAGTATAGGTAGGGTGAAGAATATGAATTAATATCAAAACCTTTTCCTAGTAATACTCTTATCTAAATTGTTTTAAGTCCAAATGTATATCAAGCTTTAGCACTCTCCCTCACGTGTAACCCAAACCCCTACCCGCACATGGAGAGATAAACCAACATGCATCGGTTGGTGCATGATAAGCCAAACGTAGCGCTAACTGATGCATCTACCATATTGGGGAAAAAGTATGCAAATGGAATGACTAGAACCCAATATTATCTCTTGATGCCCTATTAAGTCACCAAGAAGTTTAAAGTGTAAGCTTCAAAAGAGGTTCAACAATGTAAAAGACAATTCTCCTAGCAAGGACCAAGTGTCTAAGTTCAACAAGGAATAAAAGAAACATCCTTATAATGGCCATTCTTAAAAATCAGTAAATCATGTATGCTCTGATACAGAACAGGACAGACTTCTGAAATAAACAATTTCAGTTCTTCCACACAAATTTTCTCAATATTATCATATTAAGTTCAACCGATGTCATCATAGTCAAATACTGGCCATTCTTCTACATCAATAACTCATGTATGCTCTAATTCAAGATTGAGATTTTAAAACAAAGATGTAACATATGCTAATCAACAGCCATGGCTTCAGGACCAACGACAGCATCCTCCATCCCATTCTTAACCAATGAGTCAATACAAGTCACGATGAGGAAGTAGTAACGATTCCCTTGCAAATACAAGTCACTTTCTTTCAATGTGGTGAAATGGCTCTTGGCGTTTGCACTTCTCATAAGATCATGGATGGTGCCACCTTATTTGCATTTGTTCATAGCTGGGTAAGTACTGCTCGTAATGTTGACAACAACACGAAGACGCTGCCTCCCGAATTCACCATATCGTCACTAGTCCCATCAAGCGATCTCTTGAACACAATCACGACAGGACAGCAGGAGATGAAACCTGACGATAAGTGTGTTACGAAGATATTCGTATTTACTGCTTCAAGCATTACCGCACTCAAAGCCGACGGCGATCATGATCACAATCAGCACACCCGCGGTCAAGCAGTGATTCCCATCATCTGGAAGAGTGCCATGAAGGCAACTAAATCTACAACAATTTTGCTAAAAAAATAAACATGTTTTTAAAAGCACGATTAGTAAAACATAGGCAGGCATTATTCAGGGCAAAGTCTAACATACAAATCAAAGCATCGAATTAAGTTTCCCATCACAAATGAATCAATGACCAGACATGCTCTTCTTTTAGACCAAATCTTAGCATTCAAGCAAAATGAACCAAAAGTAAAGAGCAAAGAAGTTTGAGCCAACAGATATAAAAATGACAAGGATGATATTATAAAGACTTAAGAGTGTCAATAGTCCAGCTAAGCTGATCAAGAGAAACCCTTGACATAACTCTAACAGTTTAAAAAAGGGAATAAAGCTCAGTCAACCACCATGAGTGATGAGTAAGAGAGGCTGGAAATGAAGCCTATTTTAATGATCCAAACGATATCTCCTTGGTCAAAATAGTGGGTATTCTCTATATAAGGTGTGAATCATGTGCAGGGCACGTCTTTCATGTCAAGCACATACAGAGACAAGCTTCGCATATAGGCCTCCACAGCTGTCAATGGCAACATTAAGAACTACTAAACTAAAACACTCGAACGGACATCTCTTTATGGAGACAGCAAAGTAACTTCAGAGCCCCCGTTCTCCTATCTAGCCAAAGAACAACTGAGCCCAAATAATTCCGCTTAATGAACAAACCTTTGTAGGCAATGAGAGTTAAAATGGGCAAAAAAAAAAGGCCTTTAACTCTGATCATATCCATGATTCTGGGTCTGGTCATATCATAAACTAGATCTGATCTAAGGAGTAACTAGACCAGCAGCGGCAGCTGCAGGAATGACAAGACTATGATTCTAGTAATGCAGAAGGAAGGGCAACGGAATCTGGCTCTGGAGAAATAGCCTCTAACAAGGCTAGTCTTTACACTTCTTCCTCCACCCATCAAATTCATTTGTACATGACTTCCTACAAAGAAAAAAACATCAAGAAATTAGAAAACCTAACACTTGTACAAAAATGTCACAAACCTTTGGAATTAAGACTCCTGAGATCAAACAAGCTGAGCACTTTTCTCAACATCATACCTGAATAATCTTCAATGTTGCTCCGCCATTGGTTCCATAGCAAGACATATTGATTTGAATAGGGTTGTAAACGAATCGAATCGAATATTGTAATATTTGATTCGTATTCGTGAAATTATTTGAGTATTCGTATTCGTATTCGTTTATTATTCGAATATTAAAATTGATTCGTATTCGATTCGAAATTAACATTCGAATTATTTGATTCGATTCGAGTATTCGATTTGAAAATTTATTTCTGATTTTTTTACAAAATCTATTTATCAATAAATGATTCGACTATTCGATTCAAATATTCGATTCGAGTATTCGAATTTTCAATATGAATTAATATGAATAAAATATCAATTACATCAATTATCTACAACAAAAACTCATAACATCCATAACATTAAATATCCATTAAAAAAAACCAATAACATCCATAAGATCAAATATCCATAACATCCACAATAATTATCAAATACATAAATAAATGTCAATTATCAAATTCATCAAAAAAAACAAATTTGACTAGTAGCTGTCATCCAACCATCATGTTCACAATATGACATGAATCGGCTCATCCTCCCCTTGAATAAAAATAAAAATCAATTAGATATCAATATTATTGTCATAATCATGCAAATTTGCAAATATCTCAAATGAATTTTAAAAAATAAAACTCACATATGACATAATGGGCTTTTTAATCCCATGAAGTTGGCGAATCTAATCTGCTTCATAAATCAAAACTTGTACCATATTAGATGTTAACCTTGAATAATAAGGATCTAACACTAGGGTTCCTGCACTAAAAAAATAGTAATAAACATAACAGAATTAATAAAATGTTATTAATAAAAAATAAATTAATAATAAACATAATCATACAATACATTACTTAACAACTTTAATAATACACTTTCTTTTTTTCTTTTTTTTTGGATAAAATCTATGATATAGGACTTTAAATTATATTTTAAAAAAAATCAGTTTAGTCAGTTCTGTTCTTACAAAACTTTGTGCAGTTTCACACGCATTAACTTGTAATTGGAAAATATGTTTTTTTTGGTGTGTGGTGTTTGATGGAATCAAACATGTCTTTACCAACAGTACCACTTTTAGACCATTTTATAAACAACACCAAAAAGGTTAAGCTCAATATTTTCTTCTTCTAACTTTCATATTCAATTGAAATCAGCTCAATCAAAATAAACTACTACAAATAAATGTTTTAATTATTACATATATACAATGAAAAACAAAGCTACCAATGTAATACGATTGATTCTTTGATGTCAATGTCAGATTTATTTTGGAAATTAAAACTTGCAATCAAGATTGGACTAAGGGATAAACAGAATGCAGACCATAATAACTAGGGTGAGTTACCAAATTATAGATTTTCCTTTATGAATCAAAGCATATAAGTATACAACTAGTTGGACACAGGAAAACTGTATTGAGTAAGAAATTCTTTAAAGTGCCCCGGCAATTTGCTGTCAAGATTCAACAACAATGGCTCTAAATTTTGATATATACACCAGTGTCTAACTCTTACCTGTTTAATGGAGTAGACTCTTTACCTGTTTCTTTAAGCTATCTATCTAAGTGAATGTCATACACTACATACATGAATTAGTTAACTCCATGTCCCGTATTAGCAAGTTGTGCTCTACGACTAAGAAACCTATCTAAATTATCTAGGTCCAATTCAGTTCTCCGTGTTTATGCTGCAAGATTTGGTGTTTCCATTAACAAAAATATATACATTTAACCTCTAAATAAGACAAAAGAGGTCACGATGAACTACACCAACCAAACACATTTCTGACATAAGCTGCCTTTTCTTGGACACACAAGAATTAATTAGCACAACAAAAGAGTATAAACAGGGGGCCAGGATTCCACAAACTTAGAAAATAAGATAAACCAAAAGAGAAAAACATTAATGAAATCAATTCTTATCATGTCAGTATATCCAAAATGGCGATTGCCTGAATGCCCACAACATGGCAACAAAAGACTACCCACTCCTAATGTAATAAAACTAACAATCGACCATTGGTCGAGTCATTCAACCAGTTGGATTGGAGCTGCTCAAGTGTCGGGCTCTATTCTAACTGCACATTCTACTTCATTTTGGGGCCAACAATTGCACAATCTACATAATAAAGCCTGATTATACAGTTGCAGTATAAACTAATTATTTTATTCTTAATCTAGGTTTGAATCCAGACGGCGGAAGAAAAAAACATGAGGCCAAATCTTGGGGAAAGGAGAAGGTTAAGATTTTATAAGGGTTAGAGCCTCATCATTGGGTAGTTCTATTTCAGGTAGACACAGACTAGATGGTCTGTGACACAACATGCCACAACTCCTTGTACTTTGATCCCCCCCCCCCATATTATTACACAGCCTTTCAAGAGATTTGGAAAGAATCTGAAAGAGATTGAAGGGAAAATGATTTACCTGATTTTAGAAGAAGTAAGGGCGGCAGTCGGACGTGGGGTGTTGCCGATGGAGGAGGCTGCTGGAGTCGGGAAGGATTGAGGTCGAGGAGCCGCCTGGCTGTGCGCCACACTTGGGGTCGGGGATCTGGATTCTTGCCTCTGCGTCTGGGGTGAGCCGTGAGTAAGGTTTAGGGTTTTTTTTTTAACTTATATATATATATATATATATATATATATAATATTAAATATTATTCGAATCGAATACTATTCGCGAATACTCGAATCGAATACCACCAAATTCGTATTCGTATTCGAATCCTTATCGAATATTAAAAAAAATTCGAACTCGAATTCGAATTCAAATATTTCGAATTCGAATACCGAATATCGAATTCGAATACCGAATCGAATAAAAAAGATTCGATTTGTTTACAACCCTAGATTTGAATAAATTGAAACCAGTGGGGAGTTCTTTCCCTCTTCGTACGCTTGGGTCAAAGAAGCTATCGATGATGATTTGGCCTAATCATTCGCATTACAAGAGCCCTGGTGCATACATTATACAGGCTAAGTTGGGAGATAAGGAGTATTATGACAAATACAGATAAAGAGATTAAAAATGATACCTTATGTTTGGCTATAGCCATCATTAATTGAAAATCATAAGGAGTAACATAATAGGATTGCAAAAACTTTGTAAAACAGAGCCCCGCATCATCCTAAGCCAATTCATTATAATTAAACAAAATACATATAAAACAAATTTCAAAGTCACAAAATATATTCTAACATACATTAAGTTGTAATACAGAAGTGGAAAAGTATTCATATAACAGGCTTAGAAAATCAAGCCGGGAGATAGTTCTACAAAATAGCTGAGCTGATCAAAAGAAACCCTTGACGTAACTCAACAGTTTAAAAAAGGGAATACAGCTCAGTCAACCACCATCAGTGAGAGTCAGAGAGGCTGGAAATGAAGCCTATTTTAATGATCCAACGATATCTCCTTACTCAAAATAATGGGTAATCTCTATACAATGGACACACCTGTACACTAGTTCTCTTTATGGCTACGATTCTAATAATGCATAAGGAAGGACAACGAAACTGAGGTAGTCTTCATAATTCTTCCAACACCCATCAAATCCATTTGTACCTACAAAGAAAAAAACATCAAGAAATTAGAAAACCTAACACCACTTATACAGAAACATCACAAGCCTTTGGAATTAAGACTCATGAGATCATACCAGCTGAGCACTTTTCTCAACATCATAACAGAAAAATCTTCAATGTTGCTCCGCCAATGGTTCCACAGCAAGACAGACTGGTTTGAATAAATTGGCGGCAGGAACCACTGGGGAGTTCTTTCCCCTTTCGTACTCTTGGGTCAAAGAAGCGATCAATGATCATTTGCATTATGAGAGCCCTGGTGCATACATTATACAGGCTAAGTTGGGAGATAAGGAGTATTATGACAAATACAGATAAAGAGATCAGAAATGATACATTATGTTTGGCAGTAGCCATCATGACTTGAAAATCATCGGGAGTAACATCATAGGATTGCAAAAATTTTGTAAAAATGACCCCAGCATCATCCTGAGCCAATTCATTCTAATTAAACAAAATACATATAAAACAAATTTCAGAGTTCACAAAATATATTCTAACATACTTAAGATGTGATCCAGAAATGGAAAAATATTCCCATAATAGGCTTAGAAAATCAAGCCTGAAGATAGTTCTACAAAATAGTTGGATAATTACTAAGAGGTTGATCAACAAAAGAGTGGTGAGCAAGCTCGCATAAAACATTAACAAAATAGCTACAGAGAGACTTACAGAGCCTTTGAAAATTCAGTTCCTAGAAACTTTCTGATTTGAACAAATATCTTTGGCAGGTAATTACAATAGCCAACAGCATCGTCCATCATAAAACTTAACATTGATCCCAGAGTAGTGTAACAATCTTGAAGATTACGTCCAATATTGAATCCAAGGGATTTTTTGTCTCAAGCAATTGATGCATTTTGGATTTAAATCTATCAAAACAATTTTCAATATGCTTGACATTTATCATATCGCCTATTATCTCCTTCCATTCTTCAACTACATCGCTTAACAAATTCTTCAAGAGAAGGCATGTGTTAATGACTTCAAGGAGTCATTCGCATGTTTTCGTGAGACATCTGAATTAAGTTCAAAACGGCCACATATTTTTTCATGGAAACGATAAGAGTAGCATACCATAAGCTATTCTTGACAAACTCTTTTATATCCTTTGATATAAAGTGCTTAAACACGGATTCTTCCGAAAAAATATAGATTAAACACATAAAATTTATGTAATTATCAACAGATAAAATTAACTTTAATAATTTGATAATTAAAGGAGGTTTACCATCACTAATTTCGTATAGACGTTTTAGTTCGAACAAATCATTAGCAATAGACACATGAGTCAGACACGAGGAGTTAAACCAGAATATTAACCAATTGAATTGATCATCTCCAATGTGGTACACTGACTTATAGCCTGCCTCTTCACTTCTTTCAAACAGTATTAGCTGGCTCACATCAAAACTCTGCTCACTAAGAGAGCAAAATCTATAAATTCATCTTCATTTTAAAAACAACTGATACAATTAAATGTTTTGAATCAATCGAAACGATTCGTGGAATTTGGAAAGAAGAAGAGAATTGAATGCACAATTGAATGTCAAATTTGGAAAGCTGAAGAGAATTAAATGTGTTGGAATTCCAAGGCAACTGAATGGAGGGAAATTTCACGACTTCAATTGCATAGTCTCTCTTCCCGAGGGAACTGAATCATGGAGGGAAATTTTGATCAGTAAAAAATTACTATTATTCAATTTCAACCACTATTATTTAAAATGTTACATGGGCATATCATATTGTAAATGAAGTTTGCCTCGCAAAAGAGGTTAGTTAGTGACAACCGAGGAAAACATAACATTTATATATGTTAATACTTTTAAGTTCATAAATTATTATCCTATTTAACTTTTTAAAGTTATACTAAAAATGTTTTTCTAAAAAGTAAGTGTTTTTCAAATAGAAAAAAACATAAAAGAGGACAAAATAAAAAAATTCATTATTTTACCTATAACATATTCTTGTGTTACATCTTTCGTCTTTGGTTATAGTCAATTTAGATGTGAAAGTGAGACTAAGAGTTATTGTTATAAAGTTTGGGAAGCATTCTAAAATCCATTCAGTTGTAGTCAAGCTGGTTAGGATACACAGCTAACATCTCGAGCTCAAGACACCAAGGTTCGGTTCAATTTGATTTTGGATCGCTTTGACACAACTTGATTTTATAAAGTTCTGAAAAAGTAACTTCAGATGTGTGCATATCTACCACTATTTTAATAGCGACATTTGTGATCAATGATCATTTTTAGGCTTTCGTTTGGACAGCCGTGCTATCTTGGCAGGTCTTCTTTATGGGTTCGTTTAGGTTGATTTTCAAGGTTTCTTTCTTGTTCTCCAATGTCATTGTCCCCATTTTGGCAATGCCCGAATCATTTTTAATACTAGTTTTGGATAACCTTCTGGATGGGAAATGTCAAGATAGGATAAAATGGAAACAGCGGAAGATGAAGAGCAACAGAAAAAATACTAGTTTTAGATAACTTTCTTTTCTCTTCTCTTTTAATAACACTAGGGTATTACCTGTGCGATGCACGGTTTTTTGAGTTAGTAAACTTGTAGTTAAAAGCACAAGCATGCATTTCATAAATTAGAGAGTAAATTTTGTGTCGTCACTTATATAAATAACTTTAAAATTAAGATTTTAAAAAATAACAACGTAGTTGGTAGGAAATTTTACAACCTCGTGGTCTTACTACACTTGGGATTAGTTTTGGGACTTCAGACCTATAGATACTTTGCAAAACCAAACAAAATATTTTTTGAACACAGTATCACATTTAAGCTTATGGTCGTAAATATTAAAGATTGAAATAATCATAGACAAAAATCAATAAGGAAATTTAGAAGATTTCAGGAACTACTTAATTAAAGATTATAGATAGTAAAGTACTTTTAGTTATAATAGATAGGCCTAGGTTGATCGAGAGAAAAAGGATAGGTCTAGGTTCAAATCAATGGTTCCAATGGGATTACGTGCAATAAGTTTTGTTAGTCAAAGACTACAACTGATAATTATATTGGATAATTTTGGCATAAAGATATTGTTTAGATAAAATTTCATTTGATAATATAAAGTGTGAAATTAAATTAATCCAAGATGAGAATCGAAAAGTCTCAATCAAGCGAAACACGTATAAATCAAATCTGATAGGTCAATATTAAACTAACCGATTCAAGGAAACAAAATCCAGTTGTATAGAAGGTGGAAACATAAAATGGGGTGTGTAATCGACAAGAGAATGAAAGTAAACCGAGATTAAATGACGAACCTTTAAACAAAGAAACCACGGTCGAACCATGTTGGGGCCATAAACATAGACCTGTCATAAAATCCAAAATTGACTAATTTTCTTATTGATATATAAGATATTTTATTTAGTTTGGGAAATTAAAACTATAACATTTTAAAAGTACTATAACTAACAAGTTTTATAGTTGTGGTCCTGGCTATGACAAATAAAGAGCAGCAAAAATCAAAAGACTAAATTCAAAATGGAACATACTCAAATCTAATCACATGAAAAGATCCCGAACAATCCACTCTATCAGGAAACTAAACATTTAACAAATTACAGCTCATCCACAGTTCCCATTTCACAGTCCACACCAATACAATAAAATTAGAGCACAGAAAAACTAATTGAAACCTGAAAACAAGCGTAATGCAGCTCTAAAACTGAAGCAGAAATAAGTTCCTCCAACATTCCAAAAACATGCTGGTGATTAAACTAGAAAAAAAAGCTCGAATCCATATGCATATGCAGATTTGGAGGTAAATGAAAGAGTCTCTGATTAGAGAGAAAATGCTGCTACCACATTGTGCAATTAGTGTGTGAAACGGAAAAGAAAAGGCTGAGAAAAAGGAAAGGAAGATGACCCTGAAATTAGGAATTTGAAGAGAGAGGATGTTCACAGTTCACTGTTGTTGCAAGAGGAGGAGACACCGGCGACAGTGGCGAGAGGTACGACTGTACGAGACAACAGGCCAGCAGCCTCCACTTCGCCAGACAAACGGCGTCGAGTCGTCGACTGAGAGAGAGAGTATTTGCGTCGTTACAGTTTACAGTTGTTGCAAGAGGAGGACACACCGGTGACGGCGGTGAGAGGTACGACTGGTAAACAGCCTCCAATTCGCCGAACAAACGGCGCCGAGTCGCCGACTGTACGAGAGAAAGAGAGAGTTTGCGTCGTTTAGAGTTTGGTTTTCACTCTTCCAATTTTGAGATTTAGAGTGTAAATTCATATGTATATCCAGGGTTTTCCTATTTTGTTTCTTTATTCATTTATTTTGGTTTTTTTTAAAGTTATCGGTTATCAGGTTATTCTGATAAAAACCCAATAGTGACCCGAAATTGTCGTGTCTTAGCCGGACGATATAAAATTTCCTCGGTAATTTTGGAGGAAAAGTTAGCGCAAAAAAAAATTGATCCACAAAATTTCTCAATGAAAATTATTCCTAGTAGTTTTAGATGAATTATTTCCTTGGTAGTTTCTTAGCCAAATACATTCTTTGATAAATTCCATATAAATTCTCGTATGAATTATTTTCCTCACGAAATTCGTCGGTATTTTCCATGTAATTTAGGTTCTTTGGTCAAATCCTTGAAAATTTCCCTACAAACATAACTCATCTCTAAATTCCTTGGCAGTCACCATGAAAAATATTTTCCTTGATAATTTTCTCGACTTATTCAGGTAATAGAATTCCTAGGTAATTTTTATGGAATTATATTTCCTTGGTAAATTATCCTTGATAATACCGAGCTTTTTCGTAGTATAAGTTTTCCCCTACAAAGGGGGGGGGCGGCGAGAGGAGGGTGGAAAGACCCATCAAAGAAAGACTAATTTTTTAAAGGGGAAATTTGTCTTTTTGACCATCTTTGCAGGTAACCGATTTGACCAACCACTTTATATAATCTCAAATGAAGTTAAAAAAAATGACCGTAAGACCTTAGACCGTTTCACCTAAGTTCTTGCCTTGTCCCCAATAACCTTCTTTTCCATGTTTGAAATACTGATACAACTAGTTTCAGTCTCAATTGTAGTAGTAGTATGCTCTAGGAACTGGCACTACGAAGAACAGGGAGGCAAAAGAAGAACTTCTCTTATTTGGAAACTGAATTCCATTAGTTAGTAGATCAATTTTAATTCCGCAGAAGCCATTCCGTTCTTCCAATTCCAAATCCATGGCTCAAAATTGAGTTGCTAAACATAGCCCAAGACCCTTCTGTATAGTTCTTTCTGGTGATCCACCATTCTGTTAACAACTTAACATACACAATGATTCATATGACTAAGGGCATAAATTTTGAGAAAAGTTGCACTAAGTTTGCTGAAAATATGTGGTGGATCGCTCCTCTTTTGCGCCAGTCAGTCTGCATATATTGTGGATGTTAGTATAAAAAAGAGAGGTAATTTGAAACTCTCTTTTTTTTTTGAAACTCTTGAAGCATCGGATGGACATAACTCGAGATCGCTTAGTTGTTGCTTATGTGCTTCTTGTCAATAACAACGTGGTTGACGAGTAGCATATGAAACTCTGCTCCAGATTGCAAAAACAAAGGAATATGTTTTCACGAGTAAAATTTCGCAGTATCAAGAAAATAGCACAGCAAAGGTAACATGTTTTGGTGTCTAATCCTACCAACAAGTAGTCTTCGTACCACATCATTTTGTTGAGAAGCATTAAGCTTGGAAGGAGATTGAGAGATACTACTGTCAATCCCTCGATCAAGAAAGGTTTTCATTTATAATTCCTATGAGAATAACCGCTCAGATGAAGTTATGGAGCAAAGACACATTCTGCAGCTAGCTAGAGAGGGAGCTAGGGAAGAACTGATTTATATCTTTCAGTTCATACTTCATACAGATGAATCTGCATTCTTTACAATTCTCATTCTCAGTGAATTTTAGCAATCTGTAACGTTCTAGACCAAAATATGGTTTAAGGTAGCTTGAGATTATGTCTCGGGGCATTGGAAATATTTTGTTCAGCCGTTAGCGAGAGAGACAACGGAAAAAAACTTGGTCCCAATCAAACATGTCAATCAAGCTATGTGAGGTATGATATTCATCCTGCAAATTTGTACTGCAAGGATAAAATTGCAAACAGATTCTAATAATGGATCAAGTAGGTACATTTCAATGGCATAGGGATTAATATTATGACTCCCAATAAAACTCATGCCGTAAACATTTACATACAAGGAATTCACAAGAGAGATTTTATCAAACAAGAAATACCCAAATTACCCAGCCATTAGCATTGAGAGAGTCCACCCAAAGTTCTTGTGGAGGCAAACCCAGTCATGAACAGAACATAAGAGTCTTTGAAGCTAAACTGAGGCCTAAGAAAGTGCCTCATCTTAACCTTCATCATGTAAATCTTATGCTCCTTCTTGCTACTAACGCACCTAGTACTATTATGCTTTGGTAGTAACCCCGTTTCGTTATTTTCTTCGGTGCAAATCTCCAGCTCTTCTTCTTTGATCGTCGCAAGCTTAGCCTTGAGCATTTCCTCGATGTTCATTCGCGATTCCGTTCGCAAGCTCTTTCGGTTTGTGCAAGGCACCACCCACCACATTTTTCTACTTCCTCTCCTCATTTGGGCGCTCAATCTCCAATCACCCCTACATATAACACACACACACACAACACAACACAGAGTGGTTCTTGAAGTAGGTGAGAGGCTGGTGACAAAAAGCTACTAGGAAGTGCTTTTGCTCCTTTACAGGATGGTTTGATGATGAAAAGTTTTTTATGCTTAAATATAGGTGACTGGCTGGTGAGCTTTACCTATTAAACCAAACCAAACCAAACCTGTATTTAGGGCCGGTCCTGAACTTTTGGGGGCCCAGGGCAAAAAGAAAAGAAAAGACCCCCTAAAAATATATAAAAATACAATTTTTAGACGATTTTTTTTTTTTTACTCTTTATCATTCATAGTATTGAAAATGTACAATACCTATAAATGTATAAGAAAAATAAGCATTAAAATTTTATTGAAAACTACTATTTTACATCGATTTAAACAATTTATGACAAAAATGATATACCCCATCAATCTTTTTTCTTTTTAGACTTCCGGATATATATTTTCTTGATAACATGTTTGTACTAAAAATTCAAGTTAAAAAAAAGACACAACAACAAAAAAACTTGATTTTTGCTTGAAATGTAATAATTAAGCTATGGGAATTGGGAGATGGATGGGCAGGAAATTAGCTTGGCAAAGAAGATAGTGGACCTAAAATGAATAAAATAAAAGGTTTGGCTAAGACTCGAACTCATGACATACGTATTCACATTAACCAACAATTTCCATTAAGCCAAGAAGACAAACATGCATTTAAGTTACATGGTATATAATATATTTTTAAAACCTGGCCTACACTTCTTTAAAATTAGGCCCTCTAAAATTTTGGGCCCTGTGCGAAGGCCCATGTTGCACCTGCTCAGGGCCGGGCCTGCCTGTATTCATTATTATTGGATGGCATGCCATACAAAATCATTTCATGGGATAAGATAAAATTAAATAGGTATTCTTGGGGAGTTTACCAAGTTGAAATGCTTCCCCACTAAGGAAAATGGTTAGTTACAATTGCATCCCTTAAGGTTTGAGTCAATGTTATTTACCTCCCTTTTCTGTTTTGGATATTGCATTTTACTATCTTTCTTCTAAAACTCACTTAAGAAATGCCCTCAACAGTAAACTTTTTCATCCATTAAGTTGGCTAACATCGTATTGAAATAAAATAAAATAAAATCTTCAATTTTCTAACATACATTTTCAGAATTCACGACAACTTTTAAAGATAAAATAGTTAAAACAAACGTTAAGTTATCTATCTCAACATTTTATATTTTGTAAATGTTTAACATATTCGCAATGACAAAAGCTTGGGTAAAACGGTCTTACGAATATTTTTTGTAAGACGTATCATCTTTACCCGACCTACTGTGTGTTGATGGATTAATTAAACTGTAAAAGAGTGGAGCTCCGTCTCACGAATTAAAATCCATAAGACAGTGTTACAGAAGACCTACTCATTTGCAATTGGGTAAATGGTCCACGACACGAGAAACCACTATAATTTTATGAAATAATTAATATTATATATTTTTTATTCGACTAAGGTCTAAGGTCTTACGGTCATTTTTTGAACTATCAGGATAGTTGAATAAATATGAAATAATTAATATTATATATTTTTTAGTTTTTTATTCGACTAAGGTCTAAGGTCTTACGGTCATTTCGTTAACAGTAAAAATAATTTCGTTATTTTCATTTTGAAAAAAAAATGACCGTAAGACCTTAGACGGTCTAAGGTCTTAGGGTCATTTTTTGTAAGATGGACTCTCTTAATGGAGGTGGAGAAAATACAAAACTCAAGATCACTAAAATGGATATCATCTTCAGGCAGTTAGTAGTTGTAATTGTCATTGCTATTGCCAGTAGCTAGGACTAGGAGTAGGAGAGGAAACGATCTAATATGAGTATATAATATACTAATACTGTAATTCATTAAGTTCTTAATTCAACTTATTAGTATACTACTTGATATATCATACGGAGTATATATAGACGGATTGATAACTTAGACAGAGAATCTGTTAAATGGTCAACTGATTGTTTACCGTGATTGATCAGCATTCAACAATCGTTCATTTTTTCCAGGTACCTTCCGCTATCTATTATTGACATTTGATAATCCACTCCTAATTAATTACACCGTGTTACATACGGTTATATATCGGAATTTATTGTCCATTCCCTTAGACTGAAACCATTAATTTATACACTCCTATTTCACAAAATATTATACTTAGGTTTGACTGAACCAAAAAATGAATCAAGACATCTCACTTATTTGTATAATATAACTAGCTGGTAAGTTATGCACATCATAAATATTCAATACATTATCAACATTGATATTTACAAAAAATAGATACATTCAATCTATATAAATACTAACAGTCATACAATTAATATAACAAAATAGATACATTCAATGAAATTAAACTACCAGTCATGCAATTAATGGTTCGTATTAATTGCTTTCTTCCATATATATACAACCAGTCATTTCAAACACAAAAAAATCTCAAATTTTAAATAATCTACTTACCCATAAACAAATTATAGAGAAGCAGGTTTATCATGTTATAATTCTGGAACTACCAAGTATACGAAGAAAATGAAGTCAACTATCATTACAAAAAAGCAAAAGAAACACAAACAATTATCAAGTATGTGTTCTCATTTTTATAATCATACTATAATGTTTATCAGTCTATAAATAAGTTGTACTAATAGATAACACAGTAAATCAACAACACACACACTTTCCATCTATAACACCCATTTTCCCCTAAAAATTCTGCTTCCATAATAACATGAATTATTAACTTCCAAACTTATAAACACACATAGATATACGAGGCTGTAGATCTGCAAATGTCTAGGGTTTCACGAATGAGATAACTGACATTTTGCATCAGCAACACGCTCACAAACTTATAAACACACATTTTTCTTAAACAATCTACAACCATAATAACATGAATAAATTAACTTTTTTGCTGAAAAAAAATAAAAGGGTTGAAAATTGAATTACCTGATGTCGTCGAATTGATTTAGTAGTGATGCTTGAAATCGTAGATCTGTAAATTTGTAGGGTTTAAAAAGTGAGATAACTGAGAGAGTATATCAGTAACACGCACGCACACTTAACACACATTTTACTTAAACAATCTACTGCCAGAATAACATGAATAATTATCTCAGAATCTTAAAAAAACAATGGTTGAAAATTGAAATACCTTAACTGTAGATCTGTGAGAATCGTCTAATCGATTGAGATAGAGAAAGAGTGAGGCTTCAAATCATAGATATGCGAGGCTGTAGATCTGCAGATAACAAACATTTTTATTAAAAAATCTACAACCATAATAACATGAATAAATTAACTTTTGACCCGAAGTTGTAAAAGGGTTGAAAATTGAGATACCAGAAATGTAGATCTTTTAGAAATCGTCGAATCGATTGAGTAGTTCGGCTTGAAATCGTAGATCTGCAAATTTGTAGTGTTTGACGAGTGAGATCTCTGTGAAAGTAAATCAGTAACACGCACAAACACTTAAACACACATTTTAGTTAATCAATCTACTGCCAGAATAATATAAATAATTAACTTTGAAACTTAAAAAACAAAAGGTATGAAAATTGAACTACCTTAACCGCAGATCTGTGAGAAATCGTCTACTTTATGGAGATAGAGAAGGAGTGAGGCTTCAAATCATGTCAAATAGACAAACACTGTAAAGGCAAGAAATATGGACAAACTTTGTAAAAGAGGCGTGGGTGAAAGGGGCTGTGGCCAGTGGGTTAGTAGATAACCCACACTTATTTCTGCAGATGATTGTGATTGATCATGCCAATGAACCTTTACCATTAATTCAACTTATTAAAAATCATACCTATATATTGATAGTTGAAAAGAAGTAGTACTATTTTATTTATTTATTATAAGTTCGGGAAATTAACTTTTAATCATCTTTTCTTTATAATACATCCCAAAAAAATAGTTTTATTTCTCAATTTTGTAATAATTTCAATATAATTTACTTCTTTTGTTTCGGATAAAAAATTTTCGTTAAAAATTCAATCTTTTTTTAAAAAGTGACACTTTTAATAGTTTATTATTAGTAATAAACTAATATTTTTATGCTTCAATTTTTACAAATGAACTATTTAATTGAAAAATATGTATTAGGGTTACTCTCATTTTACACCAAAATTTGGATACTCTATGATGTGGTATACTCTCATTGGTTGGACATTTTGGGGGTCCCAGCACTCTAATCAATGAAAGTGTGTTATATCACAGAGTACTCATATTTTAGTACAAAATGAGAGTGACCCAAACATTACCCTAAGTGAAATATTTCAAAAAAAAAGTTTACTATTTGTTCGGTGGGAGTAATAAAGATTGAAACAATTAAAAATACCGTCTTTAAAAAATTGACAAATCTCATTAATATATATAACAGATGGCTTAATAAAGTAGTAATATAAACTACTCCCTCCGTCCCTAAATTATCGTCTTCTTTCATTTTTCGTCCGTCCCAAAATAATTGTCCATTTTGAAACTTACCTTTTTAGAACATCACTTTTACCACTTTATCCTTACTTTTTCACCTTACTTTAATTATGGGTCATATACACATGGGCTTTAAAAGAAACTACACATTAAATCAATATAAATAATCAAGTCAATTATTTTTTCTTAATCTGTGCGCCAGGTCAACTAGGACAATAATTTAAGAACGTAGGGAGTATATAGTACTAAGGTAAAGTTTGTGACTATTAGAAAGTCACAAACTACCACAGGGGCTAAATTGACTGACACAGTACACAAATGAGACCTATGCACATGAACAGGGAACACTGAGGGGTTGATTCATGATTGAGTTTTAGGGAGATTGAGCTTCTAAACAATAATACTTGTCCTTAATCTAAGATCATCACCAATCTTAACGTAATGAAAAAGAAATTAAACCCCACCTAAAATTTATGTATTTTTTATAAATAAATAAGAAAAATTTTGTTGATTGTTTTCTTTTCTTTTAATTTTTTTTAAACTTCATTAGTAGTCAGACGCATGTTATTTAAGATCAAATTCACATTTGCATGATAGATGTTCGTTTTAATTCAATGTGAATAAATACAAAAAAATTATCATATATGATTTACAATGTTAATTACATGCAGCCATTGGCAGACACATGGAATATGGTATGGGGGCAGTTGCCCCCACTTGGGGTTTTTTTTGTCAAGGCATTTTTTAAAAAAATAATAATAATATGTTATATTGTATATTTTGACCCCACCTGAATCAAATTTCTACAATTTCCGCCACCTAAATAAAAAAATTATAATTGTGATTTAAATCTTTAAAAAATTAATAACCCTCATTTTAAAATAGCCCTAATTTGAAATAATCATAATTTTGAAATAGACCTAATTCAATATTTAATTTATGTAATTGTTGTGAATTGTGATTTATGAATTTGTGATAGATGATATATTGATATTATGATAATATTGTTTTATTTCTTAATTTTGTGTGTTCAATATCTTGGTAGGAAATGTATATTTATTTAATCTTAAATTAGAGCATTTTAATTTGGGGGTTGAAGTACAAAGATTTATGAGATTTTTTTTTGTGTAGATTTCTAAATTGGTATCTTATTTGAAGGAATTTGATTTATTGATTATGGAGAAATTTTTTATACAGAATCCAAATATTTGATCAATTTATAAATGATTGTCATGTATGTTTTATTGAAAAACATTTGCTTTGGAACATTACAAATGATGATGTAATTAAACGTTTTCAAAGTATGGAAACGCGTAGGGGACATTTATGATTTGTAACTTTATTAAATTTGTGCACCCGATTGGGAAAATTCCTATGTTAGCCTCTGCACGCAGCCACATAAGATCAAATACATAATTAGATTTATAATATTGTAAAATGGCCCAATATCAAAGTGTTTTATGATTGTTTTGGTATTCGTTATTTCTTTTAGCTTAGTAATCTATATATATATATATATATATATATATATATATATATATATATACATATATATATTAAAAATCAATTGTGATGCAGAAATGTTGCTTCAGAAATATATAACGTTGGGGGTTCGCATCAAAATGAGTTGAATCTGACTTCAACAATTTCGTTATCGGATATCACAAATGGTATGATATATTATATCATTTTCATGTAAATTTTATTATTTTTTTAAAATTCATTTCTTAATTTTCTTTCCAGATACTACACCGGTGCGCAACAAAAGAAACACCAATTGTTATACATATTCACCATTTGCTGGCCCGAGTTTCTGTCTGGTGGTTGATTCACCGCATCATACAGAAATTTCAAATCCTACACTTAATGTTGTTCCTAACAAGAAATTTCGTTTAGGTAAACAATATATTTTATTAACTAAAAATATTTGTCAATTTTGTTATATATTTAGTACAATTAATTACTCTAATCTTTGCTCATAGATATTTTCTCTTTTTTTTATTTTCTTCATTTTTAAAATTTTTTTTTGTAATCTATAGGCCCAAATGTTTCAACAATGAATGACCGTATCCAAAATGAATGCTTGGAACCAAGTTCTTCTTTTCCTACATTGTCGAACATCAATATGAATTTGAATAAATATTCATATTTTGATCAAGGTAAAAGTTACAAAGCTTGCTTATTTTTGAAAGTACTATAATTCGTACCAATAAGTTATTTAGTTTTTTTAATTTTAATCATGTGTTTTTTAATATTATGTTTTGAAATCACATAATAATAAAAGTTTATCTTTTCTTTGAATCATACAGAATACGTGGATTTAGGAGATGCTTCTTTCAAATGTCAATTTTGCAATGTCATTTATTGGTATCAAGAGAGAATTGAAAAGAAAGTTAAAAAATGTCAGAAACCTTCATTCTCCCAGTGTTGCATGCAGGGAAAGGTTTTTCTCCCTCCAATGTGCGAACCACCGATGTTATTCAAGGATCTATTGTATGGAAAAACTGAGAAAAGCAAACTTTTTAAAGACAACATTCGATCATACAATATGATGTTTTCATTTACAGTATTTGTCAGATGACATCGTATACACACGCAGGCGTCTATTAAGACATGAAGGTAATTAATTGCCATTTTAATTTTTTTTAATCATTTTTTTGCATCATTGTTTCACTAATCAAGTTATTTATATGTTGTGAATTTAATAGGATTACAATTGAGTGAGGAAGAAATTCAAGATTTAACTTTACTGGAGCTTGAAAAAATACTGCGAAGCAGAGGCAAAAGTTTACGTGATTTCCCTGTCATGCCGTGTCCAATTGATTTTGATGCATCGATATTCGATAATCGACTCATATGTGATGAGCTAATCTATGATAGAAGTTATTTGACTGACGAACACAAGCGGTTGTTACAATTGTGTACAGACGAACAAATAAATGTTTATAGCACAATCATGAATGATGTTGAAAGTGGTAATGGGGGTCTTTATTTCCTCTATGGTTGCGGTGGAACTGGGAAAACATTTTTGTGGAAGACGCTTTCAGTTGCTTTGAGATCAAAGGGTGAAATAGTGTTGAATGTAGCATCAAGTGGTATAGCATCTCTTTTATTACCCAATGGTAGAACTGGTCATTCAAGATTTGTCATTCCTTTAAATTTGCACGAGGACTCAACGTGCAATATCAAACAAGGAAGTCCACTTGCACATCTAATTGTTAGAACAAAGCTTATAATTTGGGATGAGGCACCCATGGTGCATAGATATTGTTCTGAAGCTCTTGATAGAACTTTAAGGGATATAATGAGGTTCGAAAATGCAGATAGCTTCAATCAACCATTTGGAGGAAAAACTATGATTTTCGGTGGAGATTTTCGTCAGATCTTGCCAGTTATACAGAAAGGAAGTAGGCAAGATATTGTCATGGCAACAATTAACTCTTCTTATTTATGGTCACATTGTAAGGTCTTGAGACTCACAAAAAATATGCGACTACAAGCTCTTGGTAATGATCAAAGTGGTCTCGAATTGAAGGCATTTTCTGAGTGGATTTTGAGTATCGGAGATGGAACGTATGGGGGTGAAAATGATGGTGTTGCTTCTATAGAAATTCCAGACGATCTTTTGGTGAATGCATCAGATAATTTGATTCAGTCAATTGTTGAGTGCACATATCCGTCATTTTCAGAATCTTTTCATGACGTGCCATATTTACAAGGAAGGGAAATACTGGCTCCGACACTTGATGTTGTTGACACCATCAATGAGTACATGGTTAAAATAAATCATTCAGAAGGAAGAACTTATTTAAGTTTAGATTCTATTTGCAGGGCAGAAAAAACTTCAAGTTTGTTTGAAGACATTCATTCAACTGAGTTTTTGAATAGTATAAAGTGTTCGGGGTTGCCAAGCCATGAATTGACACTTAAAATTGGTGTTCCGGTAATGCTATTAAGAAACATTGATCATACCGCAGGTTTGTGCAATGGAACAAGACTTATCATCACAAATCTTGGGGATCACATTGTTGAAGCAAAAATTTTGAATGGAAGTAATGTTGGAGAAAATGTTTTTATCCCAAGGATGTCTTTAACTCCATCAGATGTAAGACTGCCTTTCAAGTTCCAGAGAAGACAATTTCCATTGATGGTATCATATGCAATGACAATCAACAAGAGCTAAGGTCAATCGTTGTCACACGTAGGTCTCTTCTTGAAGAAACCAGTATTTAGCCATGGGCAGTTATATGTCGCAGTTTCTAGAGTAACAAATCGGTCTGGTTTGAAGATATTGATATGCAGTGAAGATGAAAAACCAACTTGTGAGGTTCCAGCCATCGTAGCCTCCTTTTGTAGGTTTTTTTTTTCCGCGATCAGACGCAGCAGTAGACGATGGCTGGAGCCGAAATATCATGGTACCAGGCAGCACCTCTATCCGGGATAATGGGGACATTGATGATGAGGATGAGGACACTTTTGGGGCTCTCATTTGATGAGTCTAGGGTTTCTTCTTCGCCTCGCAGAAGGAGTATATGGCCCTGGGGTGGACGCCGCAGTATCGATGGACCACTCGGGGCTATGGCTGCAAGAAAAAGGATTGTTTCTGGGGAAAACAAAGGGGGTATAGGCAATAATAGATATGTACATGCCATTAATGCATAATCTAAATTTCTTTTGCAATTATTCCTAAGTTGCACCTTAGGACCCGTAATATTATATTTTAGTATTTTATTGTGAGCTTATGTCGTGGTTTTTCTTTTTCTTTTGTCAGTCGAGCCTCTTTGCCTGCTGAAGACGAGAGATAGGATGCCGAGGTTTCAAAGAGTGTCTTCCCTCTCCTTATTCTCCTGATATATATTTTTTATTTGGCTATAACTTTTGCCTAGGCCGCCCTTTCGGGTTTTCAACCTAGCGAGCCCCTTTTTTTTATTTTTATTTTTTGTTTGCTCTAATTTTTGCCTAGGCCGCCCTTTCGGGTTTTTAGCCTAGCGAGCCCTTATTTCTCCTTTTTATTTTTCATTTTTTTTTGAATGCCCTAACTTTTGCCTAGGCCGCCCTTTCGGGTTTTCAGCCTAGCGAGCCCTTATTTCTCCTTTTTATTATTCATTTTTTTTGAATGCCCTAACTTTTGCCTAGACCGCCCTTTCGGGTTTTCAGCCTAGCGGGCTGGAGAGGGAAGCACTTGTTGGATAGAACGGATCGAGCACCATACCTTTTGAGCTCGTTGAAATTGGAGGGCTGAACAAGGTCTTCTTTCCTGGCTTGTGAGGAGTACGACATCTCCTGACCGGATCTTTTTGACAATATACAGCACATCGTGGAAGAGAGGGGTAGCAGCCTGTGATAAGTAGCCCCCAGCATTTTTAGTCCAGACGGCATGACATGATAGCAGTAGGTCCCCCAAGGGATGAGGTCTCTTCTTGGTCTCCTGCTGCTTTTGATTTGACTATAGCCCAGCATGCTGTTGTTGGATTTGGGAATGGTTACTACATTGGACAGCCAGATCGGGTATTTTTTTCTTTCTATTTTTTTTTCTTTTTTTTTTTTAATTTTTGTATATATTTTTTTTTACCCGAATGAAGTTGACGTTCGGCTGTTTCATGCTTTCTTCTTTTTTTTTCTTAACTTGTAGTGACCATTCTGGCTTGATGCGGTGGAGCTTTTGTCTGATTGGCTGAGCATCCGGACATGTGAGGGTCCGGTGTTTGGCTATGGCTGGGTCTACCCTTGACACCTTTTTATAGGACCAGGTAAGCATGTCCACGAACTCTTCGATGAGATCCATGAGTGTTATCCTTGCAGGTAGTTGTTGATTCTGACTTTTTTTTTTTGATTCCATTGTCCAGCCCCCAGATTGATGGTGGATCAGTCTTCAGTTGATGTTGATGATGTCTCTGGCTCTACTGACTTTACAAGCTCAAGCAAACATTTTTTTTCTTTTGGGTCCTTTTAAATGACTCATTATTATAATTATTTAATGTGTCTTTTAATATAGGTGCAACTAAGAAATAAGCAAAGACGTTTAGATTATTATTAAAAGCACACCGTACAGGGTTTATTACATTTTTGAGGACTTGGGGTTTGCGATCCTCAATTGTAGGGAGCGGATTGGTAGATGACCAAATCCGTAAGGCTAGGGAAAGGAATATGAGTAATATATCCAAAGCAGTCCACCAGATCTGCGGGCGTCAAAAGTGGGCCGGTCGTAGTATACTAGTTCTGCAGAGGTTTATTAGAAGTAGACCCAAACTCAACAGGGAGCCTTTTTCTTTTTTTTTTTTTTTTTTAGAAGTGCCTTTATCCATCATACCCAGGAAGCTGTCCCCCAAATTTTCATTAGAAACTCCCTGGTTTAGAGCTTTAAGCAACATGGTTTTCACATCTTCGATGTCAGCCTCCAATTTGGCAGACGGGAAAGTTGGGTTTTGGTATATGTTGGCTGGATTTAGGAAAGCTGGGTTATTTTCTGGTTGAAGGTAGTAGATTCGGCCGGTGGATTTTGGACAGTATATGGGTTCTGGGTTAATGGAATTTGGGCATTATAAGGATTCTGGGCTGGATATGGGTATTGGGTTGGATAAAGGTCTTGGGTTATTGGGTTTTGGATAATATAGGGATTTTGGTTTGGATAAGGATTTTTGGGCTGGATATGAATTTTGGGCAGGATATGGATTTTTGGCTGGATAAGGATTCCGGGCTGGATAGGGATATTGGGCTGGATATGGATATTGAATTGGATAAGGATTTTGGATTGTGGATTTTTGGTAGCTGGATTTTGGGCAGGATAGGGATGTTGGGTTGGATAAGGATTCTGGGTAGGATAAGGAGGGTGTGATGAAAAAGGGTTAAATTTTTGGTAATAATAGGCATTTGGGTGGGTTGGTGTTTGGCTGGGAAATTGGATTTGGAGGAACATGGAAGGTTGATGCTTCTTGGGGGACTATAGCGGACTGTTCATTTTGTCTTTGCCATACTTGCTTGGATCGTATTTACATGCGACTCGCCGCATGCGATATGATAGTGATACCATCTGTTCTGATTTCTGCACTTGTTTTCCTTATCAATCGACCAGTACTATTTTTGCCTTTCCAAATTTGGGCCAGATTTGTGAGGAAAGTGGGTTATGGAAGTATCAGGAGGCTGGCTGAAGGCTTTTTGAGTTTGGAGTACAGTGTGCCTTTATTAGTATATTTTATTATTATTTGTTTGTTCCCTACAGTTGACCGGATAAGCACCTGCTTTATTTTGACAGTCTCAGGACTTTTCCTGGAATAGTGGATTCTTTCTCCAAAGTATAGGACCAACGTATTCCACACGCTTTTCGACTCCCAGGGGTGGTCCCAGGCGAAGGGCCTATACTCTTTCCAGGATCCACCATCCGAAATGGTCTAGGTCGAGCATCTGAGAATTATAAATCAGCCCCTGTTTATTGTTTATTGTCTTTTTTTTTTTTGTGCGCACTTACTATGTTTTTTTTCGAACTTGCGCATTTTTTTTTCGACATATATATATATATTTTTTTTTATTTGATTTTTTTTTTTGACAGGGGCTGACCCACAATTCAAAAATGCAAAAACCGGTCGGTCTGTGAAGTGTCCTGAAAAACTATATGCATTCTAACGTTGGCTTATGCAGGGTAGGGCGGCCATGGTGTAGGAGTAACGATTCGGAATATATTTACATGCGTGCACGTGTGTGCGGTATCTAAGCGATAAAATCTTTATTTATTTTGGATATAGAAAATAAAACAAATTTGGCTGTCTTCTTTGTTTGTGTGGATTTTCTCGGCTTTTTTAGTTTGAGCGCGAACAAGCAAGCACATCACATTAAGAAATAGAAAGAAAAGTGGGGAAACTATCTATCCCTATTAATTACAAATTTTGGTCCTATGTCCCCAAAATAAAATGACATAATGAATGCAGAGATGTACAAATATACAGATTTACAGAATAAAGTGAAAAGAAAAATGAACTGAAAGAAATAAATGAAAGAAAATAGAGCCGGAAGTAAAGCCCCAGCTCTTTTGTTGTGCTGCCCGGAATTTATTTGTAAAATATATATAATATATATATTTTCCTTTTTTTGATTTTTCGAAATTTTTTTTATGTATATATATATAATAGTGTTTGAAGGCTTTTGATCGGCCAAGTACGCGGCGTTGTATGCTCCGGCGATACCACACCCTATTCAGAATGCTTTAAGGGTATCAATGGAGTTTCCAGCCAATATACTTACTTATATATATATATATATATATATATATATATATATATATATTATTTTTTTGGAATTTTCGATTTTTTTTTATGTATATATATATTTTTGAATTTTTTTTATTTGATTGATTTTTTTAATACTCTCGAACATGCACATGAGATATCGGAGCAGGCTGCTGCCAGATGGAGGATCATATCCACAAATATAGCCACGGCCGTAATGGGAACACTTTATTGAAATGCGTAAATTAATATAACGAGCATACTGCAGCCAGAAACAAAGAAAAACCAAAAAAAGGTTTTATTTTATGAGTCTAGCCCTCCATTTTAAAAATAAAACAACTCCCCAGCTGAGTCGCCACTGTGAGGTTCCCGGGACGTGCCCCCGCGCCCCGCGCGCCCTTGGATAGGGGTGCGCGTACGTGCGGATGCGGGACACCACTGCTCTCGTTCCACCCTCCCTTGTTTAGGGGAAGACGAAATCCAAAGTGCGAGAGGAGTCTTTGTCTATATTAGCACGTTGGAATGTGCCTCGGTTGCCACGAGTGGATTTTGTATCCAAAATGGGAACTAAAGGTTTCCTCATGTCGGGTTATCCCTTATTTCGGGGATAACGGGATATGGGAATGCATTACCTTTCCATTCTCATTCTCCCCTTTTATCTTTCAGGGGAAAATAAAGAAGTGCAAGAAAAGATATTGCGACGCCCCCACTTATGGATTTATTAAAATAGCCTTATGGCCCAATCAGATCGCTATGGGAGCTATGGGTTTCCCGCATCAAGTTATCCCTTGTTTAGGGGATACCAGGATATGGGAATACATCACCCCTCCATTCCCGTATCTCCCTTTTTTTAGGGAGAGCGAGGGAAAGTGCAAAGAGGGAGTGTTGCGAGGCCCATTGGATCGAAAGTTTTAGAGTCGCCACCTTTATTTTAAGGCAAAAATAAAGGAAAACCAGAAAAGAAAACCAAAGATTTTAGAAAGCGGGTTCGGGGGCTAAGTTACGAGTTGGGAAGGTGCTAGGCACCCAACTCGCCCTTTCGGTCTCAAAGCGTTTTTGACTGAAGTATGCTCATTGTTATATTAATCTAGCAAATAAATAAGGTCTTATTTTGACAAGGGAAAATTAAGCAGATACATTCGTGGCTACATTATTTATGGACTCGCGGTAGTCTCCTTCCAATAATTACAAACACATTTAAGAATATTTAGGCCATTATAAAGGCTCTTTTACATAATTTTTCCTAATCTAATCAGGCGGCACAACGGCTTATATTGGCTACATTGTGCCGGATTTAAAATACAACTTTTTGAAAATAAATAAAAGAAAGAAAATACAAAATAAAATAAAATACGCTCTTAAAGGTATTACCTTTTAGAGCGGTGGTGTGCTCGCTCTGTCCTCCTCGGGAGAGGGAGTCTTTTTTTTGTTTTGAATTGAATTGAACTGGAATTGAACTGAATTTGAACTGGATTGCTGCTTGATTTGATTGATGTTTTGATGCTTGGGCTGGTCAACTCGGGCAGAGTGACAGCTTTATTTGGGTAGGTTTTGGCCTTTTCAGTTGGGCGGAACCTAGACTTAAGTTTTGACTTTTTTAGCTCGTTACTTGGGCAGAGTAACGGCTTATTTTGGGATTTTTGGACTGGGGTTTTAAGGTGGATACCTAACAACTAGACTAGGGATCACTTATAACCTATGGGTTTTTGATTTGGTAGAGTTTGGATGGGGTTTGGAGATTTTAGGGGCTTCCACTCACCTATCTCGCACCTCTCGTACTAAGGCTATCGAAGAAATCGCAGAAGCAGAGCTTCGCTGCGATAAAAACTTCGCGTAAATTGAACACTGGAAATGAGAGGCCGGGGCCTCTATTTATACTTGAGCTTGAGGACGCGGCTGGAATTATTGGATTTCTCTCCGTGCATCAACAGCTTGTACCGCGCGCTTTAAAGCTTGTACTGAATTGATCGTAAGAGAGCATGAGAGAATTGCTTGGTGCGGCCAAGCATATGCTTGGTGCGGCACCAAGCTCCTCTTAGGTGGCACCAAGTGCTTTTTAAAGTTTGACATTTTGACACTTTCCCCCCCTGCAGTTCACTGTTTCGCGCATCCTGCTTTTCCTTTCGCATTTTTGACTTCTACAACTTGACATTTGTTAAGTTTTAACAGTTCTTGATATTTTATGTCAGTCACATACCAGGGGTACGAAATTGGGGTGTCTACACAACTAATAAAACAACAAATGTTGTGTATAAGGAAGTTTTTCAAAATATATAAGGATTAGTGATATACATATGTGTATTTGCTAATAAACTGCTTCTACTTATTTAATCTTTTAAGATTTTTTCTTCTCTTTATTTTGTTTATGTACGATTAGTTGAATATTTATGTATGTTTTAGTAACTTAAAATTTCTCCACTTTATTTGACGTGCGTTTAACGCACGGGTAAAAAAACTAGTTACTCAATAATTTGAAGCGATGTGGTACCTGCAGGTTGCCGTTAACGGACATCCACTTTTGTTACGGAACGAACTAATTGAAGGATTTTATTAGACAGTGATTTTTAAATTTATATATGTCAAATACATTTTTCGTTTCAAACAATAACCAGTTCTTCATGATTCTTCTTTTATTTATGAAATTTAAATATGTAATAAACAAATGTTTAGATTTTCTCTTGGCATCCATATATACATTAAGAAAGTTGAGATAAAAGTAAATTTATGTATTATTATAAAACTTAGCTAAAGAAATTTTCATTCGCGTCGATATTTACTACTATTATTACATTTTATTACGAAATTGTGATTGTATCTTTATAGCGAATGTTTCATTTTTAATTAACTCTTCTGTGATTTTCTGAACCATCAATGATTCTATTTATGCAAGTAATCTTACATATAGTAGATACATGTATGTGTAATTTTGTAGGTATTGAATATATCTGAACTCGAAGGTTTTTTAAATGTTAGATTGTTACCTATAATTTTATTATTACAACTTAATAAAGCTTTTTTTAATATTTGGTGAATTTGTGGCATGCACAACTTAATTAGACTATTTAGTTTTTATAGACAAGATTATGATGAGTTTTAAGAAAAAAAATTATCATTTATCAAGTTTTATTAACTTGACGATATAGATTTTTTTTGATTTTTTTAATAATTTTTAAAATGGTTTATACTAAATTATTAACTTGACCAATTCTCCATGGTTAATCCTCGATTAACCGTTACCTGTTGATGTGTCCGGCCCAAACCTGGTCACGAACAAAGCACGAACGTCAATCACGTGTCAGTCACGAGCTCAACTGTCGTGGGACCTACCAATCTAGAAGGCAGAGCTATTGAGGTACCAAGCATATTATACTATAGCTCCCGTCTAAACCTGGTCAAGCACAGGCCTTGCCTGCCCGACTAGGGGCCATGCCCGGGGACGACACTTGCATCAGGCAAAGAATCAGACATATCTCGCCCAAGCCTGGCCGGGAATAGGCCCTGCCTACCCGACCAGGGGCCATGCCCGGGATCTACACTTGTCTTCACCAGATCCACACCATATAGCCGGGCAAGCATCGAGCAGGGAAAACTCAACGACTTGTTCTCCAAGACAGGTCAAGGGTTTATCCGAGCAGGACACTTGCCTAATATGTTCCTACAATCTCGTGGCTAGCCGCCTATCATGCCTAAAATATAGGGATTCGTTCATAATCCTACAAGATAACTAAGACAGCGAATCCTGGACGGATTCCATGAGATTTGGGGCCTATAAATACCCCTCCATAAACCACAAACAAGGTAAACACTCTTTCTTGAGCCTCGAACCTCTGTCAAATTATGTTTTGACTTCTCACACGATACTTACTCTCACGTCGGAGTGGTTTCGCGAGGCCAAGCTTTGCACTCCCACTAAGGTGATTTTGTGTTCTTAAACAGGTTCAAGGAAGCAGATCAAGCCTAGATATCTTACCTATCACATGGACGACCCAAGCTAGATTTTTGCGACATCACATGTGGGAATGGATATGGTAGGACAAATTGAATAACCGTTGGGAAATGGAGCGGTTATGGAGCATCAAGTTGAAATTGGGGAATGGGGTGATATTATATATAACTGCCTCCGAACTGTCCCATTGTCATTCCTATGTTCATCTCATCATAGTTGTTGCTTTAATCGTTATGCGCTACATAGGCATGTCATTTACGGAAGTTCCAACATTAAGGCAATTGAGGAGATGATTGCCTTAGGGCAAGTCCAATGATCGAGGTCAAAATCAAAATTTGATACTTATGTAAGAGTATAATTAGGCTATAATTAGGCTTTCCAATGGTTAAATTAAAATGTATCAAAATTAGGTGTGATAGTAGGGAATGTACCAAATTTGATACATCCCTTAGTACTATCTCTAATTTTAATACCCTTCATTTTGACTATACATTTATATCATAATATGTGTTGGTAAACTATTGTATATTAATATTTTAATTTTGTTTTTATATTATAATATGTGTTGGATATAATTTTTTTAAAATTATTATTATATCAATTTGATACCTATGGTTGAAGATAATTATTAGATACCTATAAATAGTAACCAATAGGTATCAAAATTTAGTTTTGATACCGATAGGTAACTATTACCATTGGACTTATCTTAGGCACTTAATAAATTTAGGCCCCAATATATAATGATATAAAGAGAGATAATTAATAGACCATATATATCGTAACTATATATTTTTAAGTTAATCACGTGAAGACTCCACTATCAGGCTTTGAAAAAACTAGACCGTTTTTTTTATGAAGTTATAAAGGCTGGTAATAAATGAAAGAAAGCCTCTGCTCTCAAAGTAGAGTTGCTCCATTTGAAATTTTGAATGCTAGTATATTGCTCTGTTCCAGGCATTGACTTCTATTACGGATTAATGACTACTTTCATCTCCGCATGTTAGGGGTGAGCTTGGTCCGGGTTGGTCCATTTTTTTGGAAAAAAAAGGGAAAATCGGAACCAGACCAATAGTCCGGTTCTTAAAAAATTTAGAACCGGAACCAACCCAATAGGTGTGAGAACTAATACATTGGTCCGGTCCAGAACCAATCGAAGACGTATCACAACCATAACCAAACCAATACTATGATTTCTTTACTTCTTAATGTAGTTGTGAAGAAATCTGATTCAAGAATTGACGACATAAATGAATTTTAGAGACTTTTTAGTGAGGCCGTTACGGATTATCAGAGGTTCTGCCTCGCAAATGTTTGCTTGTGTCAATGGCATGTGAAAACTCTCGAATGTTTTCTTCCTTTTTTTTTGGTTCTCTATCTATACATTATTTTTCCCTTGAAAAATCAGTGTTGAGCCTATGAAATTAAATATCAAGATTCAAGGCAGAGCTTGAAATTGTTCAAAGAGTATAAACTTAATAAAATATGCCACCATAACGCTGCCGCTACGTTCACACTCAAACATGATTTAATGCAACAGAAGCATTTCACAGATGTAGTCTACAATATTATAGAAACTAGAAATTGCAAAAAGTCAAAAGGTGCAAAACAAAAGGTGGGAGTTTCTAATTTTCCAAAAACTAATTCATCTATTTTTAAGTAATTACAAATAAAGTTCCAACCCAGTGCGGCAGCCGGCAGTGCGTGAGAAGTGAGCTTGTGTGTGTGTGTGTGAGAGAGAGGGTTTGGTACCTGTACTCGAAGGGCTGATGATTGATTTACAACCCAGTGCGGCGGCGGCTGGTGGATTTACAAGGATGGAAATTGGAAGATGACAGATCTGAGATTCGAGGCGAGAGAGAGAAAGACACGAAAGAGGAGAGACGAAGTCGGCCAAGCGAACAAAGGAAGCTGGCGAGTAGCCAGAAGGGAACTGGCGTCTGGCGATTTAGGGTTGAGTCTTCAGTCTTCGATTGAGTCTTCAATTTGAAGGGAGGAAGACAGGAAGCTGTTGCATAGTCCATACACATTACAGTATTACACAAAAAAGTATTTATATTTTTCAAACTAGGGTTTTATTTTGTAGGTAAAAAATTAATAATAAATAAATAAATAAATTTTATATATATATATATATATATATATATATGGTCCGGTCCGATTCTAGAATCAAATTTAAAAGGAATAATTACAAGCCGGTACATTTTTTAAAACATGTTTTCAAATCAATCCAGCTATTTTTTTGACATATCTTTTAGATACATTTTTTGGTTAAAATTACATCGCTGCCCTAAATTAATATAACACATAAAACAAGATGAAGATTTCATTAATATAACACATAAACCAAGATGAAGATTTCGGATAATGCGGCAATGCCCGTCCTCCTTCCTTCTCCGATCGTCTCGGCGAACAACGAGGATTCGGGCTGAAGCCCCTCCATTAATCCCTACCGTCCTCCTTACTCGATCGCCGTCGGCGTCTCCTTCTCGATCGAGTTTTCTTTGCCGAGGACGGAAGAAGCGTCCCCTACTCCAGCCATTAAGCTCTCGATCTCCCGTCGGTCTAACATACTAGGTATCCGTGTCGCCGTCGCCGTCATTGTTCGGCCAAACAACAGACTGTTAGAAATCGCAATGTGCGCCATTGTTATCGAATCGGTAGGCGCCATACGTGCGCCATTATTATCGGATCGAGAGAGAGAGAGAGACGGACACGGTCTTGTAAATCTGGCGAAGCGAAGATGGCGAAGACAACAAAGACTTGTTTTTCGTGTTTCCCGCGGCCGCTAAAAATGGTAGAGGTTCTTCTCGGCGACCATGGGCTTAAGGGCTCGGCCAGGCGAATCCATTGCGACATCCGAGCTCAATCATGCTTCTCTGGGTCCTCCTCCTCGTAATCTTACCTCCTAGTCCCTCCCTACGTTCGTGAGTTTAATGCTCTGTATCCAAAAACAATTGAAATTCCCCAATGTATTATTAGATTTGGATTGTTTAAGTGATTGATTTAAGTATCTAATTGTGTGTATAAACGATGATATGGAAATTGATGTACTTTTTCCTTGATTCCATTCAATTTTGTTTGTTATCTATTTATCATTTTGATTTTAAATTTTGAAGGTTCGATGCCGAGGCATCGAGGTTGATTTTTGGCATCATATCGATTTTTGGCATCAGGTTGATTTCTGATGCCTGACATCAGGTTGATTTTGGCATCAGGTTGATTTCTGATGCCTGGCATCAGGTTGATTTTTTGGCATCAGGTTGATTTATGATGTCTGGCATCAGGTTGATTTTTTGGCATCAGAGTTTTCATTAATGGCATTTTTGTCATTTGTCAAGCAATTTGTACTTACATGAAATGTCCAAAAAATTGATGGTTCTAGATGAAAACATGTTTTCAAAATTGTACCCACTTGAAATTCCCCCTATTTAAAAACCTAAAACCAGGACTAGACCAATTATTCAGTTCTTAAAAAATTATGGACAAGACCAAACCAAAAAATTAGTTCGGTCCAATTTTCATTGGTCCAGTCCAGTCTGATTTTTAAAAAAACCTTGCTCAGCCCTACCGCATGTAGCAGTATTCTAAAAATCGGCCTTAGGCCTTAGGCCTATGTTAAGTTGTCTCATCAGAGTAATATATATATATATATATATTAGTCACATATAATAAAATTTCAAAAAAAATAAAAAGGAACATCGCATTCGATGGCCACCACCTACCGTCCATTCCCTCCGCCCTGCCACCACCGGTCACCAAGCCTCCATCCTGTACCGCCCAACCCAACAGCCCAGACCCTTCCCCAGCCCAACCCATACCAACTGCTCCTAGCCCAGACCCTCCCCCAGCCTAGCATACCCTCTACCCAACAACCAGACCCTCCTCCCAGCTCACCCCGCTCTTGGCCCAATCTTTCCGCCCCAGCCGAACTTCTTTTTTTCTTTTCATTTAATTATAAAACGTGCAAAAAGTAATTTGGTCCACATTTTTTGAAAGTGTTGTTTTAAATATTTCACATGCATTGTATTCAGTGCATGTTTGGTGGAGCATTTTGACCAAAACGCTGGTAAAAAACGCAATATTTTCTTTTTAAAAGTGTTTCAATGCAGCATTTTAAAACGCAACGTTTAAAAAATGTGTAGCGTTTTAAAATACTCCAATTTGAAGCGTTTTAAAAATATATTGCGTCTACAACAATTTTGTTTATAAAAATAATGTTTTAAAAAAATTCTCCAAACATGTCTTATTTGATACTTTCTTTTTTAGGACAATATTTTACCACTTTATCTTGATTTTTTTTAATCATACTTTAATTATAGATCGCAGTTATATAAGCTTTAAAAGAAACTACACATTGAATAAATACTAATAATCAAATAAATTGTTTTTTTCTTAATTCATGTGTCAAGTCAAACATGACAATAATTTTAGAACGATGTGAATATTTACTTTGCATGATACAGAAGAAAGATAACAGACATCTCTTATGGAACAAAAAGGAATTATTTAAAAACGGAATATAATTACATTTCATTAAAAATTTGAAGATCAGTCAGAAAATATTTAGTTTGATGTATTTACAAAATAGTTTATTTTTTATACACTTACCAAATATGTATCAATATATACAAATATATATATAAATATATATATATATATATGAAACATTTTTTGGTTTTTAAAAGAGATCCAATTCTTCTTGTTAAAAATTAAATAGAAATTCAGATAAATCGTATCATTATATATATATATATATATTTAGGGAGCCCGAGCAGTCACCCCCGGCACATGCTCCGCCCCTGTCAGATAGTATTTATGCCAAAGCCATTAATCTGCATCAAGCAGAGCTATAATCAAACCTCCATGAAGCACTTCCAGTGTTGATCTAAGACCAATCACACCCCTCCCCCTCCCTTTCTTATCCTCGAATAGCGCAAAACTGATATAAGCTAAACACAGCACGTTCAGAAGATCTTTCAAAGCAAAACCACTCGTTGCCTTATAGATTATACAACGAGTACATGAATACCAACCACACTATCAACTCACAAAACAAAAGTTCCTTCTAGTTGGTGATGTCATCTTTCCCACCATCTCCATCAACATTTTGGTAAACAGGTGAATGACACTCCTTACTCACCAAATAAGAGATTCAGACTCAGCATCAGAGTACATGTGGCACTCATTTTGAAAACACAAATTAACAAAACAAAAGATTCAATACAAGAACCTACATCCGCTTTACGAGTAGTCACAAAGAAAAGCCAGGGGGGGGATAAACAGGGAACTCCGACCAGTTCCAGTGGCAGGACAGGTCAAAATGAAGAAAGCTATTTGCTTAGATTACGTATAACTATTCATCTCTTTCTTTTGGGAGCTGCCCCGGGACCCCGACCCCCTCTTCCCCTGCCTGCAGGGGCCTTCTTTGCACTAGTTCCTCCACCCTTCAAATCCATTTGTACTTGAATTCCTGCAAAGACAAAAACACCCATAAATTATAGAACCAAACATGAGCCAAGCACATCCATCTCCATAGAGGTAATTACTTTAACGTTTAAAAAAAAAAAAAATTAAAAAACAAAGAAACCAACAACAAATGGGGAAACCAAACTAAAATGGAATCTACAAACAGTTATAGAGCAACATCACCAACCTTTCGACTTAAGACTCTGGAGATCCAGCCGAGCACTTTTCTCACCATCATCTGTACCTTCCAACATAAGCCACAACCACCAACTTTGTAAAATCACAAAAATACCACTTATACCCTAAAAATTTCTCTAATAATACTAGAGTGAATACTCAAGGATAACAGATGAAAGGAAATTAAGGTAATGGCATTTAACATTAAGGTGTAAGATACGGATAAATAGAAATAAATAAATAAATAATTTCTTTAGAACTGTTTTCAATTCAATCTGAAAATTTAACTTCTAGCTGTGTATGTATAGGAGTGAGTTACATGATAGTGATCATATTTGGACATGGTTTGAAAATAAGTCAAGTTAAGACTGCTATCAAATATTCAATTTTAATCTTAATCCACGCATTACTTTGGTAATTTTGGTAACAACAACAGAAAACTGTCTCAAGTACTACACAATAAGAACTTCACTTGAGAATTTGACCTTCCAGCTATTATACTATTAAGAGTCGCGATAAGAGAACTATGAGAAAGATCAAACAAAAGTCAAAATTAGCTTCCAGAGAAGATGTATACCCAAATCCTCTGTATCCGAAGTGTTCTCATCTTCATTTCCTGCCAACCCATCACCTTTTTCCTCCACCAAACCACTGTCCACTGGTTCCAGCATTGCTGCAATCCGCTTCTTTGGAGCCTTCTTTATCCCAGGAAGTGTGATCAAATCCGCTGCACGAATCACACGTGACTTGCTTCCTTTATTGTATGCCCTAGTCAGAGCAGCTTTCACAGCTGGCTGGATGCCATCAAGTGGATTTGGATGGCCCTGATGCATACATTGAGTACAGAATAATTAGGGAGATCAGGAGTAGTCTGATAAATACAGATAGAGAGAGAGATGAGAAATGGATGCCTGAAATTTTGATATATCAATCATTGAATCAAAGTCTTCCTGACTAATGGAGTACGAATCCATAAACTCCACAACCTTTTCAACAGCTTCATCCTGGTGAGCGATTTCAACATGAACAAAAATCAACATGAACAAAAAATTCTTAGCTTACTAAAATTTGAAATCACAACACTCAACAAAACGTATTCCAACCTTAGGTAGCACCCTCAGTGGATTAGTCAAGTGCTTCAAGAGAACGCTAAGATAATCAACTCGTAAGGTAGTCCTGCAACATTTATGGTAGGATAATTTCAAAACAGCTTCCACGACAAAACATAGACTGAGCAGTGTGCAAGCTCGAATTATATTTTCCACAACAAGAAGTAAAAGTGAAGAAACAAAATGCAGCCATAACACAGTTTTCATGTTTCCCATTCGTTCATGCAAGTTCCACTTCTAAGTCACATGTTGACTCAATCATTTTTTTAAGCTAGTAAAGCTTCATAGTGTTTACTCACTCCATCCCCCAAAAAGAGTCAAACTTTGAAAGTCAAACATTTTAATAATGCACTTTTAGTCTTTTACTTGCATATATTTCCTTTAAATTGCATTAAATTACATCTATTTTCGTCTGACATGTAAGAGTGACGTATGTTTTCGAAAAGGAAGACGTTTGGAACACAATGGAAATTATAGCTTAAATTCATAAATAACACAAACTAAAATAGATAGTTGGGACAATTTTTATTGTATTGAGAGTGTATGAAGCACATCCAGTAACTTTCAGAAGACTTGATATATCTCAAATGCTCATCAACAAAAGTTACAAAACTGAATCTAAACCAAAATTATCCTAATCAGAGGAATCAGGTAATATAACCATACAAGCTAAGGGACAACCAAACCAACTGGTTCAAACATCAGCGCATGATGTTAACTTTTGAAAAATAGCCTTGGAGACATACGACAGTCTCATTTTGTATTCAACAAGAGAAGATAAAAGTACATTCGTAAGTAATTTAAATTGTTGTCTCAGTTAAGTGCCCATTCTAGTTCAGATGCACCAATTGCAAACAAAAGAATATGGAGCATACTCCGTCTTTAGGTCAGCTACGTGGCGAGCCATGCATTGGCCAGCTGGGGAACACTTAAAATATTATTAGCCAATATATGGATGGAGCACTTAACACATGGTCTGTGCTCCTCTGTAACATTTTTTCTTCAGGACTAACTATTCTGTACTAGAAAATCGCTTTTCCAACTTCTCACATACTTGAAAAACAGAAAAAACAAAATAAGATGAAACAGGAAAAATCACATAACACGTTAGGTTTTTCAAAAGATGTAATAATGACAACGAAAGACTGTCGCCAGTCTAATATGTCCTTCAGCACACACTTTCCGTCTTCTAATCGAAAGTAGGATGTAAGACAAACCGGCTCCTCATAATCAAGTGTTCCTGTGGGCTAGTTCAAGCCATGCTCATAATGACAAACATTCAAGGATCATGTTGCGATAAAAACAAGTGCCTACACTTTACCAAGTTCACTAATTACAATATTTCATGTTTATTGTACTTCTGTATTGATTAGAACCATACTCACAGCAAGTCAGCATGTGCTTATATCTATACTGTAGAAACGGAGATGTTCCGTCTACTTTTGGAGGGCAGTTGCACAACTAAAACAGAGACAACTTTAGATTAAAAGAATAATCTAAGAACAACAATCCAAGCTTCCTTTTACTTTTTTCTCTTCTTTTCCTTAAACCCAAGAATATTGAAATCTATTAGCATGTATGGACATGCATGCACATCATGTGTGCCACAACTTCTCTAGTGCAGCAGAAAAATAAGGCTCTTTTTCCAATCAGTTACAACCCAAGACATACAACTTACAGTTGCCACAGTCATTACTAAATGGGTAGTCATTTTGCCGAGTGAAATATGGGTACTGCTTATTTCAGTGTAAAATGTTTTCCAGAAAATACTGTTCATGTTAAGAAGAGAATCTAGAAAACAAGACCTTGCGATACCATAGCATTGATTAATCTACAACCATCAACATAAGTGATCATATACGAAAGAGAAGAAAATTTTAAATGCATCATATGATAATATTTTGAGGAGAATGTTTTACATCAAAATAACTGGGGCCATATAATTGTTCACTTTGTAGTAATAGATGGAATCCAATAATTACCACCTCAAATCATCAAAACACAAGATTTACCATGTTGAAGAACAAGAACTACTTAATAGCAATGCAAGAATATCATCCAGTCACAAATACGTAATAATGTAGTCAAACTAGCAATTAACTAATTGTTCACCAAGAACAAAAAGAACTAGCGATTAACTAACTGAGCCGGAACAAAAAAGAAAGTGATTAACTAACCACTCACCAACAATCGAAAATGTACGAATATATTCTAGTAACACTTCTTCGCTGTCAACAGCCTATACAGATTCTCTGTCATAATAATTCAAAGGATGCAAATGCAACCATTTATGCCGATTAGACTTCTCGTAAAGGGAACAATAAGAAAAACATACCCCTTAAGTTATATAATCTAACTTGGGACAATAATATTAAACTTTAGGTAGAGCAATATGCAGATACTATGTCTTCAATTTAAGGAATATGGACAGGAAAATGATTCATCCTATTCAGAATGGAGAGAGCATATAAAGGTAACCGCTCTACAGTGTTGGTGGAAAACAAATTCTATATAACCAAAAAATTCCCAGAAACAGAGAAATTACTGTATCATGAAACCACAAAAATACATCATAACAGTACCTATATCAAAATCTGTCAGCTAAAAATTGTGTTTTCATGACTATTTCCAAATGAGAGATTCAAATGGAGCACGAACCTGTCCAAATTAGACTCACGAGAAGCTAATAGATGAACATGCAAATCCTCCAGAAGCCTGTAATTTTTTCCCATTGTAGAGTTCTTTCCAAGCCACCCACCAAACCTGTTGAAGTTACGTTCTCCCTACAGAAAAGAAGCAAGTTCAAGAAATTCTGGATAAATGTGGAACTAGGCAGAAGATTTGAATTTCAGAAATTTTAGAAACTAAAGCTTAAGAAAACTTCAGGATTATACAAGCCAAAGGTGGCGATTTCGTTTATTATTTTGTCTAGACTCAAGTAAAGAAATGATGAATGGACCAAAAAAATTCATAAATCATACCATTTGAATCCCAAGTGTTCGATGATTAAATCTAGAAATATGGATACCTATAACACGTCAGCAACATTCATACATATATCTAAATCCACTCCCTATTATGTTCATCCAACCCATTCAACAAATATAACTTGTAAAGACAAAAAACAGACGCTTATTAACAGTTTGATATACGACTCTTATCACCAATGCTCTCAACAGTCTAAATTTCCCTTCCATCGCTTCATAACTCACTCAATTCTACTTACTTTTAGAAGAAATATATACACGTCTTCAAGGGTTTCATAGTCTTCCTTTGAACATCAGAAGGATGGAACCCCTTTTCTTTATCTCTCATCAGAGTGATACCAAAGAGAGAAAACAGTAAGAGTCAAAAGAAGCTAATTCTTTGATCAAACAAACAAGAAATGATGCAAGAGCTAAACAATGGGCTATAGCTGTAGACCAGAGATATGCTGCAGAGACAGTTGATTCGGCAATGTTAAATAATTTGGCATTGTCACCCAGATCAGGTGATGGCCTAAAATGACAGATGGTTCGTATTTAAAACCATTATTTTCCTAAAAACTTGCACAGTAATGTTGCAGAACAGTCAGAGATATCCAGACATAATCAACTGGACAGCATTCCTGATGCATATAGTAAATTAAAATGCATAATTTGTGAGACCAAAATCATTATAACGGTACCACGGCACCTAGATAGAGCCAGCATCATTAACGTTGTGTTTGGCATCGTGATTTAGTAACTTGATATTGAGGTTTTGGTTTTTCTTTTGTAATAATCAAAGAAAAAGTAAGAGAAAAAGTTGGTGGGACCCAAGAGAAAAAGTCCAAAACCACAAAGCCAAGTCACTAAATCGCCAAGGAGAATGGCGCCTAAGAAACTATCAAATCCCATGGAAAAGAGTTAAAGAGACCAGGGTGAGAAGAATTAGAGGGATATAGTCACAAAACCAGTATATAATTTACATTCATCACCTGTTCAAGGGTCTCCCTTTGCCCACGTAACAAAGCTGCCCTGATATAAAGAAGAGAGAGAGAGAGAGAGAGAGAGAGAGAGAGAGAGAGGGGAACAAAAATTATATTAGCACCAATTATATTATCCGTCTTCACAAATTGATTTTGGGAAACATACGGGATTATGCAAGACGTGAGGACGCTGCTCTGGGAAAGCTGCCATTGTCTATATCTTCGAATCTGTACATTGATTATGTCTCCATCTGCAATAGATTCAGCAGCACGCGCAAGTAAGTTCATCCTTTTCAACCCATTATCATCTTTGCCAGCTGAACTTGGTCTGTAATTTATATAGTTTTCCTGCCAGTTTACAGAAAAATTAATAGCATCTAAACAATATATGATAAATCACTGGTCTCCTCAATGCCCTCCTTTTACTTAAAATATTATGTAAGAAAACATAAGAAAGGGGGTCATAAACATATCGAAAATATGAAGAGAAAAAAACTGACGGACCTAGAGTAGATGCAGTGCAGTTCTTATATTCCATCTTTGAGAGACAGCTAATCCAACAGATCAACATGCCTACTTTTAATGACGTGGGATAAAAATGTACTGTTTGAATCTTACAACTAAGAGATTTTCATTTTACATAGGCAAATCGCTTAAGCAATATAAAAAGGGAAGAAAAGATAACAATAAACCATCAGGAAATATGCAGGGAAGTTCTCATTTTCCATCAAAATTGAATAGTTTAAGTATTGTGCACACCCGCAACTGACTCATCTACAAAGTTTTTGAGAGTTCCCACAATAATAAGCCATGGTTTACTGGAGATTATATCAAACCAATCATGAACAGAATCAAGTCTAATACCTGAATTAGAAGTGGGACTAGATCGGGATCACTCATGCTTAGATCTATTCGCTCATCCATTCGCAGCTTTCCCGCATTAAAGCCAAACAGCCTGCATGGGCAAATAGTGAGTTGGCATAAATCACCAATATAGGTCACCCAAGCAAAGATATTTCAGAAGCTTTGTGCGGTATTATCATGTGCACAGTAACATGTAGCAGGGAGAAGATGGAACGATGTAATTTGCAATGTTCTCTTTGACATATTTCCATAGACATTAACCCCCTTCTTCCAAGCTTTTAATAACTCAAACCAAAAAAGCACATGCTCATTTGAGCAAAATAGGCAGAAATGAAAAAACCTTGATTTATTTATTAGATAGAAAAAAGGGCTTCTAGTATTCCGTTAATTGAATAAACCTTTCAGGAGTGGACAAGGAGTCATGCCTAAAGAGAGTGGAAAACAAAAACAAAAACCAGATACCAAGCAGAATTTAACAAAAAACAAATAAACAAACAGGACATGGTTACCATCCCTGCCAAGATCCATCAGAGCAATTCACTAGAAAGCCACAAAGATCTTGCCCCAAATATTTGCTAGGGAGATCATATGCCTGTGGAATAAGCTAAATGATAAACTCCTTAGGTTGGAAACATTTGAACATTCTGCTAACTTCAGATGCATCGAAGATCAGCACAAATCCCGCAATTCCATAGTATTCGACATCTTTAACAGAAGCAAAACCTCTCCACCTCCGCTTGAGGTGACCTTCACACCTCTGACTATTTACCGGATGTTGTGAAACACAGAAACGTTTGAAACCTTCTCCGTGTATGTATATTCGGTTGTCTTAAAGAATCTATGTACTTCATGTATGTGGTCCAAGCTTAACCCAAGGGGTGGGAGAGATGGCAAGGGCACTCCGGCAAAGACGTTGAGGTCCTTGGTTCCAATCCTCATACCAAGGGGCCACACTTGCCTATCAAAAAAAAAAAATGTATGTGGTCCGAGCTTTGCAAGTGATATAAAGGAACCCACCATTCCAACTCAAAATTTTGAATAAAAAAGATTATGTTTAGGGTGATCCATGACTATAGTTGATGTGGGACAAGATTGGAACAGTTTATTACGTTTGATTATTTTTACTATTATTATAAATTTCAAATTTGTAACTAATAGGGTAGTATTCTTTAATTTAGAAGTAGATTTAGATCCCTAATTTGTAATTTAAAATCCTAGTTGGTTACTAGATAAGTTAGGGCAGTTTTTTGGAAGTTATAACTTCCTTTCCAACCGCTATGAACCTTACAAATACAGGTTTGATGTTAATTCCGAAATGTCAATTCCGAATTGTTCAGAAAATTGAATAAAGTTAAAGTTCAATCCTTTTTCTCAGGTGGATTCTAGTTGTTCGTTCCTAGTGGATTTTAGGATTAATAAGGTTTGACGTGTTCAACCTTAATTTAAAGGGTTTTCTCGTAGTAAGAGCCCTTGATTAATCCTTCGGGTTTAATCTAAAACCTTTCCCTGTATCAAGTGGTATCAGAGCGAGGCTTTTCCTTGGCAATGGCTGAGTGTCTTCAACAAAAGGAGCTGAGGAAGCAAGCACACGGGTTGACAAAGGCATCACAGATGGCAAAGATGGGGGGCACAAAGATTACTAGCAGATTAGATGAAAATATAAATTTTCTTGAGGTTGCTTTTGGGGACTTGTCTTATGATGTTGCTCAATTATTCATCGAGTGAGAGGGCTATAAACATCATACTTTTGAGGATACAGAAGATATTCTGATTGCAAAATTATTTTATAAGGATGATCTGCATATGTTCGTGGCTGATAAGGCATGCCCACGTGGTATGTCAAGTGAGCGTTTATTATATGGCGTGTCTATGCAGTATGTCAAACAAGCTTCTGTTAGGCGTTCCAACTACTATGGTGTGCGGTGTGCCTATGTCCTATGCAAAGGGGCTGTTCAGTTCTACTTTCTTTCAAGTTTTTGAGTCCTTTTCAATTACGGAATTGTTTAAGGATTTTGAAGAATCAAAGTTGCGGAATAACCTGTGTTACTCAAAATATCTCTTCATTTGGCAAGGAAATAATCAAGTTTCTAGTATGAACTCGAGGACAAGTTCTTTTCAAGAACAGGTGTCTGATGTGGGACAAGATTGGAGTAGTTTATTCTTAGGTTTGATTATTTTTACTATTATTATAAATTTCGAATTTGTAATTAATAGGGTAGTATTTTTTTTATGTAGAAGTAGATTTAGATCCCTAATTTGTAATTTAAAATACTAGTTGGTTACTAGATAAGTTAAGGCAGTTTTTTGGAAGTTATAACTTCCTTTCCAACCGCCATGAACCTTACAAATACAGGTTTGATGTCAATTCCAAGTTAAGGTTTAATCATTTTTCTCTGGTGGATCCAGTTGTTCGTTCCTAGTGGACTCTAGGATTAATAAGGTTTGACATGTTCAACCTTAATTTAAAGGGTTTCTCGTAGTAAGAGCCCTTGATTAATCCTTCGGGTTTAATCTAAAACCTTTCCCAGTATCAGTAGTTCTAGAGGGAGAGATGTCGGTTGGGGAGTTTCTTCAGCTTTGTTTGGTTCTTGGCAGCCATGGAAGTAAGGTGCCTAATCCATTGACAGAGGTGAAATTATTTGTGATGTTGAATGTGAAGGCTCAAGGTTGCTATGTTGGTTAAGAAGGCTTGTTATTGTCGCTGATGTGTATATAGCAGACACCAGGGAGGGAAGGAGGGAGGGAGGGAGGAATGAAGGGATAATTGGGATCAATGTTATCTATAAAGGATATAGGGGTCTTTTTTTTTTATAAGTAAAGAGTATTATATAACATGCTCCAAAAAGGTGGCACGACCTTGTACACAGCGGGTATACAAGACAAAAGTATTAGATCACAAAAGACCTTTCTATTGTATATACAAAAGGATCCCCTGATTAGCTTCTAAGCACCAGAATCTAAGAGTCTGGAGAAAAGCTTCCTTTATCCCTTCTATATCAGTCTCAACATTCTCAAAGATCCTTCTGTTCCGTTCCTTCCAAACGATCCACCAAACCGCTGAAGGAGCAAGAATCCAAAAAGAGTTTAATTTTCTTCTCTTGTACAGAGACCACCCATGCAGAACCTCAATAACAATCCGAGGCATGACCCAGGAAACCCTGGCCAAATTGAAGAACAGACTCCACACTTCCTGCGTTGTTTAGCATACTATGCGTTCTTATCACGGTTTTAGCTAACTTTAGGGTCATCTGCTCTCCGCAGGACAAACTACATAGGCACTTCCATATTGCTGTCTATTTTTAGGTATGTTTGAACAAAAAAAGAACTTCAGGCAACACTTTCACGACTTCCACAGATCGGAACTATAATGGAATTTACCCTATAGGTGAGGGGAAAGTTTGGCGCTTAAGCCAAGATGACTTCAACCAATAAACGACAAGACAAGTACAGAATATACCACGGTAGTACGGTACCTTCAATGCGCACAAATATGCAAGGAACTGCATATTTAGGCATGCATTCCTGTGACCATTCTACCAATATTATCTCTGAGATGCACTACAGATCAACAACTATTACACATATTAGCCCTTATATAGTTTTTTTTTACTTTTGCACACTCTTAACACAAGCCTCCTCAAAGAGGTCCCACAACCTCTTTTACTTTGCTATTTAATCATTGAATATATCACCCACCATTGACATTCGATGTTCCCCTACACCTATCCGTACTACGATAGTACTATCATCGCCTAGGCTTTGTGCCAGATTTGTCTGAAGTACCAAACAGTGCAAGTACCAAAATGAAGAAAGAAGCATCAACTTTGACTACAGTAGGAAGTTTCATGAGTTAGTAGGCACGATGCTTCTGAGTGTAGAGCAACAGAACTTAAGGTCAATGCCCTTGTGATTAGACTTGTACTCTACACTCATTTTCATGAGTATGACAAGGTTAACGCTTGCTTTCAGCTACACAACAGAATCCTCATCTTTAAGGTCTTGAGCCAATTACTTGAAGAATTTGCTGAGCAACGATAGGACATAGCACAACAGAGTTGAAGTTATGCTACTAAATCTTTTATATGAAGGATGGGGTACTACGCAAGACAAAGTTGGAGATTGCCACAAACGCAACTCCTCGGGTAGAATTCTTTATTCGGGAAACATTTTAATATCTGAGCCACTAACACTTCCATGTTTGTGTACACTAGTTTATATTCACAATAGTGCAGAAATATCTATATTGTCAGATATGTGAGGTCAATTATGACTTCCAGCTTAGAGAAACATAAATCATAGGTAATGTACAAGACTTGGTACTCTACCAGCACAAAGGAACAAGTTGCTGCCCTCTGCTCTGAAAGTTTGTAGGATGGTGATACAACTACCCGTACATGAGCAACAGTATTTTGGGTGGGTCAAGAGGATAAATGGCCCAACAATAAAATACCAATGCTCAGAGGCTTAAGATTTAAGGACCCAACAATAATTAAGAGGGGAAAAAAATATATACTGTTTCAGAACAGATTAATTACAGGCACAGGCATCATTTGCTCTTTAGAACTTAGGGGCCTTCAGAAGCTAAAACCTCAGTTCTATCAAGGCCAAGGCAATTCCTGAACACAATACATTTATGGACTTCTTGACAACATAGCAAATATATACACAAAGAGAAAATGCAAGTACAAAAGGTTTCATAAACACAAAAAACACCAACCATAAAAAGAATGCAATCACAATCATACTTATCGACAGCTGCAAAGGGAGAAATATCTTCATCCTTTGAACTGCTGCTAAGGCGCTGCCTTATGTCATCATACTTAATTACTGACATTGAGAGGCTCATATACTGCAACTGGTTCAGAGCCATACGCATGTCTCCATTTACTCTTTCAGCAAGTTCCTCAAGTGCAACCTAAGAGCAATTAGAAGCCAAGTATCTCATAGGTAAGATATCTATACTTTTTTTTGATAAGTGGTAAGATATCTATACTTAATAATAGGTAAGTAAAATACAATGGAAAATAATAAGGTACCATTTCTCTGCAGGTTAAAAATTGAATTTTAAGAAGTAAAATCATAATGGGAACTTCAAAGTGGACAATGGATTTCAAAAACAAGAGAACAAAGAGTATACAAGCACTCTGTAACCCTAGAATTCTTCTGATCACAATGAAGGAAGAAAATAATAAGAGACTAGGGGAGAACCTACAATAAGATCATCCTGATGTATTGTTCAAACCTGACCCAAAGGCCCATTTGGATTAAGTATAAGCTGACCCGAGACTTTTTATTTTATAGATAAGTGTGACCCCTTGTTGATATGGGGATTGGAACCAAGGTCCTCAAGGTCTTTGCTGAGTGCCCTTGCCATCTCTCCCACCTCTTGGGGTCAACCCGAGACTCTTAGATGAGGTCATTTGTAACTAACTCATTTGGATTAAGCATAAGCTGATTTCAGGGGTTTCTACGACAGAAATAGAACCTAAAGAGAAATTTATCTTAGTTGTCTGGTGCATCCCTTTCCCAATAATTAGCTAAAAAGCATTTACAAAACACTCTCCTAGTTGGTGCAATAACGGAGAAGATCAGCCTCGATGATACCTGTGATGACATAACAAGAAGAGAAAAGAAGATAGTTCTAATAGAAAGAAAAGTTACAATGGGATGGACAAGAAGTTAATCGACAAAAGCAACGGAGAATAAATGTCCAAAAGCAAACAAATTAAGAAAGCATGGAATTCCAATCCCGCTGCATATCTGAAATAGCCACTCCTCTAAAGGATCCTCTAGCCAAAGCCGGAAGAGATGCACTAAAGACAACTCTTTCCCAAAGAAGGGTCAAGAGCAAGGACTGATCCTTAACAATTCTAAAGAATGGCCTCCATATGCCTCAACAGCAAATTTCCCCCATCAGGAGGATAGCCTCCCAAAGAATCTAGTTTTGGAGATCTATAAAACAGGATTATATGCTTTTTTCCAAGGCATATTATTCACGGATTCTCAAAGTTACTTATTATTGTATATTTTCAATCCGATCCTCCAAAAGATTCCTAGCTAAAGCTGTAAGATAATTCAGAATCGGTTTGTCATCCTGTACTTAAAGTGGCATACATAAGCCATTTTGACTTTTATTTAGCGTTCTTTTGCTTATCGTTTCATGCATCCACCCTCTTATCTAAATAGGACCAGTGTCACCTCTTTCGAAGTTGCGCGAGAGCGAATCTCGAGTCTTACGGTTTTGTTTTTTTTGGTAAGTAAAGGGTATATAAATGAGAGCATCAAAACAGGTGACGCGTCCTTTGTACACTAGAAATGTACAAAGCTCAAAAGCAACTATCCAAAAGATATGCTATTTACAAATTCTACAAAGGACATATTCGATCCAGGGGGAGAATTCGCAGCCTCAACGCACCAAGAGAAAAGAGTGCGAAGCAGAGAATTCTTCAAAACAGGGATAGACTTTTCCTCGTTATCGAAAACCCGTGATTTCTCCCCTTCCAAATCATGCCAAAGGGGCAGCCTCCCAAGCCCCATTACTCCTGAAGTACTTAAAACATTCCCTTTGTCTCCATGTTTTTTCTTCCTCCTCTATAGGCATACATACATACAAGCATCCTCATGTGTTGTGTCCTATTTTTCATCAAAATTTCTTACCAGTGTCAAATTCATATCTTCGCTTCTTGGATATTGACCAGACTGAACAATCAGATAATACAAAAATTGATCACATAAAGCATCTCCATAAAGCATGTACCTCATTAACTTGAAGGCCTTCTGCACTTGCAATTTGCAATAATCTCTTTGCCATCTATGATAAGAAAATTAAATTACGTCAGTGGCTCATTTTATAAAACTTGTCATCTGAATAAGCAGCATAAAACGGTAGTGTGCTCTTATGACACTAAACTCAAGTCCAACTTTGTGATACTGTTTTAATGCAATCAGAAGAGCAAATGCATTAGATTGAAATGGCAATGAATAGATTCTATTCAAAAGATCATGAAGTTTATAGTTTTAAGTGTAGGCATGCTAACTGAACCAGCAACTGATTTCTCCAGAAGTACTCAAGCCTTTTATTATCAGCAGGAACAACGTTGTGCATAGTTTACCATGATAAATTAATCGAACTGAGATAAACTTACAGTTTTTAAGGTTAGATCACTAAAACATTTAACGAGCTTGAGTAGTCGACTTGAGCTAAGCGAACTACCCTCAAGCGTGGCCCATTTACTTCAAGTCAATCATAGATTATTCAAGTCAACCCAAACCGCCAAAGAACTTTTTTAATCAAGCCTAAAATCATGTTCAAACTTGACCTGTTACTTTACGAGTTCAAGTTGAATCAGATCATAAACGAACTAAGCTCGAGTGGAGTTCGAGCCAAAAGCTTATTGCAGCTCCAGTCATAAGCCAAGCCCGAGAGCCAACCAGCGACCACAGTCCAATGGGCAGCAAGATGCAACTGGTTCATCACAAAACAATCAAAAGGCCATGGAAATCATTCAAGCCTATCAATAATGAGCAGTCATGTATAAGACAAACTTTCCCTCATCTATCCAATACGAGATTAGAGTATCACTATCCCCATATGTATTCCCCACGTTGTCGCCAGGTCGAACAAGATATCAAGAGCAAATTTCACCAGCAACATAGGATTAAGGTGTAGCACTTAGTCCAGCACATAACTTGGGTACCACATTTGTAAACGGGATCTGCTCTCATACAAAAATATCATAACACGAGTCCACAAGTCCACCCACAACCTATGCACATTCATTGGTCCAAAGAGCCTTTGGATACAATTGGTCACCACAGGCCACCCAAAGTTCTACGAGATGATTGGTGCCCATATGAAGTGGCCATAAATAAATACACTCTTGTCCTTATCTATCCAATGAGACATTGACTTATCACACTAAATACGAAACCTTACCATCAGGATAAGCTACTGAAAACAGCTCCTGATAGCCAAAAACAAATAACAATTTTGCATTATAAATCAAACAGTAGAAAGCAAGACTTTTCCATGATTTGTAGTAATAAACCAAAGCTGTCACTGGAACTATTGAACAAACCGGTCGTGATAAAAGTGCACCGAGGTTTTTTTTTCCCCAAGTAAAGGGAGTCCTAGGAGGAATATCCTTGTCGATAGACCCTCAGTTGAACACATCCCAATAAGTCAATCTGTCCTCCTACAGCTTATTAGAACATCTCCTTGAATTTAGATATCAAAATGTTCACAAAGAAGACACTTAACACCAATGGAAATCTTGTATCTTGTTTGAACCCAGTATATATATGAATTCCTTAAGTACAAAGCTTGAGAATACAAATATGGGGTAATAACAAGATGGTAGAATCCACGTTGGGTATAAGGTGGGACCGAGGCGAAACCTAAGGGGGGTAATAAGCAGGTCCAGAAGACCAATGTAACCATTACCTTCCTACATTTAGCCGCACGAAGGAGAACATAGCTGTGTCTCTTACTGTGGCAGAATGAAAAGATGGTACAAGTGCACACATAGTCTTGGTATTCTGATTTGCGATCCCTAACAAGAAGCAAAAAGACCTTTGAATACTACGTAGTGCTCCCTAAGACTCTATCTTAGACAAGGATCCCGGTGGGAGGGCCACTTCGACATCCTCTCATCTCCAGCCACCAATCCACCTATCCTCAAATTCAAAAGGTACCATCATCCATAGCTTTTCCCAGGGCCTGCAGCCCAGGGTCCGTTCCCAGACAATCACAATCAGGCTAAGCAACAAAGTTTCTCACGTAGGTGCCATGTTGCCAGGAGAAACAAGTTTTTAGAAGAAAACAATAAACGTTAATTCAAAGTATGATCACAAAGTTGCTCACATAGGTGCCATGTTGCCGGGAGAAGCCAGTCTTAGAAGACGACAACAAAAGTTAACTCTAATAGCAATCACAAAAAGGAAATCACGTACTTGTGAGGTTCCGATCCATCATCCAGCCCACAAGTTCAAGTAATAAAACTCAAAATTAAAGTAGAATCTGGAACGTGTAAGTGACCACAATTGGTATGATCAGCGTAAACCAAGAGCACACAAAAGTGAATTACACGGACAAATTAGAATGGACCTGCTGCTTTGTCGGTTTCCGGAAGTTAAGAGGTAAGCAGTAGTTCATAAGACTTTTTAATTTCTGACTGTAGCGGTCATTGCAGATGCAAATGATAGGAATCTTGGATATCTTGATACTAGCAATAAGATCAGCCACTCCACCTCTATCTCCAGCAGACATACCATCAACCTCATCCATAATCAGCACAGCCTTTGGATGTATTGATGACCTGCAGGATTTCTCACAATTAACTACAATATGAGGAATTTCTTAACATCCATGCAGGAAACTGAAGAGATACTAACCGAGCCATGTTTACACTTAGGGCTTCATTACTGACAAGTTCCTTAACAGAATTTGCAGTACTTCCACCGATTCCTTTGTCAATATTGGCATTAGCCTTTCCACGACTGTCACTAGCGTTAACCTATATAGAGTAGAGGAAACAAAAAAATAGCCAATTAAACCCACAATATAGCTATGATTATATAAGCATAATATGTATATATTGCTACGAATATCTAAGCATAAGCCTATATTGATTGCTATGATTGTATGAGCAACCTAATTTCCATTAAAGATTCAGATGCTTTCATGCCAATAAAAGAATTTCTCCAAACTGTACTGCACCTCAATTGTCTGAAAACCGAGCATCTGACTAACCAACTTTGCAGTTGTAGTCTTCCCTATACCAGGCGTACCACTTAATAACACAGCTTTTTTAGCCCCAGCATCATTCTGTTTCTTCAACTTCCCCTTACTGGACGTATTCAGAAACTGATCATTCCAATGTTTCAACCATTCATCAAGCTGCTTCACCTGGCATTTTCCCGCTAAGATATTTTAGTAAAAACCAAATAAAACAATCAAAAGTAGGAAGAAAGAGAGCAACACTAATACCAGGGATTGATTCCCTATAATGTCATTTGGAACTTTAGGCTTATACTTCTCTGTCCATGGCAACCAAGAACGCTGGCCACGTTGATCTTTTCGCTTGGCTGGAGAGGCAACTGGACTTGGACCTTTGGTAGCTACACCCTTAGCTGAAGAGTTACGAACTAGATCTTCTGAAGAGTTACGAACTAGATCTTCTGAAGAGAAACCGTCATCATGAGGCTAAGTTAATTTACAGTTCAAGCGTAACTGTTGAAAGCTTCTCTATAAAAAGCATAGGACACAATTACACCCACACTCCGGTTGGAAAGGATGATAAGGCCACCATAAAATGGTCGAAAAAATAAGATAAAACGGGCAACAGGCTTGACAACTTATAAAATATAGCAGAACCAGATATCAAAAGTGAAAGCTGTAAGACAAAGAATTCACAGTAGCATGTTAAAAGACATCGGCATAACACGTCTTACAGGAAATGCAAGACAAGGAGAAATTGGAAAAGGTGAAGGGGCGAAGAGCATTTCTTCCAGGAAAACGAAGCTGAACAGAAATTACTAAAACTGAAGCTGCTTTCAGTCAACCTGCCAACTGAAAATAGGATAACTACTCAGTTTGACACTTGACTAAACTATGCCTTGTCCAACCAACGACACTACAAAAGAATAGAGATGGAAGAGATTGTGGGACAAAGTATCATTTGTAAGTCCATAGTTGTAATATATTTTCCTTCTTGGGTAAACAAGTACAGTCAGTAGGACAAGTTACATTTGGTTGTACCAAGGAGTACAAGAAAAAGGAAACTGATGATAATAAGTTCAAAAGGACGGGGTTCCCTTTTTTTGGGTGGGGTGGGGAAGTTGAACAGGGATATTTAAAATATATCAAAAACATTTGCCACGGAATATATGAGTTACTGACAAAATTTGTACACGATGGGCCCATACATATTGCAAGCTACACATAATTTATCAAAAATACTCATGCGCATTAACAAACAACCTCTCCAGGAAACTGCTCTTCGCAGCAACTTTCTGACAATTTATCTTTTTGGATAAAATAAGAATATGTATTAAGTTGGGTTTTCTATGGCATTTTTTCAGCATTGCTGGGAGGTGATTAAAGGGAATATCATGGAGGTGTTTCAGTTCTTTCATTCTAGTATGAGATTTGAGAAAAGCCTTAATGCTGCTTTCATAGCCTTGATTCCGAAAAAGAGTGGTGCTACTGATTTGAAAGACTTTCAACCGATAAGCTTAGTTGGTGGTATATACAAGCTGATCTCCAAAGTGCTAGCCCAAAGAATGAAGAGGATAATGGGTAGTATTATCTCGGTGTCGTAGCACGCTTTTGTGAAGGATAGACAGATTTTGGATGCGTCTTTTATTGCCAATGAAGTCGTGGATGACAGGTTGAAAAGCGAGGTCCCAGGGTTGTTGTGTAAGTTGGATATAGAGAAAGCTTATGATAATGTGAACCGGGACTTTTTGTTATATATGTTGGAAAGGATGGGTTTTGGTATCAAGTGGATTCAATGGATCCGATTCTGTATTTCTACGATTCGCTTCTCTGTTTTGGTGAATGGGGAACCATCGGGATTTTTCTCTAGCTCGAGGGGCTTGCGTCAAGGTGACCCTTTGTCCCCGTTTCTGTTTATCGTTGTAATGGAGGCGCTTAGCAGGATGTTAGAGAGGGCAATGCTGGAAGGTCTTATAAGTGGTTTTAAGGTGGGGAGGAGAGGGGAGAGGGAGGTGTCGATTTCCCATCTTCTTTTTGCAGATGATACCTTAGTTTTTTGTGGTACAGTCGTACAGATAAGGCTCAGTTGGGGTATCTTCGATTGGTTTTATTATTCTTTCAAGCAATTTCAGGCCTACGTATTAACATTTCTAAGAGTGAAATTATTCCAGTAGGAGAGGTGGAAAATGTTGGGGCTCTAGCTGCATTCTTTGGTTGTAAGTCTGCTTTTCTTCCTACCTACTACCTTGGGCTTCCCATAGGTGCACAGTCAAAGAGCACGGCGTTGTGGAATCCAGTGGTCGTGCGTTTTGAGCAGAGATTGGCAGGGTGGAAGCGTCAACTTCTTTCCAAGGGGGGGAGATTAGTCCTAATCAAGAACACTCTTGCTAATTTACCAACCTATTTCTTATCGCTCTTTGTGATTCCTGCCACAATTAGGCAAAGATTAGAAAAGTTGGAAAGAGATTTTTTGTGGGAAGGGCAAACAGATGAGCACAAGTTTCATTTAGTGAACTGGGAAAAGGTGTGCTCTAGGGTTCAAGAGGGAGGTTTGAACATCAGAAATCTCAAATTATTTAATGAGACTTTGCTGGGAAAATGGTTGTGGAGGTATCTCACAGACAAGGAGGCTTTTTGGAGACAAGTGGTGGTTTACAAGTATGGAGATGGGGATCATTGCTGGTTCCCTAATGAGGTTAATTCTTCTTATGGGGTGGGAGTTTGGCGAGGTATAAGGAAAGGGTGGAACTCTTTTGAAAGATTCATTACATTTGAGGTTGGTAATGGGGCCTCGGTGAGGTTTTGGGAAGACAGATGGTGTGGGGATACTTGTTTGAGGGCGGTGTTCAAGAACTTATTCGAGCTTTCCACGGATAAGGATTGTAGAGTTAGTTCTATTTTGTCTTCGGTGGAGGGTAAGCCTATCTCCAATCCCACGTTCGGAAGGAATTTTCATGATTGTGAGATTGAGTCAGTTGTGCAGCTTTTAGGGAGGCTTCAGGAGCAGAGTACAGACAGGTTGGTGGATAAGGTAGTTTGGAAAGGTACAGGGGGCCCCCTTTTTTCAGTAAACTCGTATTATCTCAAGCTTCGCAACTGTGGTAGAACTTCATTCCCTTGGAGAGCAGTTTCGAACTCCAAAGCCCCTAAGAGAGTGGCTTTTTTCGTGTGGGAAGCGACTCACGAAGCTATCCTAACCGGGGATAATTTGCGGAAACGTAACATGGTTCTTGTCAATAGGTGTTATTTGTGTAAGGATAATGAGGAGAGTGTAAATCATTTGCTTCTGCACTGCCAAGTAGCTATAGAGCTTTGGAATTTTGTGCTGGGAATGTTCAAGATGTCTTGGGTCATGCCGAGATCGATAATTGACCACGTCAGAGGCTGGACTATGGGGTATAAGAATAGGAGAAGTCGTACATGGGGGACAACTCTTTTGGGAGTGTGTTGGATTCTATGGAAGGAAAAAAATCATAGGGCATTCGATAACGTGGAAATGTCAGTCCCGGAATTGAAGAATTTGTCGATTCGCACCCTTCATTTTTGGTGTTCCGAGGCTGATCACTCTTCTTCTAGTTCCAACAATGCTATTGTAGATTTTGTAAATAGCATAGACATTGGTTAATCATTGTGGTTAGGTATACTTCTAGTGTACAAAGGACGCATCACCTCTTTTGATGCTTTTTATATATTATTTACTTATCAAAAAAAAAAAAAATATATATATATATATATATATGCATTAGACCAAAGAAGAAAGTACAGGAACAGCAAACAAGCGATTCGCCAATCAAAAACTTTCTGACATAAAAGTTTATGCAATCCAGGTCACAAGTCAATGACATCACATGGAAGGGAGAAAGTACACTTCCAATGACCTTCACGTCATACTGGATCACGATAAATCTGTTGTAAATGTGAACTAATATCAGATGAGGAATCATGATGGTCATATGAAAGGCTTAAACCCCTACCTGTGTTAAGCAATATGCCTAGGTGCAATCCCAAGTCCAGCGGATGTCTTTCGAGTTTCAGCTATTTATATTCTTAACTGCAGTATTTTGGTTAGTTTAGTAATATATGTGTTGTGAGTATGTGCGTCTAGGTAAATAAGTTGGTTTGCATGCAGGTAGTGGGATAATGTGATGAAGAACAAGTTCACAAGTTAGAGAAAAATATTAACATAATCTTACTATCCTTAGTTTATTAGTACGTGGAATATTTTCCCACTCTTTGCCTTCTACTTTTTTTCTCTTTCATTGATTGTTCTTTCTTCCCACTTTCCTTCATCACCACTATTAGACCTTCGTTGTCACCACCTCAGGCAGTACATGTCCATTGTAGAGTCTAATGAACATGCTGCCAACAACCTCATCAGCTACCAAAGCACATTCAATATGCTGCATCCTGCATAATCTGCATGCTTGATTTATCACCAAAAATAATTTTTAAGATCATCCTCTTTATATTTCTCATTGAACCGCTCTTACTAGGTAAGATTTTAACAAGGAAATCAGTCTGCAGAAAATTTGTGTGGGGATGTGAACAGTGTTGTCTGTAGATTAATTTCCCTAGAAATCAAAACCATTTATCCTTTGTGACCACTACTAATCAAAAACTAAACCAGTCCCATTCGTACAACACATTCTATCCAAGGCTCTAACGCTTTTTTTCTTTTTCTTATTTCCTTCTTTTGAATAGGTGTACCACATAAGCTTCTTGCCCTTGTTAGTTACGGCTCTAAAAATATGCAGTTCTCACAATATTATAGTGACTACCAAGGAAAAAAAATACAAAAGCCCTGTCATGCTCCATATTGTGATTCTATTGGCACGGTCAATACAGGAAAAGGGCAAAGAACGGAACCCGCAACAAACAATCTTTAAATAAAGCAACCACTAAGAAATGATTCCTGCTAAGACACAAACTAAACATGATATAATGATACAATAGAGCAACAAAGTATTTGGTCTTACTCTTAATTTCTAATTTCTGAGGACTCCCCTTCGGCAGAGAAGCCACCTTATTCTCCAAAGGTTTCTGGAGATCTTGTTTTGAAGTGGCTTTTGAACGATTTGATGCACGAATCATGTCAAATAACCCATCCTCGGTAAGAATGCCGGTACTACATATATAAAGAATTAGACAAAAGATCATTAATCAGAAAACATCACAAAGAAACGTAGAAAAAGATGATAAATTAATGTCAAATATAACCAACCCAAGCTCTTTGGCTTTTGACGATTTCCTTCCCCCAATATCTTCATCGCATAAGAGATAATTCTGAAAAACAACAATGTCAATGGCATATAAATACCAATAGGTCAAGCCTTGGTCAAAAAGATATAGTATCAAGAAATAACCGTCTTTTTGCTGACAGATCCAGTAATGCGACCACCATAGCGTTTAATAAGGTCTTCAGCTTCTTCTCTTTCCAGACTGAAAACGCGAAGGTGAATCCAGAAAAATATGAGATTCGAACTTATTTGAATGAAAAATGGTGTAGCTAAGATTGACAAAAGTACAGCAAAATTGCATGTGATCTTGACCTAAAGAATTGAATCTGAAATGAACAATGGACTGATATTATTGCAGCTTCTAAATAAGGTGCAATCATAGCGTATCTGTGACAATGAATTACACATATAGTTCCAATAATGTGACGGACATAGTCATTCAGATGTCATATGAAGTACCTGTCAAGTGTTCCACTGATTACAAAAGTCAAACCAGCTAAACAGTCAGGAGCACCTTCAGGAACTTCCTGGCAGAAAAAGTAAGACATTAGCATGGTCAATGACCAGTCTATATTGCAAACACTATTCTGTAAATAGTTTTACACCTTTTCCCCTTTGTGTGGTGGATCCTTCCTTTCACCAAAATTCATAAATCCACCCCGTCCGCCACCACCTCTGCCTCTTCCACCAGCTGCTACTGTGGTTGCACCTCTTCCCCCACGACCCCGACCACTAGCTTTAAGAGCTTTGCCATTTTTATCATCAGTATTGTCCTCATCGCTGTTTATTTCCATGTCTCTTCCACCAGCCCTTGCAGCTGATGCACTTCTTATACCACGGCCTCTTCCAGCAGATTTGAGATCAGTATTGCCTACTTTATCTTCATCGCTATCAAGATCCAATGGCTTCTGGGAAACTCCCCTACCGGAATCACTTTTCAGTTTCTTTCTCGGAGTAACTTCAACAGTCGGCTTCCTTGAATTAAGTAAGGTGAAGTCGTTGTCATCATCTTTGTGAAGTTTCTTCACAGGTGGGGATTTCACATCACCAGATAAGTCCCCCTTTTGGACCTTTCTTTTGGCAGGAAGTTCGACCACTTCCTTTTCATCTTTTTGATTTTTCTTGTCGGAAGCAAAATATTTGCTGGTTTTCCTTCTGACTGAACTTTCTTGGCCTACATCCATCTGGGTACCACAAAACCAAGAATGAACCAGCATTAACTTCCCACATTTTCAGCAATTACAAAACAAGGAATGGAGTAGAGCTGATATTTGGCATTCAGGTGTTTTAGTTTTCCCTCTAGTTTGTTTACATGTTTCTCAGTAACCCATGAATAGACTACCAAGTACCAACTAGCTTTCAGTAGAGGTGTCCATCGTGATGAGTTACGTGGGTTCCTGCTACATTGAGGTGTCTAACTAAACCACCCATTCATTTTACCATTTAAAGACTTTTGACAGTAACATGACCCTCTTAGTGAACATGAAACATTCCATGTAACACGATTAGGAAACAACTCATGCTGGTTAACAACATAGAGTCATTCATCCGTACCACTTAAGCATTTAAACTTTTTTTCACAAGATACCTTGTAAGCATTTAATGAACATGTATACACTATACACAAGACACCTATAGACTTTTTAGACACCTATTGACTTTTTCTCTAATAGTCATTTTGGTCTAAATCAACAACTTTTAGCTTTTTTAACAAAACAGATGCAGTCAGCTTATTGGCAGCCATATGTTATTTCAGCCAGCTGAAACAAATAGATTAACTACCATAACCCATCAGCCAATCACCCATTTGCCATCAGCTATAAGCCATCAAACAAGCCCTTTCTCAATTTTAACCTTTCTCATCAGAGAAACAGAAAATAACCACCAGATTTCAAACCAAACTCAACCAAGCGCGCGCACACACACAAAGTTATAGCGTCTAGAAGTTTTCCATAACTTTCAAGATCAAAAATATAAAGTAAAGACATTAGGGTTGCATGCCACCAAATCAATTCAAAAATGTACTGCTATAACAACCCTAAAAACTATTCAAATTAAAGTATACTCACAGAGGTATTAGGAGTGGAAGGAGAAGCACGTTTTTCGGGGGTATTATCTTTAGTGGTAGACTTTGCTGCATTATCTTTATCGGAACTGCCCTTGTCATGTTGTTTCATGAACCACTTCCTAATATCTGGCTGCTATTAAAAATAAAAGTAAAATTAACAAGAAAATCATTCTTGCACACACAATTATCATAACATAAACAGGAACTCAGTAGAAGAATCACAGCAAGAATTAAGCAAATTTGGAACTAACAATTTCGTTTTACTAAAAATTCCAACTTACCATCTTCAAGGTTTAGTAATGGCACGAGAGAGAGTAGAGGATTGTATCTTTCTGTTTTCAATACCGCGCTGAGTTGAAAATTTAGCCTTCAAAAAAATGCGAAATCAGAAACTAAAACAGAGAGAAGTCAGTAAGAACATGCAAAATAATGAAGAAACTTTTATTAACCTACCGATTCCCAAAAAAACCCAAAAAATGCTTCCACCCAAACAGAGACGCACGAGTGGAATTTTCTTACAGTCTAATGTAATTAGCGTAATTCTCCAGACCAAATTTACAATAATCAAGTGCTTATTCGCTTTTGCCTAAAATGGAATTATCAAAATGCATAAGGAAGTTCAATTGTATAATAGGACTACAAAACAGCTGACCTACCTTGGAAGCTGTGAAGCCGAAACCGGCAAGCTTTTTGCGGAGCTGCTGCCGTCGTCGGTGCTGTATAACGGAGCGAGCGGAGACGATGAACCAAGCTCGCTTCTTTACTCGGTATGGGCCGGGCCATTCATCATACGAGGCAGATTAAGAAGGGTGATACCGGGGCAATCAAATTCCAACCGCTACAGTGCCTCTCTTGTTTATTAACCGGAAAAGGCACGTTTAGTGCAAAATGTCGAGTACCCACAATTTTCTCTTAATTTTATAGCTTCAACATATTTAATGAGATAGAAAATGTGATAGAGAGTGTGATAGATGATTTGGAGTCTTAATTTTATAGCCCCGTCGACATCCAACCGTATTACTACTAGGTTAGGGATGTGAGATTTTAACTTGGTTTATAAATTTTCGTTTTGTAATGTGAAGAAAAAAATAAGCGAGAAATTGGCAAAAATTGGTGGAACTAAAAAAGAGATTAAGTGAAAAACTAAAAATCAAAGTCCTATAACAAAATCAAACATTAATTGGATATTTTGATTATTATTATTGAATCAAAAAACCGCGAGAGATGGTTTAAAAAAAAAAAAAAGGAGGATCAAGAAGAAGCTAATATTATGTCCATGTTATGAGAATGTCAAAGTCAAAGTGAATAATAACTTATGTCAAAATGAAGAAGAAATTGTGTTATGTCATTTATACCATCTTTCAAAAAAGTTGGCACAATAGTACTGACAGATAATTGCTTTCGTCCGATACTTGGTTATAAATATCGAGTATTGTAATGTTATTTACCGCCTCTTCAGTTTTTAGAAGCATTTTTTCTCTCACTCTATAATACACATTTTGTTCTTAGTTTTGTAGTTATTTTATAACACATTATCAGCACGAACGCTCTAATCTTAACATTTCCATCGGTAAGAATTTTCGTCAATATGTTTTATTTTATGTTACTGATTTACTTTAATATATATCGTATATCACAATTATTAAGAAAAAGTTGACTGAGTCACCTTCTATAATATAAGATGAGATGACGAAATAATAATTTATTATTTTACGCATAATACATACGATCATTGATGTTTAAGCGGAAATAACATCAAGCTACAAACTGAATATATATAAATATACATATACATATTGAAATTGATCATAAATATTTTTCAATTCAAAATCTAAGGAGGAGATTTATGTCTTGTGGACAGCGCTACTACATATACCATACTTAAGGATAAGAGGTATTTTTCTTATCTTAAAATTGACGAGGCTAATGTCAATACTATATCTGGTAATGTCAAAATAATTTAGGATTTTGACAAAGCAATTTTCCTAATGTCTAAAGGCACGAAGTTCATGATAAGTAATGCATTGTTTTCTTCTAAGTCCCAAAGAAACTTATTAAGTTTCAAATACATTTTTCTGAATAGATATCATATTGAAACTATAAACAAGGAGAATAATGAACATCTTTGCATTAACTAAAACACTTCTAAAAGTGTGTATTACAAAAATTGTTTGCTCTATCTTCTGAATTGTACTGTACAAATATAATAACATTTGAATCATATTCTACAGTAAACCTGAAGTTTACAGAAATATTTAAAGTTTGGCATGATCGGTTGGGGCATTGATAGACGTATTTTATACGTCTCCATTGGGTACTTTTATGGATTAGATATAGCAATTCCACAAGACTTTTGGCTACTAATATGTGTTTTTGAACTATATTGTGAGTTTCAGGGTTTTAGGTGAAAATTATGGGATTTACAAGACTTTTATTAAAGATTTCGAGGAAGGGTGCAAAGTGTAAATAATGAAAAGAAGGTTTAATATGATTCTGAAACCCCTTGCAGACGCAAGGGTAGGGGACCTTGCCCCCACAAGGTCTCCAGCGTGCAACCTCAGCCGGATGAAGGGCCTTGCGGTCGCATTATATCAAGACCTTGCCCGCGCAAGGTGCCCAGTAACTGCCTTACGGGAATTTCACATGGATTGAACCTCCTCCTTCCCCTCAAACACCCTGGTATTTATAGAAGACATATAGCCTCAAGTAAAGGACGGTCAGAAACAGTTTAGAGACCTGTTTTAAACAACGATTTAGTTTGTAATACACAATTCTAGTGTTTGTAATTATAATTTGAAGATCGATTTATGTATTCTTTCATTCCGCTAATTGGTTCATCTTAAAGGATGAACTAACCGTTTATTAATATAGGAATTGGGAGATAACTTGTATCGAATCTATTGCTCAATATATTTCTATTCAATTAATTCCTGTTGATCATGATGTTTATCAATCTCTCTATTGTCTAGCTTTGACCAAATGAATACAATCGCGAGTAGTAAAGACCTAGAGGTGCGGATAACTGTACGGCCAAATGCATATGTCGTACACTGGCTCACCATCATGATAAATTGACCTTATCGATGCATGAGAGTGACAAGTTAGGGTCAGGTTCATACTTATGATCCTAAGTGACAGATAGTAATTTCATATGTTCTTGTTCTTAGGATATAGATTGGATGAATTATGTAGGATGGAGACTAAATTATAATTTAACAATCTATATCAATCTTTCGTGAACGAACCCAAGTTATTTATTGATACTTTAATTAAAAGAGCAATACAGTGGATACAAGTGAATTCACATTCCTAGATATACCTCCTCCATATGATCTTCATATTTTGTGATTGCTGCTTAGATTATTAATTAAATTTCATGTTTTAGTATAATAAATTATATTAAATTAAATAAATTAAAAAAAATCTCTTAGTTTAATTACTATCGGTTACTTGCTACTTGAATTCTTCTTGTCTCTGTGGTTCGACTCTTGCTACCAAACTATTCTGCAATAGTCTTGTGCACTTGCAATGTATAAATTTAAGACACTATTAGGCATCCGGTGTCAATAATAGCACAGAGAATTATTGAAAATTCTAGTGGTCATCCATTGAAAATCCAGAAGATTTTTCAATATAATGAACTCTCTTGCGATGCTTGTTCTCAAAGAACGTTGATAATTAGACCATCACCAACCAACGTTGGAAATGAATCATCATCATTTTTGGAACAGATTCAGGGTGATATATGTGGACCTATCCATTCACATATTGCTACTACGAATGCTCTTGCCCGAATTGAAACTCAAAAATGGCTAGCCAATGAGAATATGACATATGAATCTAAGACACAAATGAAGCGTGGACGACCTATTGGTTCAAAGGATAAAAATCATCGAAAAAAGAAGGGAATTGAAAACCCCCAATCAAGTGAATGTGTTCCAGAAGAATCACAAAATCATACAAGTCTAGAAAGCCCTGCAGGCAACGATAACCATGAGATTTCCATTAATTACATGTGTAATGGAAAAATATGAAACGAGATGAAATATAAGATATCATTGATGTATTATCTTATTCGGTATCACAATAAATTAATGACGGGACTAATGATCCCGAATCAAAATCTGTATCTGAATATCAAAAGAGGCACGACTGGGTAAAATGGAAAGATGTCATGAAGGTTGAATTAAGTTCGCTTAATAAACGAAAGGTATTTGGGCTCATCGTTGTCATACTTGAAGTTGTGAAACATGTTGGATACAAATGGGTTTTTGTTCGAAACTGAAATAAGAAAAATGAGATTGTGAGATACAAAGCTTGCCTTGTTGCACGGGGTTTTTCCAAAGGCCTTTGATTGATTATGAAGAAACGTATTCTCATGTTATGGGTGCTATCACGTTCAAATATATAATCAGCTTATCGATTACGAAAAATCTAGAGATGCATCTCATGGATGTTATAACAACTTATTTGTATAAGTCATTGGATACCGATATTTATATGAGAATTCATGATGGAATCAAGGTGCCTGAAGCACTGAGCTCAAAGCTCAAAGAATTATGTGCAATTAAACTACATCGATCACTATATAAATTAAAGCAATCTTGACGCATGTGGTATAATTGCTTAAGTGAGAATTTGTTGAAAGACGAATATGTGAATGATCAATTATGTTTGTGTGTCTTTATCAAGAATACGACAGTTGGATTTGCAATTATTGTTGTCTATGTAGATGATCTGAATATCATTGGAACTTCCAAAGAAATTCAAGAAGCAGTTGATTTCCTAAATGGAGAATTGGAAATGAAAGATCTTGGACAGACCAAATACTGTCTTGGTTTGCAAATAGAGTACTTGCATAGTGGAATATTTGTGCATGAATCAAATTATACAAAAAAGAGTCGTAAAGCGCTTTAATATGGACAAGGCAAAATACTCTCATTAACCATATGGTTAACAGATCGCTAAATGTTGAAAAAGATTCATTTCGTCCTTGTGAAGAGAACAAAGAGATACTTGGTCTTGAAATATCATACTTAAGTGTAATTGGAGCCCTTATATATCTTGCTAATTGTCCTAGACAAGATATATCATTTGCTACAAATCTATTGGCCATATATAGTTCATCTCCATCACGGAGATACTGGAATGGGGTTTAACACATATTTTGTAATCTTCAAGGAACGATCGATTTGAGATTGTTTTATTCCATAAATTCAAAGAATGAAATGGTTGGTTTTTCCAGAAGCGGGTTATTTCTCTGATCTTAATTTTCATACACTCGAGGACTTGAAATGAAGAAAGGGGTTAGCATCCAATATGTTCGATCAAATGATAATGCTGCAGATTTATTCACGAAGGCACTTCCCACTACAACCTTCAGAAAACATGTGTTATAAACACCTCAAAACCTTATAAATGGTACTCATTATAGGTTCCCCATTTTCATGCTTCATGTGATTCCTCCAAGACCTTAACAACCATCAAATGTACCATCAAGCACTAAGCTCAAGATAAATAACGAATGGGTTCCTAATAGAAAAATCAAAAAATCCAAGCCCGAATGCGATCTAGAGAAATATACATTTTAGTTAAAGAATATATCAACACATGAACTTCACTTTTAACATAAAGACCTAAGTTGTTGTGTTAGAGGGGGGGAATTGATGAGAGTGATAGGGGCATAAAGAGAGGGGAGAGGGAGACCTAGTGTTATATCCGGAGAGACGGAGAGATGATGGGTAGTTAACGAGGGAAATAATTTTATTTTAGGTTAATTATGCGTTTACCCACTGAAGTAGATTTTATTTGTTAGGTTCCACGTGATTGCTATGGATTCATCTATTCATATGACCATGATTTAACATATAGAGTCGGAGAAAATTATATTTTCTTTCAGAGGTGTTTTGTGAAATTAAAGTACGAGGAAGAGTAGAAAGTGGACAATGAGCAATACATGCAACAAATGAAGCTAAGAAGGTGGAGAGGTTGTATTGAAAAAAATATGAGACTCAAGGAAAGAAACTAGCCCCTATTGTCTGTACATCCTTACAAACTGAGGAAATGAAGAGAGAGAAAGAGATATAAAGAGAGAGGGTGGTTGTGGGAGATATACCTGGTAGAGTTTGTTCTCTTCTGTGAAGGGGATAAGAGAGATGATGGTGGCGTGCGTCGGAGATAAGAGAGACAGTGGCAGCGTGCGTCAGATGAGAGAGACGGTGTTGGTGGATGGGTTTCATGGGCTTTGAAGAGGAAAAAGTGTCGCTATTCACACCGGTCCCCACCCCCCAAAAAAGCTCTATACACCGACTAAAAATGATTGCAAAAATGTCATCGTATGAAAAGACAAAATAGCCATAGACTAAATTCACATAGAGAATGTTCAACCGAATTACATATCAGGGGGTGTTCGACTAAGGATAACCGAACATCCCATACATGTTCAGCAGATGAACACTCCATTTTTTTCCTTTGACCAGGTCTAAACAGTACCAATTAGAGAATTTGAGTAAGTGTTGAAATGAACGAATAAGAAAAGGGGCAGAGGGAGAGAGCTAAGGATAATAAACTAAGGGATAGAGGGGAGGAAGCAGAGGAAAGACAATGTGATCGTACCATTGATTGCTCGAACACGGCTTGAGCTGTGAAAAAAATGCAAAGAAATTCAAAGATCATTAGTACTTACTCCTGACAATTCAAACATCATTGAACCTTTATCAGGGGTAGGGAAGGCTTTCGCCATGGCTATTTAAGACACTAAATGAGAGGGAAAAAATAGAGGGTATTGACAGGAGAGAGAAGTGGGTGGGTAAAAAGAGTAGAATAGGTATTACGGGGGTGCATTGAGTATTAGGTATTAGTTGTGATAAGTGGCGAATGTGTATGATGAAAATGGGTGTATGGAGCAAAATTAGGGGGGGCCTAATAGCCCCCACCAAAAAAAATTAGGATTGCGAATTTGTCTTCTCATAGTTTGAACGCCGACCCCTTCCTAGTTTTGAAAAACGTTTCATTTCTATGTTTTAAGAAAAAAAGAGAAACATTTTTGCTTTCATAGTTATAGAAATGGTTGCCAAACATAATTCTATTTATATTTTCAAAAAAAATAGAAACAAAAATAATGGAAACGAAATTGTTACCAAACAAGCCATTAGAGACTTAGGGTTTTCTATTATGACTTTCTATTTCTTTAGCCTCACCACCTTATTTTTATCTCTCTCTTATTTTTTCTTCAATCACTACGAAACGGAAATTCAAATCCAACCACTGAATCCCCATGTCAAACACACCCTTTTAAGTTGAAGAATGAGGTAGTGTTTTTGGTTTTAAGATAAAAGAATAATTACTGGGCAACTATAGAAACCTATGTTTTGTTGGAAAACTAGTGTTCTTAAGTGAAGTAAATTGGGGCTTTAAGGCACTAATTTATTTGTGAGCCATTTATGCAATGACTATGATAATTGTGGAATTATGTTCTTCTCCGTGAGTACATAAGAATACTATATCTATTTGTCCAATTCAGATATCAGATGAATAAGTTATAGAGGTTTAAAGTATGACATTGAAAATGTTGGAAAAATATGAAAGGCTTGAAGGGTTTATATACAAAGGCTCCCTTGTGTTTGGGTAAGCTTGTATAGAAAGAACTATCCCTCCCACGCCCGCACCGGGGGGGGTGCAAATCAAGGTCCAATTTGGCTTGGACTGGCGTACTCGTGTGCCTGTACAAACCCGCCTTTTGCACATTTTTCTTTTGAATTTTAAATTCAACTTTCGTAACTCCAACATTAAAGAGCAGATTAATTATGTTTTAATGGACAGTTTAATTCTGTCTTAATGTCTGCTTTAATTGGGTGGTTAATGGGCATAATCAAAACGGTTTTAGTAATTAAAACGTGTTGATTCTCTACGCTCACAGAAAACACAAAGTTTCTCTTCCTCTGATACACTTGTATTCGCATTGCATCTTGAACATCTTTTTCTTGGCCTCCTGTTTTGGTGATAGATTTCTGGCATTATTCAGTTCGCTGGACCTTAAGTGCAAAGTCATCCGGTACTACCGTTGTATCCTGGGAGACGATCGTCCTAAGTAAGAACTCCATGCACTTACAGGGAGTGGGACGAATAACGTTTCAAGGAAACTGTGTGTTAGACAGGCCTCGGTCTCTCTTTCCTTCCACCAGAAAACATCAGTTTACCACCGGCAGACATTAGTCCTTCCACCGATAGACATGCAGTACTTCCGCCAGCAGACCTTCACCAGAAGACTTCCACCAGCAGACTTGGTCCAAAGCCACCAGCAGACTTCATAACAAGTCACCAGCAGACCTTCACCAACAGACATTGGTTCTAGTCACCAGCAGACTTCGAACTAAGCCACCAGAAGACATCTTTCTAAGCAACCAGCAGACTTCAAGTCTTCCTCTGCAAGCGGCTTAACGGTTTTGTTTTCTTTTACTTAAATTATATAATATTGTATAGGGTTTTACCCAACAATCTTGAAACGTGATTTCTTTCTTCTGGCTATTATTGTTATTTCAGATAACAATAATTTCTTCTATGAGAACTCTATAATCCTACATATTATTGTCGTATTTCAGATATGACTAACGAGAACAATACCTTAGCTCCTAATACTGAACTGAACCGAAAAGACCGAAAAGACGGATCGAGACCCATCGAACTCGAACCCTGCTATGACCAATGCTGCAGCCATGGCTCAAATGGTGACTGTTCCACATATGTCGGTGAACCATAGTGAGAAACCAGAGAAATTCAAAGGGCTGAATTTCAAGCGCTAGCAGCAGAAGATGTTGTTTTACTTGACCACGCTTCATTTGGCAAGGTTTCTGAAAGAAGACCCGCCAAATGTTGGTGAAGATGCTGATTTCCAAGCCGTTAGTACTTTGGATGCATGGCATCAAACTGATTTCCTTTGCAAGAACTATGTACTGAACGGGTTGGAAGACTTGTTGTACGAAGTTTATCGTTTTAAGAAAACGGCAAAGGAACTATGGAACTTTCTTGACCACAAGTACACCTCCGAGGATGCTGGGGCCAAGAAGTTCATAGTTGGTAGATTCCAGGACTACAAAATGACAGATTCTAAATCAGATACAAGCAATGTGAGCCGCAAGTGCTTTACTTTGAAATTGAGACAGAGGGGATGTAAATTAGTGAAACCTTCAAGGTGGCTGCAATCATTGAAAAATTGCCTCTAGCTTAGAAGGATTTCAAGAGTTACCTAAAGCATAAACGAAAGGAGATGACTGTTAAACAACTTGTTGTTCGTCTTCGCATAGAAGAGGACAACAGAGGCAATGATAAGAAAACGGTCACTTCTATGGCTGCTAAAGCCAATGTTGTGGAGCATGGTCAAAGCTCCAAAGGCAAAGGAAAGTTTGCTAGAGCTAGAAAAGGGACAAACTTAGGTCCCAAGGGAGGAATTTCTAAGAAGAAGAAGTTTCTTGGAAACTGCTACAACTGTGGAGGCATGGGTCACAAGTCCACGGTTTGTAAGAAACCAAAGAGTGAAGCCAATCTTGTGGATGGCATCGCTCAAGATGTGTCAGATATCAACCTTGCTGCGGTGATCTCTGAAGTTAATTTGGTGGGTTTAAGCCCAAATCAGTGGTAGATTGATATCGGTGCCACTAGGCACGTCTGCTCCAACAAGGAGATGTTCAGCACCTTTGAAGCTGCCGAGGATGGGGAAAAGCTCTATATGGGAAATTCTGCCACCTCTGATATTAAAGGTCAAGGGAAAGTGGTCTTGAAGATGACTTATGGGAAGGAACTGACTCTCAACAACGTGCTCTATGTGCCTTGTGGGTCCCAATGGTCACAATAATAAGCTAGAAGGGGGGGTTGAATAGCTTATTAAACACTAAAAACTTTTTAAGTAAATTCTTTGAAGGGTACTTATAATCTATTGAAAAGATTAAGTAGCGGAAGACCTTCAAAGAAGTTGATCCAGGTCTGCCGATAAGGACTACCGGTAGACCTTTACAGATTACTTTAAGTTCTGCTGTAAATGGATAAAGATAATCAAAGTACTTAAGCAGTTCAAATATCATACAAACAGTAAGAAATAACACAAGTATTTTGGGATGGTTCACACTATAAAGAGTGCTACGTCCACCACCAAGGTAGTCAACCTTGGATTTAAATAGTGCACTATGTTTTCCACTTAGATCAATTACAAAGAATATCCCTAATGGATCGTGTACAAAATATTGACTTGTGTTTGGGGTCAAGGGAATTAAATATCTGTGAAAAGATATTTGATTCGTGCAGAGGTATAGTTAATGAAAGTAAACAACAAGAAGTTAAAAACAAATAAGTGTTGATGAGCAGCTTCTTGTTGTTGACGAGGACTTCTAGATCTGTTGAGGATCTCTTGATTGCACTGAGCTGTAAGACTTTGAGTTATGGAGTTTCAGAGCAATCCTTTTAAGTGTTCGATTGATTCTGTACAGTTGTTTTTCCAGTCTTCAATGGCAGCATTTATAGCAGGTGCACTTCAAAAGATCCGTTGGAGAAGACGAATACTTCAACAACTCTTTTCAACAATGCATTAAATGCATGGGGCTATCAGTCAAGGATTTTCGTCTTCACAGATATCTAGAGCAGGGAATGATTTCTGAGATCTTCAAAAAGGTGGGTGATTTAGGTGTCAGATCTGAGAGTTGTTGCAGAAAGTAGGAGACAGTCTGCTTTTCCTGCTTTCACTATTCAGGACGAAAAGTCTTCCTGCTTTTCGGAAAGTTGCTTTCGGCGGCTTGATATGTCAGGGAATGTCTTGGATTAATTCAAATAATGATTAGGATAAGTTTGAATTAATCCAATGAGTCATTGCTGGATAGGACACGTCATAGAAGATCAGGTGGACACGAGGTCTACCGTTTGTGGGCTTTAAGCAGGTCTTCCGATAAAGCTTGTGGAGAGGTCTTCCGCTGAACCTGTAAAGTCCTATAAAAACTATACTAGGCAAAGTTCTATACACAGTTGCCACGCTAATCGATACGCAGCCCGATTAGCCACTGAAGTATAAAACTAGATGTAATGAACTGAACAAATATAAATCTAACATAAGAATCAACAATCTCCTCCTATTTATATCTGGTCATCATTACTACAAATGAGGGCTAAAAACAGACTATGTGATAGATAATAGCATGTCTGAGAATTTTATATATAAAGTAGCAGAAGACATGCCTCTATCAAACAGACGAGCACCTCAAGTGTAAAGAACTAATCTAAGTGCATACAAGGGTATAAAAAATCATAGAACAGCACACAGATTAGCAGCAGTTTAAAATAAATTTAAACTGAACGTTTAAATTCTAAACAGATATGAAAAGTAAAGTAACAAGAATTTAAACAAGACAATTTTGAAAAACAGGTAATCTTCTGTATTTATAAACAAGATGTTTACATATTACAGAGTTTTCAAAATATAAGTTAGATACAAAGGTAAGGGAAGAAAAGATACAGAACTACCAAGGTCTTTTCCCTTTGCCTTTGTCTGCAGCCTCTTTTTCCCTTCGTTCTCGTTCTAGCTCTTCCATTCTGCGTTCGTACTCGTCATCTGCATTAGTAGGAGGTCTGGTGGAATGAGAACGGTAGTCCAGTTCTTCACGAAGACGTATGTTCTCTTCCATCAGCATTTTGTTTATAGACCTCATTTGCTTCTCCTCCGTGATGGCCAGATCACGATCACGATTCGCATTCATAATGTTGTGAGCAGAGTCGCGAGCAATGCGGTTGAGCTCTAGAACCGGAGGGCGGCCATTGCCGAGATGGAGAGTGATGGCATGGAATAATTCGTAGAAAAGGGAGGAGCAGATACGGACACACTCATCTCGTTGGGCTTCAACGTTGATCTTGACATCTTTGAAGTCGTGTCGTATCTGTCCAAAGCGAGTCCAGACATCCTCTTGGAATTGTCGTAGAAGGGCTGCAGTGTGGTCATTGGCTTTGGATGCAGCAGTGGCTATTTCGGCACTAGCGGTAGAGATGCTGGTAAGCGTGCCTAGCCGTTCATATATGGCGTCCAGCCGTGACAAAATTTCATCATTGGCTGGCTGATGAGAAGTAGTTGTCTGGCCAATATGAATGGTGCCGGCAGAGGTAGAGTCAGCAGGTCGTATGGGCTGTTGGAGTGGAGGAGTGATGGAGTCGGAAGAGGACGAGTCTTGGGTTGGTATGGTGTTGGTGGAGGAAGATATGGTAATGGGAGGAGGGGGAGGTGGTGTTGGTGGGGAATCCAGTTCCATATCAATGTCAGAATTTTCACTGATATGGGAGGATTTGGGAAGAGGGTCAAAAGAAAACCAGAAAGAAGGGGCAGGGTAGAAGAGGGATTTTGGTTTTCTGAGGGAAGATTGAGGAGGTTGATGGGTAGGATAATAGGTTCGACGAAAGTTCGAAAAGGAACTTGGCGGCAGAGTCTATTGGTGGGGAGAGATTTGAGGTGGCCGTGGTGTGGTTGATGAAGTTGGTCGATTGGGGAGGTGAGGACGGGGTAGATGGGTCGTGAGTAGTTAAAAGGGGAAGGTGGAGGAGGAGTGGGGTTCTGGGCCGGCCTCCTCGAAGTTCGAGGCTCCTCCGGAGGTGGTGAATTCCTCTAAGTAGATGACTCAGGAGGAATAGATGAAGTGGTTGGTTGGGCGTCGGTAGTGGTAGTTGGTTGGCTTTCGGTAGAGTGTTTGGGACCGGCAGTTCTCCTTTTCTTCCTTAGCGGCTGAATAGGAGACTCAGCTGCTTCATTGGTAGTGGTTGGAGTGTCTACCGGTGGCTGGTCTTCAAAGGTTTTACGAAGTCTCCTTCGTTTTGGTTTGGGAGTGGGTGCAGGAGATGGTGAGGGTGATTGACTGGTTTGGGTAGGTGGCTATGAGGAAGTGGTTTGTTGAGTTTGAGAGGTTGGCTGGGCTTGGGTAGAGGAAGGTGTTGGTCTAGCTGTAGGCTGGTTCTTTTGGCCTTCCTTCATCTCTCTCCTAACCCATTTGGCCTGCTCCTCTTCAGTTGGAGTGGCCTCTACCGGCCTTGTCTGTTTTGCTTTTCCCTTGGCTGCCATCTTGGTTCGAAGCAGCTGTTCTGCCTCATCAGCCAAGTCTTTGGCCTTTTGATGGAGGGACGGGGTCACTTGATCATCAAATTTTGCAGAGGCCTTCTTGAAGGTTCTGCTGGCCGCGTCATGTGCTTCCATGTTGAAGCGTGTAACCAAGATAGGTGCAAGCTTGGCCACTTTGTCTATGGAGACGGGCGGTAGACCCTTTTGCAGTCTTCGCTTGTTCTCATATTCTGAGTATTTGCTGAAGAACGAAGCGATTAGCTGCTTCTCCTTGGCCACTGCAATTAGTTCATCTTCCTTTAAGGAAGAGTTGACATTAGCATCATCCCTTAGAAGGACATTGATCAGCCTAACGAAGGGGCGCTTGCATGTGGGGTTGTTCTTTGCTTTCTCCACCCATTGTTTTAATTCATTGAAGATGATGGCCCCCCAGTTGAGACGGAGTTGAAGAAATACGGCACTGGTCAAGTTAATTTGTTGGGCCGTAAACATATCGTGTGCTCCACTCTTGAATAGAAGCCCCTTGTCAATGAGGTGGCTCGAGCAGTATACATCCACAGGGAAGAGATTTCAAAGCATTTTCCCTTGCGGTTCTCTATAGGTATCTACTCCCCTCATTGCTTCCCAGGCATGTACAGCCTCACAATGGTTGCTACAAGAGGTCCACCATAATGCACGCCGATGATGGTGGAAATTGATTTAGCGGAAATGGAGATGGGACGGCCTCGAATCCACCCTCGTAGAGCGTTCTTGTTCATAAGCTCCATTCTCTGATAGAATTCTTCTGCCATAAAGATGTTGTAATTTTTATCATTGAGGCAGAAGAGGGGTAGAAGACCAGAGGCGTTCATGTCCTCGCATGCTTTGACGCCGACAGCTATTGTGCAGATTGACTGAAGGTCAATGCACATTCCTGGAATGTACAGCTTCGGGTCTAGAGCGACTGTGATGTCATGAGAGGCGGGAAAGTTAGGATATCCCGGAAGGTTGACATCCTTACTAGGAGGAATGACTGTCTCTGGGTTCAGCTTCGATTTTGAAGTTCTTGCCTAAAAGAAATACAAATAAAAATTAGGGCTTTTCACCTCAAGAGTTTAAACAAGCAGAAATTTCAAGGTTTTCTGAAAATATTTGGAATTTTTGAAGAGAAAACTTGAAACCCTAGAATGTTTAGAGAGTCCAAACCATAGAAATGTATAACGGAAGTTTTTCATAAGGATAAACGATGAATATTCATAAACGACTGTTAGTTTTCTAGGTTTTTAAGAACAACAATGGCGGAAACTGTATGAAACTCGAAAATGACCGTTTGAATTCCAACATAATTTTAGGTTATGAAATGAAATGCAAAACAGAAAACAATAAGTTTCAAGTTGAGAATGTAGAAAAACATACCATTGCTGTCGATGAGAAGAAGAAACAAGAAGAATTTTGGATTTGCAGAAAGCAGTTACACAGAGAGAGAGAGAGTATGAATAGAGAGAGAAATATTTTTGTCAAAGGGGTTCCGTAAAGTTTGGCAAAAGGCGGTTCAAGGTCAAAAGGCGAGAAAATTTGAGAAAGCGGGAACTTAAGATATTTTCTTAAGTACCAAATTTTATCATTGACCCCCTTTATTGCTTTAGAAACCTCTTTAGCAAAAAAAAAAAAAAGACTAAGTAAAAATACTAACCTTTAAGTCTTCCGGTAAAGAAGAGCTTACTTCTTCCGATTAGTCTAAAACTAAGTCTACCGGTATGAAAGAAACATTAATAAATAACTTTGAACTTAAGCAGTAGGATCAATCATACCAAGATTTCTCCTTAAATAAGCAAACCTGGTGGCATCCAGTGGTTTTGTGAGAATGTCAGCCAATTGATGCTCAGTTGGAACATATTCCAAACTGATGTTACCTTTCTCCACATGATCTTTGAGGAAGTGATAACGGATATCAATGTGCTTAGTCTTGGAGTGCATCATCGATTTTGGAGACGAAATTGTTGATGTGTTGTCACACATGATTGGGCATTGCGCCTTGATGTTGTAGTCCATTAGTTGTTGCTTCATCCATAGGAGTTGAGAGCAACACTGCCAGCCTATGTATTCAACTTCTGTGGTTGAGTTTGCAACTGATCCTTGTTTCTTGCAAGACCATGAGACAAGTCTATTTCCAAGGAATTGACAAGTCTCACTGGTGCTTCTTCTGCTCACTTTGCAGGCTGCATAATCTACATCTGAGTGTCCGACTAGATCGAAATTGTTGTTTTTCGAGTACCATATGCCTAGATTTGTTGTTTTTGAAACATATCTGATGATACATTTGGCAGCAAGCAAATGTGACTCCTTTGGATCTGCCTGAAATTTAGCACAAACACAAATAGCAAACATAATATCAGGTCTACTAGTTGTAAGGTAAAGAAGTGAACCTATGATTCCTCGGTACTTGGTCACGTTCTCTTGCTTTCCCTTCTCATCTTTGTCAAGATGGCAGTCGGTAGACATTGGAGTTTCGAATCCTTTCGCTGAATCAAGGCCGAACTTCTTGATTAGTTCCTTTGCATATTTGGTTTGGTGATGAAGATTTCGTCAAGACCGTTGTATCTGCCCTAGAAAGTAGGTAAGTTCACCCATCATGCTCATCTCGAATTTGCTTTGCATCAGCTTCTCGAATCTTTTACACAGGCTTTGGTTAGTTGATCCAAAGATGATGTCGTCCACATAGATTTGTACCAGAAGAGAATGACCTTTGTGCTTGAGGATGAATAAAGTAGTGTCTATTCTTCCTCTCACGAATCCTTGTTCTATTAAGAACTTGGATAGAGTTTCATACCAAGCTCTAGGAGCTTGCTTCAGGCCGTAGAGAGCTTTCTTGAGTCGGTAGACGTGATCCGCTTGTCGAAATGACAAATCCCGAGGTTGTTCCACGTATACGCTTGAAGATCACCATTCAGAAAGACACTCTTTACATCCATCTGATACACTTTGAAGTTCATGAACGAGGCATAGGCTAGAAAGATTCTGATTGCCTCTAGTCTAGCAACAGGAGCAAAAGTTTCCTCAAAGTCAATTCCTTCTTCCTGTCGGTAGCCCTGTGCAACCAGTCTAGCTTTGTTTCTGGTGACATTTCCTTCTTCATCTCTTTTGTTTCTAACACTACAAGAAAATGTAGAATTAGCTACGAATTTTTAACTACGAAAGTTAATTTATAGGTAAATGTACTTATTTAACTACAAAATAAAATTTCATAGTAAATCTGTATAAAATTGGCTACGAAACCAAATTCATAGAAAATTGGTAATCATGCGCGACAAAAGAGCTCTAGTTTGTCGGCAATTGAAGGCGCCAACATTTTCGCGCTTTCATTTTCACTGGAAAAATTTGGAATGCCCAATTTCTTTGAGGGGAAGGGGTTAATTAGAAAATTAACATAACAGAGGATATAGCATCTTTCATTTGGTAACCCAAACATGAACGATAGTCTTCTTCCCTATCTTCTCTCTCTTCCTAACCGTCGGTCTTCCCCCTTCTCTCTCCTCCCCCACCGTCTTGGCGTCTTCCTCGTCCTATGTCTCCCCACCATTCCTCTCAACAACAAAACCCTATACCGCCGCCACCTCCTTAACCTCACCGGCCGACAAAGATTCACAAGATTCTGGCTTATCTCCGATGACTCCCTGCGACGCTCGTTCTGTGTTGGGGTTTTCGATATGTCGATAGATTACTCTTCATTCCGCGATTCTTAGGTAATTTCTAATCTCAAATTCTTACCTTTCTTGTACTCACTTTGATTGATTGAGATTTTTTTTATTTGTATGAGATTGATTTAAGAGCATCGATCCCATCTACTGGATAATACTCCATCATATTCATGGGTTTTTTTTTTCTTTTAATTATGTCTTTCTAGTGTTTTTGTTACTGGTTTTATTGGGCATTATAGTGTTACCCCATCGTTCATTTTCATCCACGTTAATAAAACTTCCATTTCCATACCAGGAAAATTGGTCCCCCAAGAGAGAGAAAGAGGAGAGAGTGTCAATGGGAGAGATGTGGGTGTTTTACCTGATTTCGCTGCCATTGACGATGAGGATGGTGATGCTCATGCACAGGTACTTTACTGGACCAGATGTCCCTTGTTACGTCCTCTTCACCGTCAGTTACACCTAGTTCAGTTCTCTCTCCACCATCATCCTCATCCCCACCAACAATTGGGTCGTACGTTCCCCTTTCATTTTTGCACCTAATTTCAGTTTCTATATTCAAACTGTGTTTGCCCCTTTGTTTGCCCTTTGATAGCACATATCAGTTACTATTATTTATGCAGATTTTTTAATTGCAGACCCTAGATTCTGCTCAATTGCAAAATTAAACAATAGAGTTTGGTTCCCGAATGGTGTCAAGCTGGTTATGTTAAGTTAGTTTTCTTGCAATGTAGCATAAACACATTTACTAATCAATTTAAATATAAACTCTTGAAGTAAAGTGCGAGGTGCTCATTCATTGGTTGCTATTTTTGCTATTTTGGTTCCCGAATGGTGCTCATTCATGTTTTGGTCCATTTCTTTCCCTAATTCAATCTTGGTGTACCTAATTTATGTTGGGATTGAACCCTTGTGAAAATAGGTTGATTTGGAGAGAGTTTGGAGTTGGTTTTGGAAGCCAAAAACTGTGACTGTTCAGAAGTTGTTTCTGGACACTTGTTACTCTTTTGACCATAACTTGGGCTAGAGATACTGAAATCTTGATCTGTAAATTGGAATAGAAATTATACTAATATACCTTTCCATGCATATCTTATTTGTATTTTTTGGCCTTGTGGTGTGGTTTTGGCATTGGTTTGAAGTGGACTGCACTGCAGCCTTGTTTCTTGGCTGAATATCTACCCTACTGTATTTACTTGTCCTGGATAGCCTAGTAAGCTTTATAGTGATGAAAAATGTATAGTAATCTCATACAGGATCAGATTTGTGTTGTGTTCTTAGGCATCGTGATTTTTCTTGAATGAAAGATTAGAAGAGGTGAAAAAAAAGTGAACATCTACCTTTCTTTATTGACCGTGCATTCACACCTCAATCAAGTCATCTTAGCATACACACAGGATATAAGAGCAGGGGCGGCCCAAGAAAAATGCTGAAAACGAATAGTAATCTGCTCTACATAATCCTGAATTATAGAGCACGAAAAAATAGACTTAGCATAGTACTAGTAGAGTTGGAGAAACAGTATTGAAATTTGAGACGACGAGTAATGAAATCTATTCTATCCTGTGAAAGTATAGGTTCAAAAACCGCAATAAAAGAGATCTTGTGAATAAGTATAAGTTGCTTGATGTGAACAACTGTCGGATCATTACCAGTACCTCGAGCGTTCCAAAAAAGGGCAGGGTTACAGCAGAACCAGGGAGTTGGACAGTGAAGAACTTTTGAGCGACTACCGCGGCAGCTTGCTCTATCGCCTTATGGGGTGGGTAATTTTGCGAAACTTGAAATTCATATTCTTCATCATAATCCTTTCATTGTTCATTCTTATGAAGATTTCTTAATTTCTGTTTGTCTGAATCAACTAATAAATAATGTTGTTGTGATCTGAATTGGCAGCCTAAAGGAGCTGATGTGGGCAATTACGTGATTCAGTATGCCTTGGCTTTGGTATGTGTAACCTGTCTCTTTCTCCCATTATAAGGATCAAAAGGAACTATGCAAACTGAGTACCTAGGTCTCCAGCTGTGATACGAGGGTGGGAAGATTACTCTATGTGCATATCTTGTACTTACGAGAAGTATAGATGTGTTGTTATAGAAAACAAGTGAATGTGGAAGTTTTCTTGATGAAAGTTGGTTCATATGTGCTACAAATATTATTCTCTGCACAAACACGATGTTGCAGCATGCTTGTCAGTATCTTCTCCTCATGCTCATACACCTCCCTCCTAACCTTGTGCAGCCAAGAGATTGCTGTTTAGGCATAAAACCGACCCCCCCTCTCTCTTCTTTGCATTTCCTCAGGTAATGCTTATGATCTCTCTTACCCAATCTTCTGTTTTACTAAGTCAACTTCCTTCTGTGGCATTATGTTGTTTTAGGTAGATAAGATTTTGATGTGTGGCATCTGCAGATACCATATCATTTGACTCTGGTACTATTCAAATGAAAGATTTTGATCCTGCTGGATGGGAACTAGCCCTGGTCACGACTCCCAGCAGCAACATTTCTGTTGTTCAGGATAGGCAATTGGTAGGTCTTCATGTTCCTTCATTTATTCTTCTGTTAGCATGTCACTATCACGGGAGTAATGAGATATTCAGTTCTATAGTAAATCAAGTCAATAATGCTTTAGTTTTGTCTTTGTCCATTTGATGGTTAACTGCCACTGTGGTATATCATAATCATGTTGATGTTGATGATGCTGATGCTGATGCTGTTGATATCAAGCGCACCTTTTTTGATGTATACTGAAACTTCCATTGCATGAATATAACATCTCTGGTGCTTGATGATTCTACTTGGCAACTTCGGACATACTAAGCTAAAGTTTTGGGGGATTTTCATAGTAAAGATATGTTAGAATGAGATGTCAAAATTAAATATTTGGTTGCACGGCTCTTAACCTCTTTCTATATTTCTCTTAAATAGTTGAAGGTGCCAAATCATGTCTCAAAAATGAAGGTTGGGGCAAGTTGGTATAATAGTAGCAAGAGAATTATGCCATTATATGAATTCATTCTAATATACCTTTGCTTGGCCTTTTGGCCAAGGCAAGGCTCATTGTAATTATGTATTGTACTGAGATATTACTTATATAGGTCAAGCACATAGGCCTTTATTCCAGCAATATATTATCTCTTCGGAGATTTCATCTATGGTTGATTATGATGGCCAATATTTGCTAAAATTAAGTCCGATTGTGGCTCTTACTTATTTGGTGAAGTGGGAAGAATTCTGATAAGGGAAGTTTCTGAATATCCCAAAATGATGTAGCCTATTACTATTATCACTCTCAAGTGTGGGTTGTTAAGCATGATATGGGGGGTGTAGTTTTGGTTTATTTACTCGCATTCAAGGCCAAAGCGTAAAACCTGTCCGAGTAAAGCAGATTTATAAAATGTTGAACATGCAAATCTGTTGAAGATTTGATAACTCTAAGATATGGCTATCAAGGTAGCCTAGGTAGGTGTTCCATGAGATTTAGGATAAACAACCCATTTACACTTTGAAGATACTGCCAACCTGTATACCGCAGTGGCCGCCTACCAAAGAGTAATTCGTGGAAGAAAGTGGGATCACTGTTATAAAAGAACTTTAGACCTAAGAAGAAATGGAGAGATGGGGGGAACTTAGAGTAAGCAGTTCATAAGCTTTAGAAGAAGAGGCATGGGAAAGAAGTCATAGATCCCAGTTGCTTTATTGTTTATATGCGAAGATAGAAATCCATGCCTGTTGGTGAGAGCACAATGCCAGTTAGAAAGGAGTGGGGAGAAAATGGGAATCTGGAAGTACTTGGTAGTTATGCAAGGAGAACAGGGGGAGTGAGTTCAGATGGTTTGCAAATGGCCTTAAAAAGAAGAGAAAGGTGGAGGGGGAAAAATAGAAGTGGTCAAGAAGTTACACAAGGAGAACGGGAAGTGAGTTCAAATGGTTTTGATGATGGCCTTAAAAAGTAGAGAGACGGGGGAACAGGAACCGCTCTTTTCTTACCCTTCCTTTTCCTTCCATGAATGGGCTGCCAAATACAACATCGATTTGTTTGCAAGTTTTAGGGAATAGGTCAAGCATATGATTGGCCCAGCTCCTGATTATTGAGAAAGAGTACAACTTTTCACCGGATATGCAAAGTCTTACTTGACCATTTTCGCTAAGAGAAAGATCAAGATTGATCATTTTTTCTTTCCCATATATATGCAAAGCCACTCTTTTCTATTTTCCCTAAGAGATCGATTGAGAAAGAGAGAAAGTGGAATCCCATATATATGAGAAAGCACTCTTTTATTGAACCGAGGCAACTTTCTATTTGATATCGATGTTAACGACCAACTCTTTGGTCTTTCTTTCTATGCAATTACCTCATTTCAGAGTGCTTCTCTTGACGCTGACATTTCATAGACCGAGGACTGATTTCTGCTTCTTATTTCATCTAGCACTTATATTAGATATATGATTTCGGATGGATTGATCTTAGTACGAGGAATTTCTTATCTAACATCTTTATGGGAATAGCCGACAACAAACGCTAATAAGCACTACCTTAGCACCATGGCTCAAAGAACCGGCTAGACCAACCCTCTCTTCTCTTCCTTACTTTGGAAAGCACTTCATTAAAATATTCCATTTTGGCCCTAGCAAAAATAAAGGAGCACCCTTACTGCATCGAGAAATAGGAAGACTAGCTTGTTGAAATCCAAATTCATTCATGCAAGAAATTGTCTCTAGAGACTTTAAACCTCAAAATAAGACTGAAAGTGTTTTTATCCCGAAGGTGAAGGAATCTTCCATTAAAATAAAGAAAGCAGGGTTCATGGCTAACTAAGTCTAAAATAGCTTATCTACTTTAATAACTTAGTAGTATTTAAGATAAATAATGCAACAAAGAGCTACATCATTAATGTTTCTAGGAGTGTTCTCAGATACCTTGCGTTGTTTGGAAGTTTGTTATCACAAACTAGTTTCAACTGCTCAATTTCGGTGAAATACGAAGCATTGAGCCATTAATTTGAAATAAAATGGTTATGCAAATTGGTCATGAGAAGCGGTGAGAGAAACCGGTCAACAAGCCGACATGGAATCTGATAAATGAGCGAGAGTAATGTGTGTTTTATACCATTTTGTGAGTTTTAATCATTATATATATATATATATATATATATATATATATATATATATATATATATATATGTATGTATGTATGTATGTATGTATGTATGTATGTCATTTTCACTTTCACGCCCCTATTTATTTTTGCATTTTAGGTCATCTTGAGGTGCGAGAGACTTGGTATATATGACTTTTGTGATATAGCTACTTTTATCAATGAAGAATTACGTAAGGCTCATCGCAAGTGAGATATAGCCAAAGCGAGAAAGTCGCCTTTTTTGTCTTTGTTAATAGGCATGGTTTACATAATTTTGGAAGCGAAACTAGTTTATCTTGTTTTTGGACAATTGATTGCTCTATATCTACCTAGTCGTAAGTTTATGGTAGGATTCACATTTGGTGTATTAAGATTAGTATTGGTGCATCCATGAACAGAATTGTATATATGTTTTTCATGGTTATATGAAAAAGAAAATATTAATTTCGTAGTTAAACAGTCGCAGGCTTGTTACACATCACCTACAAATAATTTTATAGTTATAAAATAATCCATCGACTACAAATTATTTCATAGTTATAACCCAACAATTACGAATGATTTCATAGTTAAATGACACCCAACAACTACGATTTATTTCGTAGTTAAATAGCAATACAACAACGACGAATTTTTTTATAGTAAAATAGCAACCCATCAGCTATAAATTATTTTCATAGTAAAATAACAACCCAACAGCTACGAATTATTTTCATGGTTAAATGACAACCCAATAGCTACGAATTATTTTCATGGTTAAATGATAACCCAATAGCTACGAATTATTTTCATGGTTAAATGACCACCCAATAGCTACGAATTATTTCATAGTAAAAAAACACCCCAACAACTACGAAATAATTCGTAGTTGAATAAGACCCCAATATCTACGAAGTATTTTGTAGTTAAACGATAGCCCATCAACTATGAACTATATTTTGTAGTTAAAACGCTGGGTCTTTTGCGACGAAGACAATTTGCGACGAAATTTTGTGTATGTAGAAAAATTATGTCATTTGACGATTTAAAATATTTTTCGCCGCCAATAACCATTAGCGACGTCGCATAGATTTAGATGCGACGAAAGTCATTTCGTAGTCAAATGTCATTAGCGACGAAATTGATATTTTTGGCTACAAATTTTTTCGTAGCAAAATAACTTTTTTTCTTGTAGTGTAAAAACCCATTTGGTGCCGATGACTGGATGATCAGTCGGTCTTTGAACTAAGCTCCACACCTTACATCTCTCAAACTGGTTCAGCTCTTCTTGCATAGCTTCAATCTAGTTATGATCTTCGATAGCTTCATCAATCTTCTTTGGTTCGAGTTCAGATACAAATGCATAAGCAAACATAGTCTCTTCGAACTTTATTTCTCACGTATTCTCGTGTTGAGATCACCAATGATTTGAGAGATGGGATGATCTCTTGCTTCAATAAAAGTTGGAGGAAGATCACTTCTGATGGGTTCTTCCCTTAAGAATTCCGGAGTAGGTTGAGAAGGAGATTCACCAAAATCTGTTCAAGTGATAGATCTTCAAAACCTTCATTTTCCTCAGTGAACAAGAAGGTTGAGTGATCCTGTAAAGGTGCTTGGGGTAAAACAGAAGAGATTGGTTCAGGTCAACAAGAGTTGTGAATCGGCAGCCTACAGAAGTTCTCGCTCTACCTGAAGGGTTAGCGGTACTTGTTGTGGGTTGCCGCAGCTTTTCTGATGATGAGTGGAAGTAGATGTTGTATTTGTACTGCCTCATCATTATCGAATCATTAGCAACGCTCGGAGCCTTCTAGGCTCTAACAAGTCATATTCATCAAAAGAAACATGCACAAATTCTAAAATTTTTAAATTAGTTTTACTTAAAATCGAAATGCTTTGAATGTTTGGAATACCCTGAAAAATTCCTTCGTCGATTTTGCATCAAATTTTCCTCTATATTCTTTTCCATTGTAAAGAATAAAACATTTACAGCCGAAGATTTTAAGAAATCCTATGTTGGGGGATCTTCCTCTCCATATTTCATATGGAGTTTTATTATGAAACTTGTTTACCGTGGATCTGCTCGAGTAAAACATGCAATGGTGACGCTTCTCGTCGAAATACTTAGGAAGTTTAGCTTCACAAGCGGCCAAAGATTGTTCTTGCCGCTCAATCGTTGTTTGTTCTTTCGCTCAGCTACCACTGTTTTGTTGAGGAGTACCGCGCAGAGAAGTTGTGGCCGATCCCGTGGTCATCGCAAAGATTTTCTACACCATTGTTCTTGAATTCAATGTCATTGTCCGATCTTATGTCACTGTCTTCAAGCTTTTGAGTTTGAAGTCTTCTGAATAGAGCTGTGACTAGATCATACGTTTCATCTTTAGATGTCATTGTTTCAATCCAAGTGAATCTAGAGTAGTCATCAACTACCACAAGTGTATACTTGTCTCTAGAGATATCCGTCGTTGTGATTGGTCCAAAGAGATCCATATACGCGAAAGTTGAAGAGGTCGCTGTTGATAATACAGAACTTTCTTTTGAAGGAAGACTTGGAAAGTTTTCCTAGTTGGCAAGCTTTACAACTTCTGTCATGGTCGGCGTGACACCGTAGGTAGACCTTTGACAAGCCCGTTTTTGGAGAGCTTGGAGAGGTGCTTGAAGTTGAGGTGATCGAGCTTGTGCCATAGCCACCGTTGTCACGAACGTTGTTAGCTACTTGGCAAAGGCTTGAGAATCTCCCTAGAAGATTAAGTCAACGACAAAGACATTTCCTTGTCTATTGCCGGTCCAAGACAGAGCATGATTCAATGTCTTTGATGAGGCAATCGGTTGGAGTTGAATTGGCATAGAAGTCCTTTGTCGCAGAATTGGGATATGCTCAACAAATTGTGCTTTAGGCCACTCACTAGAGAGACTTTGTTGATGGAGAGACTTCCTCTAGTGATTGTGTCATATCCAATTGTCTTTCCTCTTGCATTATCTCCTAAAATAACAAGTGGGTCCTTTTGCTTCCTATATACGTAAGAAGACTTCTGTTACCTGTCATGTGTCTTGAGTAGCCACTGTCTAGGTACCAGATGTCTTTGTTTTTTGATTCTATAGCCATGAAGCATTCCTGAAAAAGAATTAAAGTAAACATGTACCCTTTATTTTCTTTCGGGTCCTAAGGATTAGCAACCTTTTGGAACCCATACACTTGACCTTGAGAGAACTAGGTCTCTCGTATCTTGGGGGTGAACCTTAGCGGGCATTATTCCGGTGCCGATGGCCTAGACAATTGCAAGAATGACATAAATGGAAAGTCCATAGAGAACTGTTAGTGACTTTAACTGAAGAGTGATTATGATCATTCCTTTTCTTGACATCCATTCTTGGTTCAGCTTGCTTGTTGATGGTAGACTTAATTGGTTTCTTTTGAATCTTCCTGGGTAGGTTACCATTAGACTTAGCTTTAGCTTTTTACGATGATTACCTTTTCGGGAGGATTTGGTAGAATACCTTTAAGTTTACCTTCAACGAAAAAGGAGCCTTGCTGTTTCATAGACAAACATGATAGCTACTCTGGTAGAGGTTTAGTAGGTCTACCCGGCCCAGGACTTTGCCTTAGCATAGTTGTTGCCGGCAGACTTTACTTTCTCTACCGGTACCTTTTCAGGTTTCTCATTTGAGTCAGTCATCTTGGCTTTTCCTTTCTGAACTTTGGGGTAAACGTAAGGGACACTTGAATAACCAAGACCTTGTTTCCCTATATTTCCAAATGTCTGTTTAGAAAAAGATATATCATTAGCAGTCTCGGAGGATTCACCTTTCTCTATGACTGAAGAGATTGTCGGAAGAGGCACATCTGAATATCCTATGCCAGTTTTATCATTACTAGATTTTTGGCTTGAAAGGATTTCTTCGAAAGCATCCTTGGAGCTGTTCCAGGAGTCAATTGTCTTTTGCAAGGCAATTTTCTCTAGATCAAGTCCTTTGATGTGCTCGGATAGACAATCAATTTTGTCACAAAGGAATTTGTTATCTTCCTTCAGTTTGATATTATCTTGTTGACAGCTATTGAGGGTTTGAATCTCAACTGCCATTAGAGATTTCTCAGCAGTGAGTTTCTCACAGTTCTTGGCCAGTTTAGCATAGGCTACTCTAAAGGAATTAAATTCTTCAAGCTTATATTGATTATCCTTGAGAAGTTCTTCCTTACTGAAGTTGTCACTGTTGGTTTCATTTTTGTTCATAGGACTAGGTGAAACTTCGACTTCATTTTCAGAGTCATAGGTAGGACCTGAATCATGAGCTATTAAGCATATGTTAGCTTGCTCACAATCCTCTTCCTCCTCTTCTGAATCAGTCTCAAACCATGTAGCAACATGTTTGTCTTCTATGTCCTCAGCCAACATACCCTTTTGTTTTTGAAATTTTCTGAAGGAGGGTTTTCGGTATGCTTCAAATTTTGGCTTAGGACATTTTGAGGCAAAATGACCAGGTTTTCTACAGTTGTAACACACAAGCTCTTCCTTAGATGAGCTTTCACCATTCTTTCTAACAGATTGTTGGTGAGTGTTCTTCCTTCCATATTTTGCGAATTTTTGAAAACGTTTTACAAACATGGCAAATTGTTCATCAGATAAAAAATCATTTTCACAGGAAGAAGTGGAAGGTTTGGATTCAACAGTGATTTCTTCTTGGACCATGGCTGGCAAGGATATAGTTCTGAATTGTTTGTCTTGCTCTAGAGCTTGATTAACTTCAAGTTCATAAACCTTTAAACTTGCGTAGAGACTACGAAGAGTCATCTCGTTTAAGTTCTTAGATTCTTTCATAGTCGTGGTCTTAACATGCCATAAGCTACCTAGAGAGCCTAGAAACCTCATGTTCATTTCCTTTTTGTCATACGTTTTACCTAGAGAAAAGTAGCTATTTATTACCTCACTGAAGCGATCGTATGCTTGTCTCAAGGTTTCCTTAGGATCCTTTTTGAAAGAATCAAACTCCTGGATGTATGTATATTTTCTGTTATCTCTTGTGTCTTGGTCTCCTTCCAAGTATTCTACAAGAGCTTCTCACATCTCTTTTGCAGTTGTACATCGAATCACTTGCTGGTATGTGCTTGTGTCTAGAGAGCTGGTGATTATGTTGATTGCTTTCTTTGTCAAGTTCTACCCGACTTTCTATCATCCTCTGTCCATTCGATTCTTCTTTAGGTACTTGCGGATTCGGCAATGGAGGCTAGAAGATTTGGCTTCATTGGTACGTGTTGACTGCGGTAACACATTTCCATAATATGTTGTCAATAGAGTTCATAAATCTCATTACTTTATCCTTCCATACATCAAAATGTCCTTCGTCCAATATTGGGACGTGGTTAGCATTAGATGTAGGCAGCATGTAGTGTGTTTGTGCCATTATATCGTATTTCTCAAAAGTTTAATCTTGGAAAAACTTGTTTTCAAAAGTAAGGCTCTGATACCAATTGTGGGTCACAATAATAAGCTAGAAGGGGGGGGGGTTGAATAGCTTATTAAACACTAAAAACTTTTAAGTAAATTCTTTGAAGGGTACTTATAATCTATTGAAAAGATTAAGTAGCGGAAGACCTTCAAAAGAAGTTGATCCAGTCTGCCGATAAGGACTAGGTAGACCTTTCTGATTACTTTAAGTTCTGCGTAAATGGATAAAGATAATCAAAGTACTTAAGCAGTTCAAATATCATACAAGCGATGAAATAACACAAGTATTTTGGGATGGTTCACACTATAAAGAGTGCTACGTCCACCACCAAGGTAGTCAACCTTGGATTTAAATAGTGCACTATGTTTTCCACTTAGATCAATTACAAAGAATATCCCTAATGGATCGTGTACAAAATATTGACTTGTGTTTGGGGTCAAGGGAATTAAATATCTGTGAAAAGATATTTGATTCGTGCAGAGGTATAGTTAATGAAAGTAAACAACAAGAAGTTAAAAACAAATAAGTGTTGATGAGCAACTTCTTGTTGTTGACGAGGACTTCTAGATCTGTTGAGGATCTCTTGATTGCACTGAGCTGTAAGACTTTGAGTTATGGAGTTTCAAAGCAATCCTTTTAAGTGTTCGATTGATTACATGCGATTGTTTTCCGGTCTTCAATGGCGCATTTATAGCAGTGCACTTCAAAGATCCGTTGGAGAAGGCGAATACTTCAACAACTCTTTTCAACAATGCATTAAATGCATGGGGTCGATCAAGGATTTTCGTCTTCACGGATATCTAGAGCGGGGAATGATTTACGAGATCTTCAAAAGGTGGGTGATTTAGGTGTCGATCGAGAGTTGTTGCGAAAAGTAGGAGGCGATGCGCTTTTCATGCTTTCACTATTCAGGACGAAAAGTCTTCCTGCTTTTCGGAAAGTTGCTTTCGGCGGCTTGATATGTCAGGGAATGTCTTAGATTAATTCAAATAATGATTAGGATAAGTTTGAATTAATCTAATGAGTCATTGCTGGATAGGACACGTCATAGAAGATCAAGTGGACACGAGGTCTACCATTTGTGGGCTTTAAGCAGGTCTTCCGATAAAGCTTGTGGAGAGATCTTCCGCTGAACCTGTAAAGTCCTATAAAAACTATACTAGGCAAAGTTCTATACACAGTTGCCACGCTAATCGATACGCAGCCCGATTAGCCACTGAAGTATAAAACTAGATGTAATGAACTGAACAGATATAAATCTAACATAAGAATCAACAATGCATGAGATTCTGAAGAATTTCGTGCCCGGACCTTTGCTTGTGAAACATGGCTTCCGTGTTGTTTTTGAGTCTGATATGGTAACTTTGGCTAAGAATGGAATGTTTGTAGGCAAAGGGTATGTTAATGATGGGTTGTTTAAGCTATATGTAATGGTTGTTAAGCCTAAGAGCAATAATAAGAATAAGTCTTCTGTTAATTGCTTGAGTCTTCCAATTTATGGCATGGTAGACTAGGACATGTTAATTATGGTACTTTACGTAGACTAATTAACATGGATTGCATACCAAAATTCCAGATTGATAAAAATCACAAGTGTGAAACTTGTGTAGTAGCAAAGTTAACAAGAACGTCCTTCCAATCTATTGAAATAAATAGTAAACCACTTGGATTAATTCACACTGATGTGTGTGATTTTAAATCAACACAATCACGTGGTGGGAACAGGTACTTCATAACTTTTGTTGATGATAGTACAAGATTTTGTTATGTGTATCTTCTTAAAAGTAAAGATGAAGCAATAGAAAAATTTATTCTCTATAAAACTAAAGTTGAGAATCAACTTAACAAGAACATTAAGATGTTAAGAAGTGATCGTGGAGGTGAATATGAATCACCATTCACTGAATTTTGCACTAAACATGGAATAATTCGCGAAACTACTTCACCTTATGCACTTTAACAGAATGGCACTGCAGAACGCAAAAATCGAACTCTTAAAGAGATGATGAATGCCATGTTGTTAAGTTCTGGATTACCACAGAACATGTGGGGAGAAAGTTTTGTCAGCTAATTACCTTTTAAATAAGGTACCCCGCAAGAAGCTTGACAAAATCCCTTACGAGATGTGGCATGGAAGAGTTCCATCTTACAAATACTTGCGAGTGTGGGGGTGTCTTGCAAAGGTTGTTGTTCCTTTACCTAAAAAGGTGAAAGTAGGACCAAAAACTGTTGATTGCATATTCATTGGTTATGCACATAACAGCAGTGCTTATCGTTTTCTTGTGCACGAGTCTAAGATAGAAGACATACACAAGAATACAATAATAGAATCTCGAAATGTTTCTTTCTTCGAAAATGTATTTCCTTGTAAGAGAAACGATGAGTCTAACTCATCTAAACGGGTACATGCTTCGGAAGAAGAAGAACAAAATGAGAATGAGCAAGAAGAGGTGGAACCTCGACGTAGCAAAAGAAGTAGAGTAGAAAAATCTTTTGGTCCAGATTTTCTTACCTACATGCTAGAAAGTGAACCTCAAAGCTACAAAGAGGCCGTGAGTTCCTCCGAGGGACCTCAATGGAGAGAAGCCATTAAACGTGAAATTGATTCCATTCTTCAAAATCACACTTGGGAACTAGTGGACCTCCCTCAAGGAAGTAAACCATTAGGGTATAAGTGGATTTTCAAGAAGAAAATGAAAGTAGATGGAACAATTGATAAGTATAAGGCCAGACTTGTAATTAAAGGTTACAGACAACGTGAAGGCCTTGATTACTTTGATACTTATTCTCCTATTTCGAGAATAACCTCCGTTAGATTAGTACTTGCTATTGCCGCATTGCGAAATCTAGAAGTACATCAAATGGATGTAAAGACTGCCTTTCTAAATGGTGATTTAGAAGAGGAGATTTACATGGAACAACCAGAGGGGTTTTCTGTTCTAGAGAAAGAAAACAAAGTGTGCAAGTTGGTTAAGTCTTTGTATGGCTTAAAACAAGCACCAAAACAATGGCATGAGAAATTTGATAATGCCATGTTGGGTTGTGGATTTAAGATCAATGAATATGATAAATGTGTATATGTAAAGGACACTGAAAATGGCTATGTCATTTTATGTCTTTACGTCGACGATATGCTTATCATTGGTAGCAATGATAATATGATCAAATCCACAAAAGACATGTTAAACTCGAAATTTGACATGAAAGATATGGGGTTAGTTGATGTAATCCTTGGTGTTAAAATTTCTAGAATTTCAAGTGGACTTATTTTAAGTCAGTCACACTATGTGGATAAAATTATAGAGAAGTTTAGCAAGGATGGTGTTGTAATAGCTAGAACTCCTATTGACACAAGTCTACATCTATCAAAGAATAGAGGTGAGACTGTTTCTAAGATAGAATACTCGAGAATCATAGGAAGTCTGATGTACTTAATGAGTTGTACAAGGCCAGATATTGCCTATGTTATGAGTAGACTGAGTAGATATACGAGTAATCCTGGGACTGATCACTGGAAAGTGATAGTCAGAGTACTAAGGTACTTAAGATATACTCGTGATTATGGACTGCACTATACAAGAGATCCATCAGTAATCGAAGGATATACAGATGCTAATTGGATTTTTGATATTAAAGACTCTAGGTCTACTAGTGGATTTGTATTCACACTACTCTCTACTAGTACTATTTCCATTGACTACGTAAAGTCAAAGGATAATATAGCGGATCCGCTAACCAAAGGGTTAAATCGAGAGTTAGTTGAAAAGTCATCAAGAGGAATGGGTCTCAAACCTCTTGAAAAATAAATCTATACAATGGAAACCCAACCTAGTTGATTGGAGATCCCAAGATCTAGGTTCAAAGGGACAACCTAATTGTAAAAAGATTTTGAGTCATTGTGGGTGATTCGTCTCTTATCAAGTGATGAGTGTAAGTAAGAGGATAAGCATATGGCTTTTAATGATTCTTAAGAATCACCCATGTGAGAGAGAAGTGGGGCCATTTCGAAGAGAATTGTATGAGACTCAATTCTTAGACCCTCTTGCAGAACCAAGTGTATGTCCAGGGCCATGAATGAACATAACTATGAGAATTGAATTGTGTCGGGAAGATTAATGTGTGAAGTATGTAATCGTTTACTCTTTAGGCAGAACAGTTCAAAGACATCATGTTCGCGCCCGCAGGTGGGGTGCAAATCAAGGTCCAATTTGACTTGGATTGACGTACTCATGTGCCTGCACATGCGGACACGAATGTCAGACCAAATTGTCTTATCTAGACAAACCCGCCATTTGCACATTTTTCTTTTGAATTTTAAATTCAATTTTCGTAACTCCAACATTAAAGAGCAGATTAATTATGTTTTAAGGGACAGTTTAATTCTGTCTTAATGTCTGCTTTAATTGAGTGGTTAATGGGCATAATCAAAACAGTTTTAGTAATTAAAACGTGTTGATTCTCTGGCCTATATAAAGGAACCATTCTCCACAACTGAGATACACGCTCACAGAAAACACAAAGTTTCTCTTCCTTTGATACACTTGCATTTGCATTGCATCTTGAACATCTTTTTCTTGTCCTCCTATTTTGGTGATAGATTTCTTGCATTATTCAGTTCGCTGGACCTTAAGTGCAAAGTCATCCGGTACTATCGTTGTATCCTGGGAGATGATCGTCCTAAGTAAGAACTCCAGGCACTTACAGGAGTCGGACGAATAATGTTTCAAGGAAACTGTGTGTTAGATAGGCCTCAGTTTCTCTTTCCTTCCACCAGAAGACATCAGTCTACCACCGGCAGACATTAGTCCTTCCACCGGTAGACCTGCAGTACTTTCGCTAGCAGACCTTCACCAGAAGACTTCCACCAGCAGACTTGGTCCAAAGCCACCAGCAGACTTCATAACAAGTTACCATCAGACCTTGGTTCTAGTCACCAGACTTTGAACTAAGCCACCAGAAGACATCTTTCTAAGCGACCAGTAGACTCCAAGTCTTCCTCTGCAAGCGGCTTAACGGTTTTGTTTTCTTTTACTTAAATTCTGTAAGATTGTATAGGGTTTTACCCAACATGTTTTGCATTTTGGTACTTATAAATTAGTGTAAGAAAAGCAATCATAGTTGATAGGAAGTTCATCCTTGTATTTGTAGTTACCTTTATTTTTCATTGCATTTGGAACTGATGAATATGGTTTATGCCATTGTGTTTGGAATAAATTAGTTTTTTTAACCCGTGCGTTAAACGCACGTCAACTAAATCGTACATAAGCAAAATAAGGAGGATCAGTTTATTAACAATTACACATAAGTATATCACTAATCATTATAGATTATAAAAAAATTCCTTATACACAACATTTGTTGTCTTATTAGTTGGTTTTTCATCTTCACCGCATATCAATATCTTCAAACCAAAATAATTTGTTACTCTAGAAACTATGACATATAACTGTCCATGGCTAAATACTATTTTTTTTTCAAATAGAGACATACGTACAATTATTGACTTTGACACTTGTTAATTGTCATTGCATATGATACCAGCAATGCAAATTGTCTTCTCTGGAACTTGAAACACAATATTACATCGGATAGAGTTAATGATAATCTTGAGATAAAAATATTTTCTCCAACATTACTTCCTTTCAAATTTTTTGTTTCAACAATATGATCCCAAAGATTTATGATGATTAGTCTTGTTTCATTGTACAACATTGCAGCATGGTCAATTTTTCTCAATAGGATTACTGGAACTCTAATTTTAAGTGTCAATTCATGGTTTGACAACCCCGAACACTTTATATTATTCAAAAACTATGTATAATAAATATTTTCGAACAAACTTGAATTTTTTTCCGTCATTCAAATAGAATTTGAACTCAAATAAGTTCTTCCTTTTGAATGATTATTTTTATTAAATTATATTTGTATTTTATGAACAATTTCTGAGAAGAAAATAAACTAAAATCAAAATAACGAAATTATTTTTACCATTAACTATTATTTTTGTTTTGTAAATTATTTTGATTTTAATAACTTCCATTATATTTTGTTGTTTTATTGATTTCGTAACTATTATTTTTGTTTTATTTTTAAGAATTAGTTTTACGGAAAAAATTTGTTCCGTAATTTTTTATTATTACTTTGCTAACCTCAGTTTAAATTGTTTTGTTTTATTGACTCTGTAACTGCTATTTTTGTTCCATAAAATATTTTTATTTACTAACATATTTTTGTTTTACATAACTATTTTTAAGAATTTGCTTTAAATTTTGTTCAGTAAATTATTTTTATAATTTTACTAACCTCAGTTTAAATTATTTTTGTTTTATTGACTCCATAACTATTATTTTTGTTCCATCAAATATTTTTATTTAACTAATGTATTTTTGTTTTACATAGCTATTTTTAAGAATTTGTTTTAAAATTTTGTTCCGTTAATTATTTTTATTATTTTAGTAGCCTCAGTTTAAATTGTTTTTTGTTTTTATTGACTATGTAACTATTAATTTTGTTTCATCAAATATTTTTATTTTACTAACGTATTTTTGTTTTACATATATATTTTTAAGAATTTGTTTTAAACTTTTGTTCCGTAAATTATTTTATTTTACTAAGCTTTGCATTAAATTATTTTTGTTTTGTTGATTCTGTAACTTTTATTTTTATAGTGGTTTGTTCTATTAATTATTTTTATTTTACAAACCTCTTATATTTTTGTTTTCTTAACTCCAGAACTATTATTCTTTGTTTTATTTACTATTTAGAGAAGACGGGGGAGAGAAATAGTTAAATGGTAACTGAAAAGTTAATAATTCAAAATTGAAATTTTGGAGAAAAAATCTACCTTTGCCATTATATATATATATATATATATATATATATATATATATATATATATATATATATATATATATATTAGAATGGTAATATGTTTGGAATTGAATAAAACGGAAATGTGTTTGAAATGGAAAAAAAATAAAAATGTGTTTTCTTACTCAAATCAACTCTATTTTTCTGTCTCAAATTAACTCTATTTTTTTTCTCAATCACTTTGGGATCTATGTACATGAATAATTTTTTGCCATTGTATCCGGTCCAAAACAAGCACACACGTGCTATATTCATTCTTTATTATAGATGTTCATGTTTGTTTTGGTCTTCCCTTTCTCATTTTTTTAGTCTGGTTAATAAAGATACACTTATACTTCATGATGGGGGCACTAATTGGTCCACATTTGAGTGTTTTTTTAACTTGTCTTAAAGTGTTTTTTCCTTTTCTTTAGATGTTTCAAACCACCGATTGAAAAGTCACGTCATAGCCGATGCAACAACATTACGTAACAATTTGACCAACCAAACCTTCCATTTCAACTTGTTGCTTACAAACTTCTAGTACATAACTTAAATATTTCAATAACTACAATTGAAACCACTAGTTCTTGGTGGAAAGCCCAAAATGGTAACATACTTTCCAAAAAATATTTCAATATGGGTTGCTTATCTTTTTTTAACACAGTATATAGTGTATATTATATTTAGTTTATAATTAAGGAAAAAATTAGATAATGTTTGTAAAAACTTAATGGAGTATTTCAATGTTCCAAAAAAACTTATACAAGCAAATCCAAAATGGCCCTAAATCCTAAATCCTAACTCCTAGATCCTAAAACTTCAGAACCCGTCCTCGACCCTAAGCCCTAAAATCTTAAAATCATAAACTTAAAAGGGGAAATTACGGGTCAGCCACTTTTTAAAAGTTTTTAACCGCTTAGATCCGCTCCCCTCCCTTTTTTTTTAACCGGAAAAAGCAGACGAAAAGATGACTTTGCCATTAATGAACCGGCCACGCGCTAAGAATCAATTTATGCATCGTGATGCATCATTTTGTGCATATTTACGGGAATTAATCAACTTGTGCGTCATGATGCACCAATTTGTCTAACGTGATGCATCATTTTGTGCATGTTTACGAAAATCAACCAATCAATTTATATTTAATTTATAATACTAATTTAATTACAATATCAAGCAAAATAATAAAACTTTAACTACATATTTACGGAAATCAATCAATCAATTAATATTCAATCTATCTAATTCCTACCTTACTTACAATATCAAGTAAAAAAAAAAAAACTTTGACTACCTATTTACGAAATCTATAAATGAGTTATACCTTAATTACAATATCAATGACAATAAGGAAACTCTGATTACATATATAATTACTCGTTTACAAATGACTATCTTAATTGGATTTGATTTTGTGCATTGCGATGCAAAATCGATGATGCCGAAAAATAAATTGGATTCACAATGCACAAATTGGATTCGATTTGTGCATTGCGATGCAAAATCAATGCATGGACTAATACTTTACGCATGCGTGTTTGATTTATTAAGGGTATCATTGTCTATTCGCTCCCAAAAGTGCATTTTTCTGGTAAAAAAAAATACAGAATGGTGAACTAAAGCTGTGGAAAACTTTTGAGGAATAATTGTGGGGCGGTACCTTTTAGAGATATTACAACCTCTCCAATCCACTTTTTAAATTCAACTAATAAAGTGTTTTTTCATAAAAAAAATTCCAAAACTGCCCATGACTTCCAAATACTTCGTTCTTTTCACTCTGTCATACTCTCTATCTCACTTTCATCCTCCAAATTTGTTTCCATCTCTCTGCCAAAAACGGATGTTTAAGCACTGTTTTAGGCTTCAAAAGTTTTTCGATGCCCAATTTGTACACACATATTTGGGGGCAGTGTACAATTTATTCATTTCGACACCAATTTTATCCATTTCGATTTCCACCTTTGTTGATATTTAGTGGCAGTTTTTAGTTTATTCATTCATACGCCAATTTTGTCCATTTCGATACCCAACTATGTTGATATTTGGTGACGGTGTTCAATTTTGTCTATTTCGATGCCCAACTTTGTTGATATTTTGTGAAAGTATTTAATTTATTCATTCTGACGCCGATTTTGTCCATTATGATGCTCAACTATGTTAATATTTGGTGGTAGTGTTCAACTTTGTCCATTTCGATTCCCCACCTTGTTGATATTTGGTGACAATTTTTAATTTATTCATTCTGACACCAATTGTGTCCATTACGATGCTCAACTATGTTGATATTTGGTGGCAGTGTTTAATTTTGTCCATTTCGATGCCCATCTTTTCTATTGCGATGCCCGAATTTGGTTAAGGATTTTTACAATTCAATGCCTAAAATTGGACATACTTTAATTGTGCATTCTGACGCCCAATATTTTCATTTTGATGCCTAAATTTGAACAGTGGTTTTTTGAATTTCAACGCTCAAATTTTGACATATTTCAATTGTGCATTTCGATGCCCAATGTTTTTATTCTGAGGCCCAAATTCGGGTAGTGACTTTTTGAATTTTAACGCCCAAATTTTGACAGATTTCAATTGTGCATTTCGATGTCCAATGTTTTCATTTTGAATTGGGCAGTGTCTTTTTGAATTTTGACGTCCAAATTTTGACAGATTTCAATTGTGCATTTCGATACCCGATGTTTTCATTTTGATGCCCAAATTTGGGCAGTGGCTTTGTGCGCGCTATGTGCACGCATTTGTTATTCATTAAGGGTATTTTAATCATTTTATCACCAAAAGTGTACTTTAGCGGTTGAAAACAAATATATGAGATTTTTTCGATTATAATATCATCACAGGTGTTAAAATATGTATGCGAGTTAGATGGGTTGAGGGTAGCTGGATCACCACCATTGACGGTGGTGGCAGGAGGTGAGAGAGAAGAGATCTCGCACAAAATACGACAGTAGGAGAAAGAGAGAAAATAAGCTGATATTATTGAATTAATGAATTAGATTGCTAAAAACTATTACACCAAAAACACTTATATCTAAAACAAAGTAAATGGGCTAAGAAAGTAATTGTGCCCAATTGGGCTTACATGGATTAGACTTATATTTTTAACAATCCCCCTCAACTCGAACATGCATCTATTGTGAAATGTTCGAGTTGGAGAGATACAAACAAATGAGTCTTAATGGGTCGGGCCTCTTGGGTCTATACAAATCAAATGAACCATAATGGGCCGGGCCTCTCGGGCCAAATTGAAACAATCTTTAACAAGATCTCAGGTAAGTTATGCAGAGCCCATAAATGGTTCATCCCGAATATTTGTAGAAGATGTTGAGAAGCCCAAACATGAGCTAATCCTCGAAAAGCTTGCTCGATAAATGGCTAGTAGAAGACGAAAGAATATCACAAATCGAACTTTTCTATCCGTAAGAGAATATCCTTAATTTAATAATGTGAATTGAATACCGTCCACAAAGAGATATGAAAATCAAGTCATTATTTGACTTTGGTCAAACAAAGAAGTTCAGATAGAGACCCAACAAAAATATAATTGGATATCTTCTTCCATACTTCCAACATATCTTAAATTGACGACAATCACCATACTGATTGATTCTCCACAGTGATGAACTGGGTATTGCCAAATACGCCAACATATTATGATTCTCCATTGTCACAAACCCACCATGTACTTCAAATCAAAGGCTTTATTATGGCAACCCCCACCTTGTTCACGGTCAAATTCAACAATGCCGAGGACATGGCAGATCTTAGATAGAACGAAGGGATAGAGAGAGAAAGAAATCATGGGCTTTATAGGCCCAAATCAAGAATGATTAAAAACACAAATTTGAAGTGAAAATTTGAGCGGGTTATGAGTTTTGTTGAATATTGAGATTATCAAAGAAGAACCCATCTTAGGCATCAATGAATTGAGAGGGAATTTTTAGAAAACAAGATCTGGTGTTTCAAGAAAAGAAGAGAAATAGAAGGCCAACTACTCACTGCTAGCACTTGGTAGTTTAAATTTCATAAAACAAATTTCTAAAAATTTGAAAAAAGGGGTCAGTTACCTTTGTTGCTAATGACAGGGTGAAATGTTTGGAGCAACAAAGATCGATCGATTCGAATCGATGGAACCCAAATCGTTGACTCAGAACTCGGAGTTTGGTGGAACCTAGAAACACAGTCTTGAATTGAAGCAAACTAAGAATAAGAGGAAGACAAAATTGATGAATCATCCGTCAATAATGAGATCAATGAAGAGAATGGTAATTTTGGTCGCCATAGATGATGTCGAATTCTAGATGATGTTGCAAGGTGTCTTCCGACCACCGAAATTTCGTCCAGTTCTTTAATTGATCGACCACCAGTTTGGACGAAGGCAGTTAAATTGAGCGTCTTGAATCTCTAGTGGCTTTCTTCTCTCTCTTTCTTACTCTTTTTGAAGCAGAGATGATTTGCGGAAGAAGAGATTGATGGATCTTTTGCTCTGATACCATGTTAAAATCTATATGTGGGTTAGATGGGTTGAGAGTAGCCAGACTACCACCATTAACGGTGGTGGACGGAGGTGAGAGAGAAGAGATCTCGCACAGAATATGGCAGTAGGAGAAAGAGAGAAAAAAACTGATATTGTTGAATTAATGAATTAGATTGCTAAAAACTATGACACCAAAAATACTTATATCTTAAACAAAGAAAATGGCCTAACAAAGAAAATTGGCCCAATTAGGCTTACATGGATTGGGCCTATATCGTTAACAACAGGGGACTGGCCCGGTTATGACCCAACTTTTGAAAATAGACTGGCCCTAATGTACCCCAACTTTGAACTCTAAACCCTAAATCATAATTTTGGCCCATTCAAACTTGATGAGAATTTATTGGAACACTTTATTAAGTTTCACTAACAACATTCCCCAAGTGCAAATGAAGACCAAAGTAGGTTGTAGAATTTGTAAAAAACTAGTACACAACCCAAATTGTAAATAAATAAAAAATCCAAGTAAGTTCGCTACCTTTCAAATTATTTATTCATTTTATTGAAGTACCACAACATGAAACACAAAAAGCATTCTATTAACGGAGAGGTCAAATGTTCAAGTCTCACGAGAGACACCCTGGTACTTTATAATTCTCAACAGAGAGGCCAAATATTCTGGTTTCACTAAAGGCACCATCATTGTTCATAAAGGCTTACCCAAAACATCATTTAGCTACTCATTTTTCTTAACAGAGAAATCGAGTGTTCAAACGCTACTAGAGACACTCGGTACCTTTATTACTCTCAACAGAAATGTCGGATGTTCAAAGCCTTATCAGATGCACCATTTGTTATAGCCACACAAAAGGCAACAAATAAGTATTATTATAGCCTTGCAAGATATTAAATAATAATAAATAAGGGTTGGGGTAATGTTTATGTCCTTTCCAATATTTAAAAAATTACTAAGCATAAAATAAATAAATAAAGGCACAACATCCCAAAAAATATATACACATAAGCATGCATAACACCATTTCAATTCTATTACAAATAAAACCATAAAGATTCCTAAATTTATTCATCTAGTATTAGTCACAAATATATTAGCAGCTTTGGGTTTTTGCTAGGTTGTTGCATCAAACTATATGATATATTTAGATTATTTACTTGATGTTGATTTCCCTTGAGCTAAGGTGAAGGTAATGGTGGTGGAGTTTAGGAGTAGAGTCCGAGTTCCTTTAAATTGACTAAGATGTGATAGTAGTGAAGGTGGAGTTTAAGGGCCTAACTTTTGGTGGGAAGTTATATTCTTTAGATCTGGAGGTTGCAAAGGTGGATTTCCTTATAACTATATTTTTGGACTTTTAAGATCTATCATAATAAACTAAATCGATCCATCTTCAACTCAAGAATTCAACAAATGATATTTGATGTTTGAGGTTGACTCAAACATATCTTTCACGAGTAGTTATTAAGGCTGAATGTCAAGCAATTTTATTCTGGCAATTTTGAGAACCCTGTTTCGAAACCACCGACGAAAACAATTTGGAAGGGAGTTCTCATAGTAACACCTTTAATCTTGCCGATGAAGAATAAATATGTTATTGAGATGGAATGTATCAAACTAGTTCTTCGTGCCCATGCCTATGGCACAAGTTCAATATGGTCCAACTAAACGTAAATTTTCAAACTATGACGTACATATCGATCTTCTGTGGTAGTTCAATACATTTGTAACTATTCAAAATGAGAAATAGAATGATATGAGTGATGAAGTCCAACTAAAGTATCAACTATTAACCGCAAATTGCCAAACTATGATGTACATGTTGAACTGTCGTGGTGGTATTGTGATCGACATCTGGACAAAAACAGAAGACTACCATATGATTATATGATGGGGTTCCAAATTCTCCCGAACACCCTACTCACACAAAAATATTCCAAGGGCTTGTCCCATGTATTTGGTAAATATCAATTTATGCATGCTCCTCTCATTCATCTATTTCAAAATGTATAACTTTACTTGACCAAGATATTCTTAATATAATATTCCAAAGTATCGGAATTAGCATCGCCTCGCCATATATAACCAACCAAACAATCACTGTAGATTAAAGAAACAAACAAATTCAACAACTAAAAAACAATTCATTTTCTACATTTTGAACAACACAAAAGAAGTGTGGAAGGGCCTACATTTATGAATGATCTAACAAAGGTAAGAACGGAGGAAATAAAAAATATTCCAATAGGAAGTAAAAACAAAGCCACCAACTCTTCAGTTGTGCTGGCAAAGCGATGTTTTCACACAATACAATGAGAAAAAGCCTTAAGATTAAGAGATTTATTAACCATGTCTTTCGATTTCCGGAAACCTTTCTCGATATCCCCACTCCCCGTGTTTATCCTCAATCATCACTTTCTCCACCACCTACACAACATGAAGTTTTGCTCGCCCAATGATTTGATCATCTCCCATGGAAGATAGAGTTGCAATTCCAAAACTCCAATTAATGAAATCAGTCTTCAATATAAAATTAAGACTAATCAGTTATATAAATTTGTGAATACGACATACCTTCAGACAGAAATAGTTGAGATCGGTGCCGAGAACGATGACGACAACAACCAACTTAACAATGAGCCGGATCAGACCGACACTTCCCAAGATGATGATACTTATCAAAAGGTGATTGAATTTTCTGGCCTGATTGTGTTTGCACAACAACATTAACACAAAAAGGCTTGATTATTCTTCTGTTCGTACAACAACATTCTTAACCAAAATAAATCAATCCATTACAAAAGGAACTTTTTTAAACCAAGAATTTGAATCTCATACGAAGGAGAGATAAAAGCTGCTCCGTCTCTGCTTTCAAAGCATAAGTGCTTGAACCTAGAGGTCCTAGACACACCTCAGATATTGGGACCTCCCCTGAATTGCACTCTTGCAATGTTTGGTTGTCGTTCTGACACAAAGGTTTGCCCATGTTCATTATTAACGCCTTTGCAATCTTACTTTAAGAAGATAAAAATGGTAAATACACGATAATCAACTACATGATAAGTAGGGTACTATATTGTAAGAACAGAAAGAAGAATAACAGGCTTGATAAATCATTCTATTCCAGAAATTCAAGAATAGTCATCGTGGGTCTTAGATCTTAAGAATAATTGTAAGGCCAAAACCAAAACAAAATTTTTTATCCAAACACCAAACTAACAACTTCAAAGATAGCAATCCCAACCACTAACTCGATAAATTTCCACATACATTAATCCAAAGCATCAAACCAAGCCATTTCAAAAAATATTGACCCCAAAGACATTATTTCACAAATGAAACAATTTAAAAAACAATAAAACATAAATCTCGAATTCATATGTGCAATTTTATGATGCATTGATAATTTAGTAACAACAGATGTACAATTGAATCAAAATTCTTACATTCTCATTTTTTAATTGAATCAAATATATACAAACATGTCTTACATTCTTAGAGTATTATTGGATGAAGGCAAGAAGGAGGCTCTTTTACAAAGCCTAGAGAATGACAGAAGAGAGCTAATCTTGAAGAAAATGAAAAGGAGAAGAGGACAGCCAGGAAGCTCTGAATCACAATTTCTCGACTCTCGAGAAACACTCCAAATTTGATGACTTTGTTTTACTCAAAAGTGCTGCTTTTAAATACTAAAAAGAAGAATAACTCAAGACCCCAGCAGACAAACTTCTCGGTAAAGTAGCTGAGTAACATGCATAAAGACCCAAACACACCATCTTTTTCCAAAATTCTCAAGAAAATCTATCAAGATCTCCCGATTTCCATTTTCCCAGTTTCCAAATTCAATGTTGTTTCATCTTTTTTTTTCTTTCTTTTTGGTTTGGAGTGCAATAAGTTTTCAACTACCATCATAAAAATTCACTTAGGAATTTCACCGAAGAAGTAAATTTTAGATCGCTAACCGAACGACCATGAATACTTTTTGTAATTAAGACAACACTTGTAGCTCAAATTTTCTACAATTACTAAAATAAGGAATGCATAATCATATCTTTTGACGAATTTAACACCAACAATATCCTTGTAAAACTATCTCAAATAACTCAACAGAAGATTTATTATTGAGAAAACAAATAATTCAAGTAGGTACATAAAACCATTTACTTCAATAAATTAAGTATGTGATGATGTTTATCATGACGGGGAAAGCAATCCAACCGGTAGAGACTTCAAATAATTTTGAACACCTTTGAACATAAAAGGTTGAACAGCCCCAAACCAAGTAAGATAATGGATTTTGGGAATAATTCAACCTCACCAACAACCTCCTTTCAAACACCCTTCAACAACTTCATGTCATGAAAAAGGCTACTCAAAAACTATCTAGCAATTAGTCGTTGAGAGGTGATGAAAAAGTCGAACAAACTTGGAAAACGATAAGGATTTAAAATTCTGTCATGGATTAGGGCAAAGAACTATTTCTGGCTAAAACAGTTAGTCATAAAAATTCAAAAGTTCTGCTTTCAGAACTTAATGTATGTTCTATCTATTGTTTCCAACATAAATTTAACATAAACTAGTTTCTTTATTTGTGATTTAAGGAACATCATATTATGAACGACATCAATAACATTAGTTACATAACTTGGTGCATTAGAAACTTAAGGGATGTCAAAGCACGACCTGTCAAAAACCTCAATTACTTCAATAATATTATAGCAATGCAGATTACAAACACAATCCAAAAGAGATAATAAAAAAAAGGCAAGGGTCAAAACAATTAAATTACATAAAAAATAATTCTTTTGGAGGTTTCTTTAAAAACTTTTTGAAATCGAAATATGTTAATAAACAACAATTGAATTTATGTATACATTTCAACTGAAAATGGAATTAATATATTGGAAAGCTCAAATCTCAATTAAATCTGACAAACTCATAACTTAGACGTTAGAATATTTTGAAAACTTGGAATTGAAGAAGAAAACTCCCTATAAAAAATAATAAAGAACCCAATTTTCAAAAAAACAGGGGATGTGAGAGAGAAACTTACAGATTCAACAAAACAAAACTAAAAAGGGTCACACACGAAGAAGATCATACTCAGTTACGCCAGAGCTTGGATAGCAATTACAAAAGTAATTGGAACAAAGAGATTTCAATTTCAAGCCTTAGGCTTCGTACTCCTGAACACATATTTTGGTGGAGGGGAGGAGAATGAGGTGAAACAAACCTTAGGCGTTGTCGAAGAGGGCGAGATAGATTGCGATTGGTGGAGAGGGGAGGAGGAGGCCATGACGGCAAAGAAAATAGGAGTAGCTATTCGCAAAGAAAATAGGAGTAGAGATTCAGAAGTAGGTTTTGATGTGAGAGAGAAATTGAAAAAGAAAAGGATCTGGGACGTGGGAGACTGGGAGTAAGAGAAAGAAAAAGTTGGAGAGAGAGGGCGAAAGAAATGGAAAGGTTTATAGAATGAGGGTGAGACTCGGACGTGGGAGGAAAGAGACGGAAGCATCAGAAGGAGACGCCAAAGGGAAAGAGAAATCATCATTCACACGCTTGGAGTTTAATATTTAATCCCAACCGTAGGATCTTGGTAAAAAAAATAAATCATGGCCTCTGAAGAGCTTTTATCAATTACACACGTATAAACTGAGTTATATTGTATTATAGATTAATCCCGACCGTAGGATCTTGGTAAAAAAATCATGACCTATAAATAGCTTTTATCAATTGCACACGTATAAATTGAGCTATATTGTATTATAGATGATTGACAAAAAATGGTGAAAGTAAAATATTGGTTAATGACGGGTGAATTCAGTTTCCTACTAAATCAAGAACTAAACAACGACTACTCGATTAAGAAATTTTAGAAATAAACAAAATTGTTAAAAATGCCTCACACTAACCTAATTGAACTGAGGTTTCTTGGTCAATTCAGGTCAATTTCAGTTTTAGAGTCGTACATGCCCAATTAGTTCGGAAAACTAGAATCGAACCGCTATTAAATCGAAAACGCGCAAACTAAACCGAAACTGTCCCCACCTCGATTCAATTTTAGTTTGTACTGTGACTACTGTCACCAAACCGTAAACCGTCGATTCCAAATCCCCAATTTTAAAAAAATCAAAAGTAATAGCTGAGATTGATTGGTTGTTTCAGATGAAAGGCTGAAATTATTTGACTGTTTCTTATAAAAATAATAAATTATAAAGTTTAAAGATTAAATTTTCTAGTAAACCTGGAACCAAATGTTTGAAACTGAAACAACGGAATCGCCATTACCACGGTTCAATTATAGTTTGGCCCTCCAATGTTTGTGGAACTTGCCTTTTTAACCATTTAGGCATGTCTATTTTAAACGCCGCATTGCTTAGCTCATGTTTGCCATCGCCTTCGATGTGCCTCAAGGTTGGGCCTAATAGCTGCCCTGGGTTGGCAGTCCTCCCTTCACATGACCTCTTCCAATGTTCGGCTCTCCATTTTTCATCTTAAAAATTATTTTTTTTTCAAAAAGGAAAGAAATCACTTTAAATTACGTTAACTTACCGTAAGATGAAAATTTATATAAACTGTTGGAATATGCTTCTTGATAATTTACTTATCACCTTGCATATTCTATATATGTTGATTTGCTTGCCCCCATTACAAGTGAGTCATCACGTGTGGCTAAAAGGTCTGCGTACCGGTTAGCGTGGCAACTTGTGTGATATCACATAGGTCTTAGATTAGGTGCAACCTGATCAAGTCCTACCTTCCTACATGATGATTGAAAACAAACCAGCACTTCAGATGCACTCGGCACCGGAAGACTTGCAGCTATGTCAAAAGCCTTCAGTGATAAAGATCATAACATCTTTAAGACTCACCACCACATGCTACAAGTTAAACTGCAGACATCGCTTGTTGATTCTTATGTTAAATTTATATCCGAACATTACTTTAGTTTTATACTTGATGGCTAATCGGGTGCGTATCGATTAGCGTGGCAACCTGTATAGAACTTTGCCTTGTATAGTTTTTGGTAGGACCTTTTCAGAACATCGAAGACCACTTCTGCTTCACCGAAGACTCAAAGCTTTAGATCGGTAGACCTCGTGTCCGGTGATGCGCTTCTACGTGTCCTCTCCGGATCAGCTAGTTGGATTAATTCAAACTTATTCTCATTTGATATTTGAATTAATCCAAGTCTTTTCGACATGTCAAGCCGCCGAAAGCAACTTTCCGAGAATACTTTTCGTCTGATGTAAAGCGCGTCACCTACTTTACGCTTCATCTCTCGATCGACACCAAATCGCCCACCTTTTTGAAGATCTCGAAATGATTATCTCGCTCTAGTTATCGTGAAGACGAAATTCCTTGATGATAGCCCCATGCATTTAATGCATTTATGAAAAGAGAAGTCTTCGCTTCTCCAACGGATCTTTTGAAGTGCACTTTAAATACTACCATTGAAGACCGGATCTAACAGTGACAACGATGAATCAATCGAACACAAAAAGAATTGCTCGAATCTACGAACTCAAAGTCTTTCAATTCAATAGATCCTCAATGATCTAGAAGTCCTCATCAACAACAAGAAGTCTTCAACATTTATTGTTTTATTCTTCTTGTTGTTTACTTCCATTAACTATATTGCAATTAAATATCTTGTATTTAGATATTTAATTCCCTAGACCCAAACACAAGTCAATATTTTGTACACGATCCATTAGGGATATTCTTTGTAATTGATCTAAGTGGAAAACATAGTGCACAATTTAAATCCAAGGTTGATCGCCTTGGTGGTGGACGTAGCACTCATTATAGTGTGAACCATCCCAAAATACTTGTGTTATTTCCTTGTTTAATTATTGAACTGCATTGTTTACTTCATCCATTTCATTAAGTAATCTAAAGGTCTTAGTCCTTATCGGCCAAACAATTTTCTTGAAGGTCTTCCGCTACTTGATTCTTTTCATAGATTGCAAGTAACTTTCAAGGAACTTACTTTAAAAGTTTTAAAGTGTTAATAAACTATTCAACCCCCCCCCTTCTAGCTTATTATTGTGCTCATTGGGACCCACATCAGTTCTCCTGAATCGGAAGACTTGTCTCCACTGGCTCGAAGCATTCCACCGGCAGACTTTATTCTGCACGTGCTACAGAGAAAAGTCTAGAAGCAGCTCAAATCAAGACAAATATGTTCAAGCCTCATGAAGCCTGACATACTTAAGGCTACAAGACTTTCTCTCACTCAAGTAGTCTGTTAAAGTCAAAAAGCAATTACTTTATTGAACAGACCACCTGGCAGTGCAACAGACATCAGACCTACTCTTCAGAGACTTATCAACACAGTCTGACAGACAACAAGTTCCAAGATCTACATGACTAAATCTCTACCCCAAACAATCAAAGATTTTATGGACAAAGATCTCTATCCGATAAACTTCAACCACTACATCTCTAAACGGATAGAAACTTCAAGTCTTCATCTCTCAACGATCATATTGACTCCTGTCTATATAAATCCTCTCTCTTACCCAAAGAAAAATAGAGCGACATCTAAGATCATCAAACAATGAAGATGATGAGCAACGAGTAACTCAACTTACTCAAGAACTTCAAAGAAAAGATATCATCAATGAGATCGTCTTCACCAACGTATCTTTGATCTCGACACAGATTGTTGTGAACTCATCCAGATCTTAGCAAAACATTTTCAGTGGATTGCCAGGAAGAAAAGCTTGGAGAAGAGAAGAGATTGATCAGAAACTTCAATAGACAGAGATCAAGATCTGAAGATCGATGTTAGATTATGTCTGACGAAAATGAAGAGTTGTCTGTAGATATTGCATTCATATCTTCATATTTGTATTCCACTACAAATACTGTTGATTGTGCAACAATCATTCATCAAGGAAGGATGAGTGCTTTGCACCCAATCGTTCAGATATATTTTTATATCTGAATGACCTTGAAAATCCCTTCCTTATCATAACAGTTTCTTGTTCTCGTCTCCTATTGTCCTTTGCTACTTAAAGATTCATGAATGAATAATTAAGTAAGGATTGAGGTTGGGAAGACAAAACCAGAAACTGTACATAAATTATTTAGACTGATGTAATATGTAATTTATCTTTGAATAAATTCATATGTTCTTACGAATACTTTATCTCTCAGTCCTTATATATCTATGAGCTTTTTACAAATGATTTATCTTTAGAAAAACCATTCTCTAATTGATTTCCTAAACCTGCATTTGATAGAAGTAATAAGTGTGTTGTTGTTCTGAACATATATTCGTGTACAGCCACTTGTGACTTCTCCAAATCATAGCCTCTTTACCTTCCGTTGTCCAAACCTTTCTAAGAGGCTTTTGATTTGACTAGCAGTTTATCGGCAGAGTTGATACTTCTGCTTAGAGCAAGTCTACCGATATCCTCTACCGGCAAACATGCTCAACTCGATAAACTGCAATTGCCACTTAAACTGTGCTTTATTTATATCCAAGAGAAAAAAGTTTTTAAATTGGCATCATAGGTTATTTACCCCCCTCTAACCTATTTGAGCATTATTGTGGACCAACATAAACAACATCATTGTGATTAGGATCCATTGCGAAGATTATGTATCGAGAAATAAGTTGAGAAAGAGCAAAAGGGCACAAAAGTTTTAGTTTATTCAAATTTATTGTAAGTTTTTTTAAATAATAATTTAGTAATTAATCTTTTAAGTGGGTGTGAGATTTAACACTTTTTAGGATGCAATGTATATCATTATAGAGATTTATAGATTTGAGGACCGCATGGTCGGACCGATTAAGTTGAAAAAAGTCAAAGTTATGTTTGAGTTTTTAGACGATCCTTTAAAGTAGATTGTTTAACACGCAACCTATTAGGGACTGAAATCGATAGGGATGTACCGAAACCGACAAGGTTGGCCCAACTAACATCTTTTAAGGGTTTTTTTGAATCGTCAATACAACTCCTTGTATGAAAAGAGTAGGTTAGGCGAGCGTTAGACGCCAGACCAGCGCACCAGCGCCTAGCACCTAGACGGGGCCTATAAATATGACATAGTATCTGGTTTTTAATATATTTTTTATTATAACCTAATTATTAAACATTATTTTTTAAAATATACTAATGCAAGATATCACCTAATAATATAAAAATAATGATTATATTATGATGTTAAATTTTAAAAGTAAAACTAGAAATTTAATATCATCTAAGGTTCGAAATTTAGCCGTCTAGCTGATTTTTTTACCGATTCGCCAATTTTCTAGGCGCCTAAGCCGATTTTTAGAACACTAGAAAAGAGCAAGTTTTTTTGCGATACATATGGTTTGTTTGGTAGTTAGACATGGATAAACAATATTATTAATCCTAGTACTATTAGCGCTCTCACTATTAATCCTCACTTGTATATCAATAGTAGTTTTGAAATTAAAAATGTTAGTCCTAATTTTTTTTAGTGAATGCGCTAGTAATACTACGGGTCAGGCTAACCACATACCAACATCTTCTTTCTACACCCCAAGTTCTAAAATTGCAAAAATGTCATTGTGTAAAATGACAAAATGCACCTTCAGCTTTAATCATTTCTTTCAACACCTCACAACCTAATTACAGTAATGATATTCTATAAAATGTGAAGATTCAAATTGTACCCCAAATTTTGTAAACGTACTATAACTCTTCATTTCCCTCTATTCTCACTTTTGTTTAGTTTCTCCTCAACCCTATATCATATTGTCGAAAAATAATAAACATGGAGCCTAAATAAGTAATGGAAACAAATAATGTAAGTATTACTTTCATTTTATTCGATTAAAACTTCACTTTTCATAATTTTTTGTCGGAATTCCAAACCTGCATGATGTTCATCGTGTGCAGCTATGGTTTGCCACACACACTTCCTTATGGGTGTAAAGAACTTACTGCACACGCCTCGCACTGTGTGCCAAACGTTAATCGCACACTCCTTCTTGTGTGCGCAAAGAATTTTTCGCACACTCCTTCTTTTGTGCACCAAATGTTGGCCACACAAGCCTGGATGTGTGCATTTGTGTGGAAAATCTCACACAACATGTAATTGACAAGCAATTTTTTTTCCAAGGATTCAAAGACATCCCCTATGGAGCCTAATGTTGTAGATCCAGGTCCAATTCAATATATTGTTGTAGATTACAATGATGTGCTCACAACGTATGTACATTTTCCATCTCGAGAGGATTTGTGTGATTGGGTACGTGCGATGGGAAAGGTACATGGTTTTGTGATAATTACTAGGTTAGACAATGGAACAGGTAAGAGAGGAGCACATCTGTATTTGGGTTGCGAACGTAATGGCTATCAACGTCAATCCAAATCCAAGGTTGTTGATAATTTGAGTAAAGCAACAACGAAAGTAACAAAGGAATTAACAAAGGAAGATGGTAGGAGAAAACATGGGTCGAAAGAAGTGTGGATGTCCGTTTCGTTTGAGAGGCAGATAAGTATCCAATGATGGAGAATGGGAACTTTTAGTTGAATGTGGGGTGCATAATCATTCAGAGAAGCCTCATCTACATGGCCACTCATATGTTGGTTGATTAGTACGGAAGGAGAATGAACATGTTTTGGACATGTCAAATGGAAATACTCGGCCAAAGGACATTTTGATGGCTTTACACCAAAAATATAAAGATAATAAGTCCTCATTAAAGACTGTCTACAATTGTCATATGAAGAATATATTTGTGGAGGGTGATGGTCGATCGCAGATGCAGTAGCTTGTGTCGAAATTGATTGAGCATGGATATTACTATCATCATAAGAGATGTGAGTCGACTAACACTGTGGAGGATTTATTCTTTTCTCACCCTACGAGTGTTGACTTATTGTGGGTTTTTTTTCAAACGTTCTCTTGATGGATTGCACTTACAAGACAAACATGTACAAGTTACACTTATTGAAGATTGTTGGTGTAACGTCGACAAACATGACATTTTTTGTTGCATCTGTTTATATGGGGTTTGAGCAACAAGAGAGCTGCATTTGGGCACTTACTATCTTGAAAGCATTATTGAATCAATCCTCTCTACCCACTGTGATTGTAAGTGACCGAGAACTTGCGTTGATGAATGTAGTTGAGGTAATTTTTCCAACATCAAAACATTTTCTTTTTCGATGGCATATTAATAAAAACATTGTGGCAAATTGTAAGAAAATATTTCACACGAAAGAATTATGAGATTAATTTATCATTTCCTGGAATATGTTGGTGGTCACAAAAATTGAGTCATCATATGATGAATACCTTTAGAGACTACAGTCAAATTTCACTGATTATCCGGCAGACGTTCAATATGTCATGAAGCAATGGTTAGGGTCGTACAAGGAAAGATTTGTGTCTTGTTGGACGGATAATATAATGCATTTCGGTAATAACACAACAAATAGATATTTAAATATTTTCAATATTTAATTTATTTATCTAAATTTATAAATGATACAAAAATACATAACATTATTATTAATTGTATCTTATTTTAGGGTGGATAGTCAACATTCAGCGTTAAAAAAAACAGTTTCAATCGAGCCAAGGTGACTTTGAAACATGTTGGAAACAAATTCACACATTCATTGAGACATCACATATTGCAATCAAGGGTTCATTTGCGAAGAGTCGAACAATGGTTCTACAGAAATTCAAATAAGTATTATTTGAATACCTACGAGGTTTATTGTTGATAACTACGATGAATAAGATATACGATCAGATGAATAGTTTACCCGATGATGATCATGTAGACCCATTGTTGTGTGTGTGTACTAAGAAAGACATACGAACTACCATGTACACATGAGATAGTTGAATATATGAGAAATGACGTGCCAATTCTCATTGATCAGGTTGATGCATTATGGAGGAAATTAGATATGTTACCAACAAAATTTGAGAATGTTGATGTTAGTGTTACGTCAGAAATGGAGACTCAATTGTATGAGTTGGGAACATGTTGTTGCAAAATTTCATGAAGCCGCATCGCCGGAAAAATTGTTGATACTCAAAAGAATGATGGAGGTTGCAGAGCCGATAACAATGTCATTGATTGTGCCCCATGATGAGACTCGCAATAGTGGTCGTTCGAAGCCCCCAAAGGCTAAAAAGTTCAAATCAACCAAACGTGATCCTAGTTTGTTTGAGTATGTGGAATCGATGAAAGATAGATGCTCTCCATGTGATCAAGGTTTGGTGTACGAGGTTGGTCAAGCGCAACAACCTCCCACGTTCACTATTGTACCACACAAGATAAATATATATCTTTAACTTGGTGGGAATATATATATAATGTTGACTTTAATCAATTCCCGAAGAGATTTCACGAGTGCATAACAGACACGGTGAATGTAGCGGCTGACGGTCATTATGGTTTTCGTGCCATAGCACAATTGCTATTTCAAAATGAGAATTAATGGAGTAGGGTTCGATCAGATTTATCGCATGAGTTAATGAAAAACCAAGAGTTGTACACACGTGTGTTTATTGAACATAAACGTGTTGAGAAAGTAAAGAATAGACTTGAACACCACGAAGAAATATTGGTTTGATGCAAACGATATGGGGCACTTGGTGACATCGTTTTACAACCGTGTTCTTCTGGTCGCCCCCAATCGATCCAAAATTGATTTGTATCGAAAGAGTAAACGATGATCATTTTATTCAGGTTCCTGTATGCTGCAAGTGCTATCCACATCGTCAATCGCGAGGGTTATTTATAACAGGGTTATTATGTGCGATAGGGGTGGATGGAATAGTCTGCACGTGTCTGAACTGTCGAAGCACTCAGTTTAGTATGTATGGCTCCACATTGGCTCTCATGACTATGCATCCATATATAAGGAGTTTTGATTAAATGTAAAATGCTCCCTGATTGTGTCGTCACAAGGGGTCTATGTAACCTATAACATATTTAAAATTTTATTAAATAAAAAAATTTAATAACGAATGACTCAAGCACGAGCATAAATAAATGAAAAAGATGAATACTAACGTCAGTCGTCGTAACCATGTCAATATTTTCACTTATAGCCCGTAACCGGTCTGTGCTTGTTCCTTGATTTTCGACCAATTTCCACATATGAGCAAACGCTTGTGTGTTCTGGTACCCCACATTATGATCAGGGCTAAAATATTGTGGAAATCATAAGTATATCCATGCCTACATGCAATAAAACATTTAATTAGATGTGAAATATCCAACTATAAATTAAACATGTCAAAGAAACTATAAATTATAAATATACCTCTAATAATGTGAAGTATCCAACTATCTGCTTCGCCTCATATATGGACGCTTCGCCTAGTTGTCTATATAGATAAGCCAGGGTGACAACTCCTCATGCATAGGTATAGGTATGTACATAATCAAGATCCTCTAGTCACTGCAAGTATGAGAGCATCACTCGTGAACCGCTCTTATTCGTGAAGATAGTGCAACCCATGAGGTACAACATATAAGCACACACCGAATATGTCAGCTTGTCGAAATCATTAGAGCTGACATCTTCACTAAACATATTACGTAGCCACTCTAGCTTGACTGAAGCACCCCTCCTACCTCCCATTCCCTCAATCATATAACATGTGGACACTTCCAATATCTCGCTAGTAGACTCAAAATTGATGTTCTGTGTAGCAAATAATGGTGAACCTGATAGCGGAAGTCTAGTGATACAGAGTCCAATATGATCGTCATTTCACCAAAGGGCATATGGAATAAGTTTGTCTCTGGATGCCACCGCTTCACAAAAGCTGAAAGCAATGGTTTGTGAACATCAAGATAGATCAGATTCCTTATGGTATGGATCCTAGTTCCCCTTAGCAAATCCCTTCATTCTTGGGCACCCTCTGGAATGACCTACTGACGTATTTTTGAACGATGATGGTGAAACATCAAAGCCTCTCGATCTTGTCCAATCCACATCGATGCTGCTACATGTGTCTTGCACGTAATCAACAAAGATGGGTCAAGTGGACCACCAGGAAATCCCATCTTAGTTTTAGGCTCAAACTCACGTTCAGGGTTAGGGTCAGGGTCAGGGTCAGGCTCAGGATGCTGAAAATGTATTGGCTCTTGATCTACATGCTCCGAGGGCACTTCTGCGTCATGCGCATGTTGAATTTCTCGTATGGCTGATGCAGTGACACATCGCCTCATAAATTTTTTTGTAGAACCTATCAATTGAACGTCATGTGATCAACTACAAATAAGTAATATTAGATGTTATATAGAATCAATTCAAGGCTAAATAAGTAAATAGTACAATCATACTTTTTTTGAATGTAGACAAATTTGAGGGCTATGCAGTAGATTCTTAATGCACAAGTCTGGGTTTGTGCGGTGGAGATTTAGTGCACATGAGCCAGGTTGTGCGGTGGAGATGTAGTGCACAGGAGGCAGGGTGTGTGGTAGGAGGAGAACGCATATAAAGGGGTGTGTGCGGCGTAAGATTTGTGCACAGTTAGGGTAGTGTGCGGTGTAAGGTTAACGCACAGTAAGTGAAATGTGCGGCAATTATCAACGGCACACACAACTTTGTGTGTGCTTAACTAGGGTCGCACATCGCACTGCTGAATTTCCAGCCATTTCAAACCATTTTCATCCAAATTCTTTGAATTAGAAACCAAATTTTGTCTAACAACCAACATATATTATACAATAGCAAAGAGTTCAAAACAAAGTGAGAGAGAATACTTCGGTTTGAGTGAGAGATAATGCTTTAGTTTCAAGACGACATTGTGGGCGGTTTCTTCTTCCCGTGCGCAACCTTCTGTGTGTGAGAATGCTTTGTGCGTTAGTTGGGTTTGGTAAAGGGGGTTGAGGTGTTAATTGGGTGGAGGTTGGTTTGTAAATTAAGTGTGGGGTGTATATGGAGTATGATGAGTGAGATAGGAAATTTAAATGGGTAAAATAGGAAGTTAGGGTGGGGGTAAATAGTAAAGTTAGAAAATTGGTTAAGTATGTGGGGTGCAGAAATAATTGGGGTGCATATAGTAGATCTTGGTGTGTGGTTAGCCTGGCCCTAGTACCACCCTCCCATTGGTATTAATAATGCAGAGATAATAACTTTATCTGGGTAACTCGTGCTATTAGTACATACTACCTATTGTGTACCAAACATGGGCTAACTCGTCTTATTAATCTAATCTGACCTTAATTCTTGCTACCAAACGACACCGTAGATTCCAGCAAATCCTAACTAGATAGCCCACCCATCCTAAAAAAAAAAAAATACTAAAATATCTTGAGTGAAAATACAAGAAAAGTAATTTGATTGACTTAATCTAATAATACCTATATTATTACTATTACTAGTTTTACACCTGTGCGTCAAACTTACGGGCATACAATTTTTTTTCAATTAACTTATACTCAAGCGAAACAAAGAAGAAAAAATTTTCAAAAAAAAAAAAATGTTGGAGGCAACTACTTTCGTTAAAAAATAATAATCTATTTTGTTTTAATTTAAAAATTAGAGACTTGTATATTTAAGATCTGAGAAAATATAGTCAAATTATTAGAAAATAAAGACAACTTTGACATTCACTAAATCTTAATTGTAGCAATAATTTTATAAATAGTTGTAAACCTAGCATTGTTGTAAATTAAAATATTGTGAATATATGGTCATATAGTAATTGCATTATATGAAAAGTAATAAACAATTAAAAGAATATACTACAAAAGAAGAGAATCTAATTATAAAGAATTACATCAAAAAATAATAACATTATGAAAAAATCGAAACGTTATCGTGGTATTTCAATAATCCCCCATTAACTACACACAAAAAAAGGAAGAAAGAAGGAGAGGAAAATAGGAAACCCCAAATTGCAATCTCCTTTATTCTCCATCCCTCTCAGAAAATATCATTTATTCTCACTGACGATCTCTTTTATACTCACCATGCACACCACAGTAAGCTCTTGCCCTCTCGCTCCATATCTCGCTCGACCCATCTCTCTTTCTCAAATGAAATCACATAAAAAGATTTTGTCTAATTATTTCGTATAAAAAACATTTTTGACATTCAGATATCTATTGTGAATTTGCTAATATTTTGTATACATCGATTTTTGTTATTTACTTTTAGATAAATATCTGAACTGGTTTAATCATTTAATATTTTCAAAATATAAATTTTTTGGTGATTTTTATTTCATACTACTTCAAATTTGTCAATGGTTTTTTTACATATCAAATTTTGGGTATTTCTTGATTTACTTGATTTTGTTTAGTATAATATTTCAATATTTGATAGGTTCATGCTGTGAACTAATCTATTTTCATTAATCATCATTTACAATGTGTTAATTCATTTCCGTTTGACACAACCGAGAATTGAAAAACTGTACAAATTAGGATAATTGATGGTGGAAGTTCCAATGAGTTTTTGAATTATTTAAATAAAAAATTCATTAATTGTTTCTTGTTAATAATAGTTTCTATTTTTTGAAACAAAGTTTTTGCGAGATTTTCCCTATATAAACTACCCTGCCTTTTTATATATACTTGTTTCACACCTGTGCGTTAAACACACAAACATATATCCATTTTAATTAAGTTATATTCAAGTTAAACGAAAGTAAAAAACAAAATTAGAAGAATAAAGAAAAAGTAATATTTGAGACAATTGTTTAAATAGAAATTCATATTGTGTTAGTAAAATAAAAAAAATTTATTTGTTCAAATTTTGTTGTAATATTTTCATGATTTAATGATGGACGCTAACTAAATTCATTATTTGTGATTTATAAAATTAAATATTTCTAAAAGACGTAAAATTTGGCTAAAATATATTGGTAAAATTCATCAATTATTTTATGGTGGGTACTTGTGATATTGTCAAAAAAAGAATTGATATAATTTTAACGGATATGATGAAATGACCCAAAAAATCAGATCTATTAAAAAAATTCATTTTTTTTCCCGAATTGGTCATATAGTTATAAGTAATTGTGTACATTTGTGATTTAGATGTGTTTTTTTGTGATTATAATTCAGATATGATGAAATGGGCAAAATTTTACGAAATTAATTTTTTGTTGAAAATATAAAATCGGATCTATAAAATATTCCATATATTTTTCTAGATCTTTCACTTATTTATAAATGGTGGGTATTTGTTAGTATAATTTATAGAATCTAAATCACCAAAAAAATAAGATATAAAATTTCTCATTTCTTCTTTTCATTTCCATTTAATTGTATTTGTTGCTTTCCATATATTTGGACACATTGTTTAAATTTAAAACTTAATGAAGGAAACTTCGGAAGGTGTGAACTCGTGCAATTTTTTATGGAATGACGTAAGTGTGTTGGACTTCATAATGTTAGTTACATTACATGTGCATATAATCACATTTAATATTTTAGTAACTTAAATATATAATCATATTATTGGTGTATAAAGATGACTTTCTATTTTTAATATTTATGTTTGATGAGATTTTACTATTTTAAAACTATTTAGATTATATATATATATATATATATATATTATAAAGAAGCTAGATAATTGACTAAGACTATTCAGATGTCAGGATGTAATTTTTTTTACTATCATCCTACGGCTGTCATTTATTTGGGTAACCTCCTCTTCTAGGTTTCCTTATACTATTAGAATAAGGTTTGGATCCCCTTTTATACTCAAACCCTTTTTCCTACTATCATCCTACGACTGTCATTTATTTGAGTAACCTCCTCTTCTGAGTTTCCTTATACTGTTAGAATTAGGTTTGGATCCCCTTTAATACTCAAACCCTTTTTCCTTCCCCCACCATCATGCAGTGTTTTTTTACCTTCTCTCCTCTTTTCCAGCCTCGTTATACTCTCTTTAAGTTCATGTAATTAATTTTTTATTTTCATCAGCTTTTAAGCTTTCTTTCTCTGTTTTCTTCTCATCTCCGATTTGTTAATAACCCAAGCTCTTAATTGATGTACCCAGGCAGTTGTTGGGTAAATCCATCCCATGTGGTGGCCCCAATACCATGTACTCAAGTAAGTTCATAATTAAAAAAAAGGGAAGGAACATGCATGAAGGCAGTAAATTGGGAACTCAAAAGGTTGTGTCTCGGTATTTCCAATTCAGCCATGGTTCATTGTTTTGGAAACTTCAAGAACGCTTGAAAGGGCTCCTCTTAGTCTATAAAAAGGGGCTAGATCTCAGCATCAAGGTGTGCCAAAACGGAGAGAATTACAGCAACAAATTGAGAGAAAAATAGAGTGTTTTGAAGCTAAGTATGTATTCGTTCGGAAGGTTGTTTCAACTCCGATTGGGCTGAGATTACAGAGGATCGTTCCAGCCTTAAGGGTGACACTTTGTAGCAATCTAGGCTATGAGAAAAGCCCTGCTTCACAACTGATTTGGTACACACTCTAACCCATTTTTCTCTCATAATTGTTGTAGTGTTGTTGGTTGCTATCCACCAATTTGTTTGGTGAGAACTTTGTTGGTGTTGTAGTGATCCAAGAAGCTTGTTGTTCTTGATGTATTTGTAATCCTCTAGTGTAACTAGAGAAGAACCCATTTGTAAACCCATTTGAGATAGTGGAAGTTTTTGACTTGGACTACGGTCCCGTGGTTTTTCCCGATTCGGGTTTTCCACGTAAAAATTCGTTGTTTCGTTTGGGGTTGTTTGTGCTGCGATTATTTTGGATTTCTATTGTTTTTTTTTTAAACTTGTTGTATTGGAAGAGTATTTGGTGATTGTTTGGTGCAATTTTTCACAACAGTGGTATCAGAGCCGAAGGTTGTATTGGGCAATCTTTGATGGAGGAATCTTCTGGATCGATGATTAAATTGAATTTATTGAACTATTCTATTTGGAAGCCTCGTATGGAGGATATACTTTATTGCAAGGATTTGTACGAGCCTGTTGAAGGTGATGAAGCGAAGCCAGACAACAAGACTGATAGAGAGTGGGAAGTGTTGCATCGAAAGGCTTGTGCAATTATTCGACAATGGATTGATGAAAGCATCATTCATCATGTTTCAAAGGAGACAAGAGCAGATGTTCTTTGGAAGAAGTTGGAGTCTATGTACGAGCGACAATCAGCACAAAACAAAGCCTCTTTAATTCGAAGAATTGTAAATCTGATATACAAGGATGAGCACAATGTCTCGGCGCATCTAAGTGATTTTCAAGGTCTTATTAATCAGCTGAACACGATGAAGTTGACGCTTGATGACGAGCTGCAGGCTTTGTTGCTTCTCAGTTCGTTGCCGGATAGCTGGGAGACTTTGGTGATTTCACTCAGCAATTCAGCACCAAATGGTCAGCTAACTATGAAGATAGTTAAAGACAACTTATTGAATGAAGAGGCTAGGCGAAAGGAGCAAGGTTTGACATCTGAGACTCACGCTCTTGTTATAGAAAGACAAGAAAATCGAGGACGGAGCAAGGAGAAAAATTTCAAAAATCACAGAAATCGAAGTAGCAGCCGAGGGAAATCAAGAGGGAGGTCAAAACCACCATCTAGAAAAGAAATGATATGTTATCATTGCCAAAAGCTTGGACACAAGAAGAGCAAATGCAGAATTTTGAGAAGGGAACAAGCTAGAGAGAGAAATGGAGAAAATCGAGAAACAAATGAGACCGCCGCAGCAGCCACGGATGGTGATGTAGTAATTGTTTGCGATGAAGGCAGTGTCAACCTCGTATGCCAAGAAAGCACATGGGTAGTTGATTCGGGTGCCTCATTTCACGTGACCTCACGAGCTGACTTATTCTCATCGTACATTACCAGAGACTATGGTTTTGTACGAATGGGAAATGATGGAGCATCCAAGATTTTGGGCATTGGAGACATTTACTTGGAAACAAATACAAGATGCAAATTGGTCCTGAAGGAAGTAAGGCATGTTCCTGATATGAGGCTGAATTTGATCTCCGTTGGAAAGCTTGATGATAATGGCTACAACAATCACTTTGCGCGAAGGAAAATGGAAGCTTACAAGACGCTCTCTAGTGGTGGCTAAGGGCAAGAAGATGAGTACTCTCTACGTGACACAAGCCAAGCTTAGCAAAGGAGAAATTAATGTTGCTGTGACGCATCCTTCCATTGAGCTTTGGCATAAAAGGCTCGGACACTTGAGCGAGAAGGGGATGCAAATCTTATCCAAAAAGCAACTCTTGCCGAGAGCTAAAGGTACACTTCTTAAAACTTGTGTTGATTGCTTAGCCGGAAAAACACATAGAGTTGCATTTCATAAACATCCTCCATCTAGAAAATCTAGTATTCTTGATTTAATTCGTACCGATGTTTGTTTTATGCGAGATAAAACCCTTGGCGGTGTAAGTTACTTTGTGACATTCATAGATGACCATTCAAGAAAAGTGTGGACGTTTGCTTTGAAAACCAAAGATAAAGTGCTTGAGGTTTTTAAGAACTTCCATGTCAAGGTGGAACGGGAAACTGGAAAGCTGTTGAAATGTGTACGAGCTGATAATGGTGGAGAATATAGAGGACCTTTCGAAGAATATTGCAGAAACCACGGAATCAAGCTCGAGAAAAGTGTGCCCAAAACACCACAACACAATGGTGTGGCTGAGAGAATGAATAGGACGATTTGTGAAAGAATCAAATGTATGCTTTCATATGCAAAGCTGCCTAAATCCTTTTGGGGTGAAGCAATGAGGACTGCAGTTGATTTAATCAATCTCTCTCCTTCGGTTCCTTTGGATTAGGGGTGTAAGTGGTTTGGTTTGGTTTGGTTTATACCAAAACCACAAACCGAACCGCCTTCTAGTGGTTCCAAAAATCTCAAACCGAACCGAACCAAGTAAGAATTGGAACCGAACCGAACCGAACCACTTGGTTTGGTTTGGTTTGGTTCGATTTTGTGGTTTATATAAATTATTTTTAATGAAATTAACCAACATTAAAAATAACAATAAAAATAAGATTTTAATTTGGAATTAACATCAAAATTAGGAAATAACCTACTAATAATAAATTATCATAAATTAAACAATACAAATTCTAAAATAAACACAAACAATGGAAGAAATAATAGTTCTCCAACAATCAAGATTTTGTTTGGTTTAGTATCTGTACGTGTGTATATATATATATATATATTATGAATAAGTCAAATGTTCAAAATAGGTAATAAATGTAATATAATATATATTATATAATAAATAAATAAAAATATATAGGGTGGTTTGGTTCGGTTCGGTTTGATAACAAAAACCGTGAACTGAACCGAACTGCGCGGTTTTCCAATTTTTGAAACCGAAACCGAACCGTGTTCGACCAAAACTGAACCAAACCGACTGGTTTGGTTTGGTTTGGTTCGGTTCCGTGGTTCGGTGGTTCCGATTTACACCCCTACTTTGGATGGTGATGTACCTGAGAAAGTTTGGTCAGGAAAGGATGTGTCATATGAACACTTGAAGGTGTTCGGCTGCATGGCTTTTATTCATGTTCCAAAAGATGAAAGGGCGAAGCTTGATGATAAGGCTAAGCAGTGCATCTTCTTGGGCTATGGGCACGAAGAATTTGGGTATAGATTGTGGGACCCAATTGCAAGCAAAATTGTTAGAAGCCGAGATGTGATTTTTCTTGAAGATCAAACAATTGAAGACATTGAAAGTGGTGAGAAGAAGAAAAATGCAGCAGCTGGTCCTGTCAATTTGGACCCTATTTCTCCTCCTGTGGTCCATAATAATTATGGGGGGAGAAGTGCAAGAAGAACAAAATGATGCTGCTGATCAAGAAGTACCCACAAATGAACCATTAGAGCAAGATGAGCAAGCTAATGAAGTACCAATTCAGCCCGAACCAATAAGATCAACTAGAGATCGCAGAGCTTCCACAAAATACTCCCCTAATGAGTATGTGATGTTGACTGACGGGGGAGAGCCGGAGAGCTACTGTTGATTATTGGAATACGCTTCTTGATAATTTAATTATCACCTTGCATATTCCATATATATTTGATTTGCTTGCCCCCATTACAAGTGAATCATCACAAGTGGCTAAAAGGTATGCGTACCGGTTAGTGTGGCAACTTGTGTGATTTCACATAGGTCTTAGATTAGGTGTAACCTGATCAAGTCCTACCTCCTATAAGATGATCAAAAGCATACAACACTTCAGATTGCACGTATCACCGGAAGACTTGCAGCAGTGTCAAAAGCCTTCAGCGGCAGACATGCCACAAGTTAAAAAGCTCGTACCGGCAGACATCAACTCCTCTACATCGGTAGACCTGCTACCACTGGTTCGAAGCTCTCCAACGGCAGACTTAAAATTTGCACGTGCTACAGAGAAAAGTCAACTAGCCGCTCAATTCAGATAATTATGTCCGTGCCTCATAAAGCCTGACATACTTAAAGCTAAGATACTTTCTCTCACTCAAGTAGTCTGTTAAAGTCAAAAAAACAATTACTTTATTGGACAGACCACCTGACAGTGCAATAGACGTCAGACCTACTATTCAGAGACCTATCAACATAGTCTGACAGACAACGAGTTCCAAGATCTACAAGACGAAATCGCCGCCCCAAACAAGTCAGAGATCTTATGGACAAAGATTTATATCCGATAGTCTTCGACCACTATATCTCCAACGGATAGAAATCTTCGAGTTCTCATCTCTCAACGATCATATTGATTCTCGCTATATATATAGACCAGCTCTCGTGCTCAGTAACAAGATAGAGATATACATGTGTATGCGATACGGTGATATAGTGTAACACAGTGAGCAACGAGTAACTCAATCTACTCAAGAACTTCATAGAAAGGAAATCACCAAAGAGATCATCTTCACCAACGCATCTCTGGTTTCTACAATAGATTGCAGTGAACTCATCCAACTCTTAGCAAAACACTTTCAGTGGATTGCTAGGAAGAAAAGATTGGAAAAGAGAGAAGAGTGATCAGAAATGTCATTAGGCATAGATCAAGATCTGGAGATTGATGTTGGGCAATGTCTGAAGAAAATGAAGAGCCGTCTGTAGATATTGCATTCATATCTTCAGATTTGTATTCCTATACAAATGCTGTTGATTGTGCAATTATCAATCATCTTGGGAGGATGAGTGCTTTGCACTCAATCGTTTAGATATATTTTTATATTTGAACGACCTTAAGAATCATCTTCTCATAACAATTTCTCGTTCTCGTCTCCTATTGTCCTTTGCAAGCTTAAAAGAATCCTTGAATGGATAATTAAGTAAGGACTGTGACATAGGAAGAGAAAACTAGAAACTGTTCATAGATTATTTAAACTGATGTAATATGTAATTTATCTTTGAATAAATTCATATGTTCTTACTAATGATTTATCTTCTAGTCCTTAAATATCTATGGGGTTTTTATAAATGATTTATCTTTAAGAAAAACCACTCTCTACTTGATCTCCTAAATCTGTATTTAAAGAATAAATAAGTGTGCTGTTGTTCTGAACATATATTTGTGTACAACCACTTATGACTTCTCCAAATCATAGCCTCTTTACTTTCCGCTGCACAAATCTTTTACAAGGCTTTTGATTTGAATAAACTGATTATCGACAGAGTTGTTACTTCTGCCTTGGGAAAGTCTACCGATAGTCTCTACCGGCAGACATATCCAACTTGATAATCTGTATTTGCCAACTAAACTATACTTTATGAATATCAAAAAGAAAAGCTTTTAAATTGGCATTATAGGCTATTCACCCCCCTCTAGCCTATTTGAGCATTATTGTGGACCAACAGCTATCAAGAAGCCAAGTCTCACGAGAAAAAGGGAGAATGGGAGAAAGCCATGAAGGAAGAGATGAAGTCATTGCATGACAATCACACCTATGATTTGGTAAAACTTCCAAAAGGAAAAAGAGCACTCAAGAATAAGTGGGTTTACAAAATAAAGTCCGAAGAAAATAGCTCTCAACCTTGGTATAAGGCAAGGTTGGTTGTGAAGGGTTTTACTCAAAAGAAAGGTGTCGACTTTGAAGAAATATTCTCTCCTGTTGTGAAGATGACATCCATCCGAGTTGTGCTTGGGTTAGCAGCAAGCTTGAACTTAGAAGTTGAACAACTTGATGTAAAGACGACATTCCTTCATGGTGATTTGGAGGAAGAAATTTACATGGAGCAACCAGAAGGGTTCGAAGTTAAAGGCAAGGAACATCTTGTGTGTCGTTTGAGGAAGAGCTTGTATGGACTTAAACAAGCACCACGACAATGGTACAAGAAGTTTGACTCCTTCATGGTGAATCACGGGTACACTCGAACCACTTCTGATCATTGTGTGTTTGTGAAATATTTTGCTGAAAATGATTTTATTATTCTCTTGCTTTATGTGGATGATATGTTAATTGTGGGTCATGATGCTAGCAAGATTGACAAATTAAAGAAGGAGTTAAGTAAGTCCTTTGCAATGAAGGACTTGGGACTGGCAAAACAAATTATTGGGATGAAAATCTCAAGAGATAGAAAAGCTGGAAAACTTTGGTTGTCCCAAGAGAAATATATTGAAAAAGTTATTGAAAGGTTTAACATGAGCAAAGCAAAGAGTGCTTGTACTCCACTTGCAGGCCATTTCAAGTTAAGCTCCAAGCAAAGTCCTTCAAGTGAGAAAGAGAAAGAAGATGAAAAGAGTGCCATATGCATCCATGGTTGGTAGTTTGATGTACGCCATGGTTTGCACAAGGCCCGATATTGCTCATGCTGTTGGAGTTGTTAGTAGGTTTCTTTCCAACCCGGGAAAGGAACATTGGGCAGCCGTGAAATGGATTCTTCGTTATCTTAGAGGTACTTCTAGAGTGTGCTTGTGCTTCGGTAATGGCAAGACCTTGTTAGATGGGTACACCGATGCTAATATGGCAGGTGATGTTGACTCTAGAAAGTTTACTTCAGGATACTTAATGACTTTTGCCGGGGCGGCAATATCATGTCAATCTCGCCTTCAAAAGTGTGTTGCATTGTCCACCACGGAAGCCGAGTACATTGCGGTGACCGAAGCTTGCAAGGAGATTTTGTGGTTGAAGAAGTTTCTCCAAGAATTGGGCTTGAAGCAAGAAAGGTATGCACTTTATTGTGACAGCCAAAGTGCAATTCATCTTTGTAAGAATTCAACTTTTCATTCAAGATTGAAACACATAGATGTTAGATATCACTGGATTCGTGACGTTTTGGATTCGAAAGTGTTGGAACTTGACAAAATCCATACTAATGAGAATGGATCGGATATGATGACAAAACCTTTGCCGGGTGAGAAATTCAGCTATTGTCGTAAGCAAACAGGTTTGGTTGAGCCCCCCACATGATCTGGAGGGGGAGATTTGTTGGGTAAATCCATCCCATGTGGTGGCCCCAATACCATGTACTCAAGTAAGTTCATAATAATAAAAAAAAGGGGAAGGAACATGCATGAAGGCAGTAAATTGGGAACTCAAAAGGTTGTGTCTCGGTATTTCCAATTCAGCCATGGTTCATTGTTTTGGAAACTTCAAGAACGCCATGGTTCAAAGGGCTCCTCTTAGTCTATAAAGGGGGCTAGATCTCGGCAGTCATGTGCAACATCAATTGAGAGAAAAATAAAGTGTTTTGAAGCTAAGTATGTATTCATTCGGAAGGCCGTTTCAACTCTGATTGGGTTGAGATTTCAGAGGATTGTTCTAGCCTTAAGGGTGACACTTTGTAGCAATCTAGGCTATGAGAAAAGCTCTGCTTCACAGCTGATTTGGTACACACTCTAACCCATTTTTCTCTCATAATTGTTGTAGTGTTGTTGGTTGCTATCCACCAATTTGTTTGGTGAGAACTTTGTTGGTGTCGTAATGATCCAAGAAGCTTGTTGTTCTTGATGTATTTGTAATCCTCTAGCGTAACTAGAGAAGAACCCATTTGTAAACCCATTTGAGATAGTTGAAGTTTTTGACTTGGACTACGGTCCCGTGGTTTTTCCCGATTTGGGTTTTCCACGTAAAAATTCGTTGTTTCGTTTGTAGTTGTTTGTGCTGCGATTATTTTGGATTTATGTTGTTTTTTTTAACTTCTTGTATTTGAAGAGTATTTGGTGGTTGTTTGATACAATTTTTCACAATAGCAGTGATAGATTTTTATTGTGGCTTTAAACTAATTTTTCCTTCTCTAGTCTTTCTTTCCAGCCCTTGCTGTTATACCTCTTTAAGTTCAGGTAATTATTTTTTGATTTTCATCAGCTTTTAAGCTTTCTTTCTCTATTTTCTTCTCCTCTCCGGTTTGTTAATAACCCAATCTCTTAATTGATGTCCACAAGATCCTTTCGTCTCTCCTATGTTAATCCATATTTTTGATTAAAAAAATTCTTTTAGATCTTTATTAATTGGAACTCAACAGTGATAGCTCATTTACATGGTTGTATTGTTTTTATAACATTCTCTGTTTTCTTCTCCCCTTCGATTTGTTAATAACTCAAACTCTTAATTGATGTCCACAAGATCCTTTCAAATAAGACAATTATTGAATTCCCGAATATCCATTTTTAACAACTTATTTTTTATTTTCCTATTACAAGTTATCCCTTATAGCATTGTCATTTTAATTGATAAAATTAAATATACTGGCACTGTGCCATAGACACAAATATAAGATCTAGTATATATTATACTCCCTCCGTCCCTAAATTATCGTCCTTCTTTCCTTTTTCGTCTGTCCCAAAATAATTGTCCAGTTTGAAACTTATCTTTTTAAAACATCAATTTTACCACTTTACCCTTATCTTTTCATCCTACTTTAATTATGAGCCACATATATATGAGCTTTTAAAAGAAATTATACCTTAAACCAATATAAATAACCAAGTTAATTATTTTTTAAACTGTGCGCCTAATCAATTAAGACAATTATTTAGGACGGAGGGAGTATATAGATATAGACATAGAGTAAACAGCTGGATTGACCCAACTCCAGCAATTAGGAAGCTTCAAAATCAACACTGACATAATCAGTTGGGGATGGAAACATGACCGATTAATATAAAATTACGGGAATCACCTTTGAAATAAGATAAGTTGAGGGTAGATCACAACCACGTGCCTTGTTGTAGTAAACAAGAATCTCTTTCCTCCTCCTCCACCTGCGCTGCCACGTAAGTCAGATACACTTTTTCCAACGACACTCAATAACTAGTCGTAGCAGCAAAGAAACGGTTCCCCAACCTTCCATTTCTCTCTCACACACACAGTAAACGCAAAAAACACGCATTGAGTGTGGTAGGGGAGAGAGGCGACGGTGTGTGGTTTTTACTCTTTAATGGCGGTGGAGCTATCAACGTCCTTTCGCAACCATGGATGGACTGCTGCAATACTCAAATGCAAACGCGTAAATGCGCAATTTTACCCTTTGCCTTCCCCTCGTTCCTTTCCAGTTTCTTGCAAGATGCGTCACCGTAATTCCGGGTAAGATTTCGAATTCCTCTTTCAATTTCGATTTCCCTCGATTTAACTTGTTTTTTTTTTCTTTTTCAATTACACTTTTAAAGTTGTCCTTTCTTATTTGATGTTTGAAATTAGATTGTTATGATGTCTGTTGGATAAGGAATTAAGTATTACTCCCTCCGTCGGAGGTCAAAGAATTTCCGTTTGAAGAAAGTAGGCTATTAGTAATAAATGAACCTTTTATGCGTTAATTTTTGAGAATGGACTCTAGAGCATCTCAAAATAAAAAAGTGGTGGACTCTGACGTTGGAACGGAGGGTGTAGCAATAGTCAATTATCTATTTTGTTTCTTTGTATTATTCACCTTTAAATTTTTTTTTTGGCGGTGATATTCTCCTTTTAGAGTAATTTAGATTGTTTTTATCTGGCAAATAATGCTAGGGTTCCCCGTGATATGTTGGTTGGCCACTTGACAATTGAAGTGCGAAAACTGCAAATTGCGGGGATATGGAAAGGGGGAGTTTTTGCATTACTTCTACTTCATGGATGATGTGCAAATGTTCTAATACATTGACACCCGTAAATGAGTAATGAAAGGATTGCTGACAGAGATGGCAGACTTCACACGTCATGGGGAGACTTGAACATGTTGTGTAATAAGACTATTCATGTTGTTATTATCATCCACAGTGGCAATTAGGCGATTACATGTATTCGACTATCTGTCTATGGGTGGTCCCCTCACACTTGGACCCCCTTTGGCTAGAAACTGGCCCCTCCTCCCCCTTCCCAAAGAAAGAGAGGACCTCAATTCGATTCTAGTGGCTCCACCCAATTTGTTGTGTAACTAGAGTTTTCCCCTCTCCAATGCTTGAAAGAATATGGTCTTGACCATTGGGATAGCAATGATACCATTTTTTTTGGGGAGCCGTTGGATCACACAAGGAGGTTCCACATACAAGTTGGAACCTACTTGGGAATCCAAAAACATAAGGTATTGGGTAACTCTCATAAGACCGTCCCCTCATCTTTCAAAAAGGTGTTCAATGGCCTTTAGCTCCTATTCTTGTGGGGATCTTCTAATAGAAGGATTCCAAGTGACTTTGCGTTCTGCCAACTCCAAGATAGAACTAACCATCTCTTCCTTATTAACAACAACGTCAAATAAATTGGGGATCGCTCTCCGCAATTCTGTTTCACCTAACCACTTATCCATCCAAAGCTGACTGATTCACCATTTCCAATTTCGAAGGAAATGAACCGCTTAAACGGATACCAACCTTTCCTAATCCGTTTCCACACGCTTGTCCGATGAGGAATGAAGACCTTATTAGGGAACCATCGATGATTCCCTCCATATTTTCCCGCCACCACATATTTTCAAATAGCCTCTTTGTCGACTAAAAATCTCCACAACCATTTACCCATCAAAGAACTGTTAAAGCCTTGAGATTTTTAATCCCTAAACCTCCTTCTCTCAAGCTAGAGCAAACAACATTCGAGTCGACTAGTTGATATATACGCTCCTCTATGCGGCCTTCCCACAAAAGTCCCTTTACATCTTCTCTAATCTCTTGGCCACAAAGGACGGGAGCATAAATCTAGACATAAAATAAGTGGGTAAACTAGCTAAAGTACTCTTTAATCAGAGTTAGTCGACCCATCTTGGCCTCTTCGACAAAAAATGTCTCTTCCACCCCGCCACCTTCATTCAAATCTTCTCCGGATTCCCGTTAGCTGTAATTTTGAAAGTAGTTCCTAAAGAAAGACCCATATAAGACGTAGGTCAGTGAGCTACCTTACAACCAAAGAAAGAAGCTAGAGACTCCATGTTCTCCACGCAAGATTTCACTCTTGGAAATATTAATCCTTAGGTCCAATGCACCTTGAAACTGTGGATGAAGTCCCCAAGACCAGAATCAAGGTCTCCATGAACACAATAAAGAGGAAAGGAGAGAGGAGGTCCCCTTGGCAAAGGCTTCTTGAACTAGAAAAGAAATTAACAGGCTCCCCATTCACCAAGACTGAGAATCTCTTTCTCCTACTCATAGTTGTCAAAATGGGATACATATCGTGTATCAGAATTCCATCTCTATGATACGTATTGGGATACACTTTGCTTATGGTTAGATATGTTAATATATATATATATATATATATATATATATATATATATATATATATATATATATAATATAACCAGTTCAAAAATATAAATTACTCCCTCCGTCCCAAAATTATTGTCTCGCTTTCCTTTTTCGTCCGTCCCAAAATTATTGTCTTGTTTGAAACTTTCCTTTTTAGGACAACACTTTTACCACCTTACCCTTACTTTTTCATCCTACTTTAATTATGAGCCACATACAAATATGCTTTTAAAGTAAACTACACATCAAAGTAATATTAATAATTCAGTCAAATGTGTTTTCTTAAATCGTGCGCCAAGTCGACCAGACGATAATTTTGGGACGGGAGGAGTAACAAAAATAGAAGTTTAAACTTCATATATGCAAGGAATCCAAAAACAAATCTTAAACAACCAAACTATCCCCAAAAAGCCAAGCAACTGTGCATAAATAAACTAAATTCTAATTTTGAAAAGGACAAGGAAAAACAGAATGACTAGATGTTTTGAAAGCTTGAAGTTAACCCAAAAAATTACAAGGAAAAGAAAACAGAGCAAAACAGATAACATACATAAATAAGTAAACCTTAAAGCTGGAAAAAGTAGTAGAACTATTAAAGTCATACCTCTTTGCAAGAAAATTCCAAGATGTTAGTATTTTCCCCTGATTTTGTTTTTCACTATACATGGACTCCATTATTGCGGGGTTATTATTTTTTGTCTTTCATTGGAGGATTGTGGAACTGGATGATGGGGTTTACAAGGGGAGGTAACAGACGAAGGACTAACAGTGGAGTAACCCTTGACTTATCAAAAAAAAAAAAAAACAGTGGAGAAAACCTTGAATAATCTTGAAGGGAAGCTTTTTCCTGGAGATATTTTTTTGAGAAAAGGAGAGGAGGCCATACTCGGTAATATGCGCTGACCTTTCGGTTACTCATTAATTATATAAAAAGAAAAAAGTCATCGACAGCACATTGAAGAAACAGAAAAAAATTGTAGGATACGCCAAAGTGTATCGCACGATACGGAGTCCATTGCAATAGTCCTGTGATACGTATATAAATCGGTGATTTTCGATACGTATCCGTATCGTACAATACTGACAACTATGCTCTTACACATGACATTATGCGCTGATGTAGTACATAGGGGGATGTGACATGTAGGAATTTGGAAGTTTGGTTGGTTATTCATGCATTGTCTTTGGAAGTACAAAAGATCCCCACTCTCCCCAAAAAATAAAAATAAAAAATTAACATTCGATGTGGGAGTGTTGCGATCAATCTTGTTCGATGTTGGAAGAATGACCATTAATACCTCTAGGAGAATTCCAATTGTATAACCCATTTTAATAGTTGGAAAGAGGGCTAACAGATCTTTCATTTGGCATCTATTCCTCTAAGAAGACCTTTTAGAATGCCACAAAATTGAGGAAGGCTTATTTTTGTCAAACTCATTTTCTTTTGTTAGTTCCTACAATCCTTGAACCTCCTCATTTTAGTATCATAGAAAGTTTGACTATTATTTGGAGATCTGTATGTATTGGAGTCGAAAACGGGGTTAAAGACAATGAGCTATTTATTGCAATATTGTGTGAAGGCTAAAATATGTATGATTATTGTTAAGAGTTTGTTTTCTTTCTTTATTGTAGCTTTTTATCACTTGTCTTCTACGTGGTTCCATATCTAATCTTATCATGATCCTATTAAACAACTTTGGTAGTCAATATAGTGCTACATCTCATATGCACTTCTAGGCCTTAATAGAAATTCAATCCAATTCGAGAGTTGTCCTTCCCACTAAGCACAGATACACCCAAAGGCCTCTTTCTAATGAAGCACTCATACACCAAAATTGCCTTTGTGGTGGTATCTGATACACACCAAAATGGCCATTGTGGAGGTACCGGATACACTTAGGATATGCATATGGCTGGGTGCGTATCAGATGCGTTCCAGATATTAATATTAATTTTTCAGTTCATGGCTCGGATATGGCAGAGATACGGATTGGAGACTTTGGGTTTACGGAGCGATACATTGGGGGTCAAAATTATGAATTATTCATCCTTTATAGCAGGGGAGTCTTTGCAAATAACATAAGTTGTCAAGTGATACCTCTTCGAAGATGTATTATTGCGTGGATAAAATGATAGGAAGCAGCTCTTGCCACCCCCTCATTAATGCAGAAATCAAATTATGACCTTCCTAGATAAGTTTTCCCCCACCTCACTTCAATTTATTCTAAACCATTGACTACCTCTAAATCTTAAATCTACTAAAACCAAATGTGGAGAAGAACATTGAAAACAAAGTGACTCCTTCAGTTTGAGACAATAGTTTTGATTTTGTTATTTTCAACTTACCATTTCACTTGAATATGATAATAAAATTGTTTAATTATTCTTATAATATAGTTGAGCTGAATGATTTATAACAAAAAGTAACTTTTATATATTTGCTCATTATTTATTTTATTTTTGGAGATGGTAGTGGGTAAGCGTAAACATTAGTACCCAACAACTTGAGGCTTTTTATTTTTATTTTTATTTTTTGTTAGTTTTTCTTTGTGGTGACTATGTTTAATCTTTTTTTTTTTTTGATAAGTAAAGGTATTATATACGAATAGCGTCAAAATAGGTATGTACAATAAAGAGAAGATACAAGAGATCTCAAGCTACGGAGGGAATTCCTTATCACTTCTAGATAGTGAGTAGGAGTGCAGGAGTCCACGACTCGGGGCACCAAGAAGAAATAGTGCGGCCAAGTATCTTTAAGCTTCTCTAAAGACCCTTCCTCGTTATCAAAAGCCCTCCTATTCCTTTCCTTCCAAATGACCCAACAAGCCGCCAATGGAGTAGCCTCCCATAGAGAATTTTTCCTGCTTCTTTTGTATAGAGACCAGCTCAAGAATAAATCCAAAACTGATCTAGGCATAGCCCAGGCAATTCCAAACAGGCCAAAAATCCAATTCCATAAATCTGTCGCCATGGGGCAATGAATCAGCAAATGATCCACGCTTTCATCGCTCCTTTTACACATGTAACACCAGTTAACATAAATCTTGCGCCGCTTCCTCAGATTATCCCGGTTAAGATGGCTCCATGACAAGCCTCCCAAGCAAAGAAGCCTACACTGGGAGCTTTAGTCTTCCACAGCAACTTCCAAGGGAAAATGCTGTTTCTTGCATTCAGCAACTGGGAGTAGACGGACTTAACTGAGAACACTCTTCCTCTGTTACCCTCCCACCTAACTGCATCCTCACCATTTCTTCCCACTTGTTGCTTATAAACCATATCAAAGAATTCCACACAAGAATCCATTTCGAAAGCATCTACGAACGTAGGGTTCCACAGTATCCCCGAACTTGAAGAAGCGAGCTTACCAAACAGTCCTTATCAAGGAAATACAAATTCTCTGAATCAAGCTTTAAAATAGTTCATACCATTGATATTACATTTTAAAACTCAATTTCATTGTTTAAAAATGATAAATAAAAAATATTTTTTATTTTTACAGCACTTTGATTGTTATAGATTTAATATATATTCAAAGAAGTTTTATTGCTTTCACATGAAATCTTTAGATTAATGTCAAATAAAATTGCACATGTTAAAGGGTAGATTAGGAATAAAAATATATTTTTGAGAGAGGCATATGCTAGGTGGCCAAGGGGATAATTTTGTCTAAACACCCAGTAATTTAATTTTTATAGTAATGAAGGGTGGAGAAGCATATTGAGAGTGGCAATAGCCACTCCCAAAATGATATTAGGGTGGGTAGTCAACGTGATTATATATTTTCTGTTTTTTCTTACAATATATTGTTCTATTTAGTTTCCTTCATCTTTCCCTAGTCCCTTGTCATTTTTGTTTCCAAATATGTTTTCGTAGAAATGCCGCCCAAACGGCCAAACCCTGTTTTTTTCTTTTTTCAAATAAATTTTCTTAGTATTTCTCTTCATCTCTCCCTCCATCTGTTTTTAGACTTAGTGTTACTTAAATGTATTGCATTCGTTTTTGAATAATTTTGGAAATAGAAATATATTTCCAGAAGGCCTATTGTGCTACTTTTTACTTGTTGACATTTAAGAAGTGAAAAATAACATTTCTTCATGACATACTTATCTAATGATTCTAAAGAATCAGTTAGGGTTGAAATATATGGCATACATTTTGTATTTTATATTAAACAAGTGCCGTATCCTTGTCATACCCGTGTCCTATATTTTGGATTTTGAAGTATCGGCCGTACCCGTATGAGTGCTTCATGAATTCCTTCTTTTAATCTTTTTTAGTTCAAGCCTCACCTTAAGCTCGCTGATATGCTATGCGTCCTTAGAACTGCTTGAGCTCTGGTGCCACCTGTTACTTTCCCTGGCTTGTGCCATGTGGGTAGGTTTTTTGGAGATATATTTTTTCGATAGTCTCGGTTTTATGTAGGTCAATTGTTTTTGACACCACTTGTGAGGTTTGGTGATTGGTTGATCGTGTTTTGAGGAGATTGGGTCCAATTGTGGGTTTTGTTTGAATGAGATGTGGGGGGCTTCTTGCTGACACCATTAATTATTTAACGGTACTGGATGGAAGCGTTAGTTTTCTGTGGAATTCTGAGGACATAACCTATGATGCACGGACACGGCTAGAGACTTGCGTTTTCCGTGTCCGACACGTACGAGACATGGATACGCGTACGACACGGCAAACACGGCCCAAAATACGTTTGGGGTCAAATTTGAATTTCCAAAAGTTTTGGACATAGACGCGGACATGGCAGGAAGAGAGTCGGGACACATACCTTGAGCTCAGACATGGCTGGGGGTATTTTTGTCGAGTGTGGACTTGTCGTTCCTCAAATATCAAATCCCTTCACAGTCACGAGACTCATGACTGAACGCGAGCCCTAGCCCCCTTTTCCCTCAAATTGAAATTGTCGAAGGCTTCGTCTGCTAGCGTCAGCCCCCTTCGACTTCGACCTTCGAGGCCGTAATGCTTCTGGAGTGGCTTTTGCGTCGACGCGTCGTGCTCTGCTCGTCGATTCGCCTAACTCGCCGGTCGCCAGACTAGATAATCTCTCTTCTCGAAGTCGCAACTCGCTTGTAGTTGTCGGCGTCGTCGCTTAGTTCCGGCTTCTTTGTTCTCTCTCTGTAATTTCCATTTTAATAAATATGAATCACTGATTTGTGAGGGTTGGCCGAATTACTTTTAGACTTGTTGAATATTTATAATTTGGTCCTTATATTTTTGAATATTTACATTTTGGTCCTTATAGTTTGAATATTTACACATTATCCCCATACCGTGTCCTATATTTTTTGAAAATTGCGTATCCCCGTGTCCACGTATCCGTGTCCGTGCAACATAGGACATAACCGTTCCTTTTCCGACGGAATTGGTTTCAGATGCTATTGTATAGCATCATCAGTTTTCTGAATCAGATTTTGTGCTAAAATTGGCATGTTGGTCAAGTTAGAGGGTCAAATTAACAGTTTGGTTAATCTGGGATGGGGTGCGATGCGTTCTCCTAGTTCTGGAAGTTTAGTGCTCTGATTGAGTGCAATTTGGTTAATCTGGGTTTGTTTGCAAGGTTTTGGAACGTTTGTGTTGGTGCTCCATTTGATGGTTTGGTCAAGTTGGTGGGTTGGATTGATTGTTTGGTTAACCTGGAGGGTCCAACTGACAGCTTAGTCTAATTGGGGGGGGGGTTCCAATTGACTTTTGGTTAATCTGGAAGGTTTAGTTGACAGTTTGGTCAAATTGGAGGGCTGTTTTGACAGATTGGCCAAATTAGTGCGCTGATTTAATAGGTTGGTCAGATTAGTGGATACCTGTTTTTTGAGTTACGATAGCGGAAGATGGAGAATCCAAGGCGCAGAAAGATAATGATAAAATGTTTTCTAGCTGTGTCCTAGGTCAGAGTCTATTTCTGCTTTCTGTTTTGAGGTTGTGTCCTAAGTTAGAGTCTGTTTCTTGTTTACCTTGTGAGTCGCGTGAGAGTTGATTTCACTAGTACCAAGCTGGGCACGATTGACATCTATGCTCTGGCTTGAGGGGGCGGGGGCAGTGTTGTGGAAGTTGGAATCCCTTCGGGTTTAGATTGAAATTTTCTTGGGTTTAGAATTGGAGTCCTCTTGGGTTTAGGATTGATGTTAGTCTATATGTATGTTGGAATTTGTTCACTTTAACAAGAGAGAATAAGTAATTTTAGAACTATTGGGCAGGATTATTTCGACGTCGCGCATGCTTTTGTGAAGAATAGACAAATTCTGGATGCGTCTTTAATCGTCAATGAAGTAGTGGATGACAGATTGAGAAGCGGTGTTCCGGGGTTATTGTGCAAGTTGGATATTGAGAAAGCATATGATCATGTGAATTGGGATTTTCTGCTTTACATGTTGGAAAGGATGGGGTTTGGCATTAAATGGATTCAATGGATTCGGTTCTGTATTTCTACAGTGCGCTTTTCTGTTTTGGTGAACGGGGAACCATCGGGTTTTTTTTCTAGTTCGAGAGGTTTACGCCAAGGGGATCCCTTGTCCCCGTTCCTGTTTATTGCTGTTATGGAGGCTCTTAGCAGGATGTTGGAGAAGCAGTGCTGGGAGGTTTTATAAGTGGTTTCAAGGTGGGGAGGAGAGGGGAGGGGGGATGTCGGTATCCCATCTTCTCTTTGCTGATGACACACTGGTTTAGCGACCGATAAGTCTCTGTTCGGGTATCTTCGATTGGTATTACTATTCTTTCAAGCAGTTTCGGGGCTTCGTGTTAACATTTCCAAGAGCGAGATTATTCATGTCGGGGTTGTGGACAATGTTGGGGCTCTAACTTCGTTTCGTTCTTTGGGTGCAAGACTGCACATCTTCCTTCCTCTTACCTTGGTCTTCCTATTGGTGCGCAGTCGAAGAGTAGGCGATGTGGACTCTGGTGATTGAGCGATTCGAGCAGAGATTGGCAGGGTGGAAGCGTCAGCTTCTTTCGAAGGGGGGAGGGGGAGATTAGTTTTAATTAAGAATACTCTTTCTAATTTACTGACCTATTTTCTGTCTCTCTTTGCGATTCCGGCCACAGTCACACAAAGAATGGAGAAGCTGGAAAGAGATTTCTTGTGGGAAGGGCAGTCAGAAGGCTCTAAGTTTCATCTTGTGAATTGGGAGAAAGTATGCTTCAGGATTCAAGTCGGAGGTCTGAACGTCAGAAACACTTTTTGACGAGGCTTTGTAAATTCTACTTTCGGGGTGGGAGTGTGGAGAGGCATTAGGAAAGGGCGGAGTTCTTTTGAGAGATTCATTGCTTTTGAGGTTAGCAACGGGGTCTCCGTGAGTTTTTGGGGAGATAGATGGTGTGGTACTTCGAGTTTGAGGGAGGTGTTCCAGAATTTATTTGAGGTCTCCATGGACAAGGATTGTAGAGTAAGTTCTGTATTGTCTATGGAGGAGGGTAAGCCGGCTTGGAATCCCATGTTTAGAAGGAATTTTCATGACTGGGAGATTGAGTCAATAGTGCAGCTTTTTGAGAGGCTTCATCAGCAAAATATAGACAGATTGGAGGATAAGGTGGTCTGGAAAGGCACTAGGGGTCTTGCTTTCTCAGTCGGGTAGTATTTTTTGTTTTAGTAAGTAATAATTAAATAAATAGCATCAAAACAGGTGATGCGGTTTTTGTACACTAGAAGTATACCTAGCCAAAAGAATTAGCCACTATCGATAATATTTACAAAATCTACAAGAGTAATGTTACTAGGATTGGATTGAGCTGCCTCGGAACACCAAAAGTGAAGGGTGCGAATCAACAAATTCTTCAAATCCGGGACAGCCATTTCCTCGTTGTCAAAGGCCTTGTGGTTTCTTTCCCTCCAAAGAATCCAGCACACTCCCAAAAGGGCTGTCTCACAAAAACGGTTTCTCCTATCCACAAACCCAATAGACCAGCCCCTAGCATGTTCAAGAATCGACCTCGGCATGACCCAAGACATCTTGAACAGACCAGCACGAAATTCCACAACTCAGCAGCAACTTGGTAGTGCAGGAGCAGGAGCAGGGTGATTCACACTCTCCTCACTACCCTTACACATATAACATCTATTGTCAAGAACCACGTGTCGTTTCCGCAAGTTGTCCAGGGTAAGAATAGCTTCGTGAGATGCTTCCCACATGAAAAAAGCCACTCTCTTTGGGGCTAGAGAGTTCCATATTGCTTTCCAAGGGAAGGAAGTTCTATCGCAATTGAGGAGCTTGAGGTAATAAACCGAGAAACCAAGACCCCTTGTACCATTCTAGACCACCTTATCCTCCAATCTATGTGTGTTATGCTCATGAAACCTCTCTAAAAGCTGCACGACACGAAAATTCCTTCTAAATGTGGGATTCCAAACAGGTTTACCTTCCTCCATAGACAATACAAAACTAACTCTACAATCCTTATCCGTGGAAACCTCATATAAATTCTGAAATTCCACCCTCAAACACGAATTTCCACACCATCTATCTCCCCAAAAGCTCACGGAAACCCCGTTGCCAACCTCAAAAGCAATTAATCTCTTAAAAGAACTCCACCCTTTCCTCATGCCTCTCCACACTCCCACTTTTCACGCCGTTGTGAGTCAGATCGTATTACCTCAAGCTTCTTAACTGCGATAGAACTTCCTTCCCTTGGAAAGCAGTATGGAACTCTCGAGCCCCAAAGAGAGTGGCTTTCTTCATGTGGGAAGCTTCTCATGAAACTATTCTTACCGGGGACAATTTGCAGAAATGTCACATGGTTTTTGTCAATAGGTGTTATATGTGTAAGGCTTGCGAGGAGAGTGTGAATCATCTGCTCCTGCATTGCCAAGTTGCTATTGAGTTGTGGAATTTTGTGCTGGGATTGTTCAAGATGTCTTGGGTCATGCCAAGGTCGATTCTTTTTCATGTTAGGGGCTGGTCTATTGGGTGGTATAAGAATAGGAGAAACCGTATTTGGGAGACAGCTGGGAGTGTGCTGGATTCTTTGGAGGGAAAGGAACTGCAGGGCCTTTGACTACGAGGAAATGGCTGTCCCGGATCTGAAGAATTTGTTGATTCACACCCTTCACTTTTGGTGTTTTGAGGCAGCTCAATCCACTCCCAGTCCTAACACTACTCTTGTAGATTTTGTAAATAATATTGATACTGCAAATTCTTTTGGCTAGGTTTACTCCTAGTGTACATAGGCCGCATCACCTGTTTTGATGCTAATTATTACTTATCAAAAAAATAATAATTTAGAACTATTTTCTTTCTTCCTCTACCTCTCGCTTCTTTCCCACGTTCTTCTTGTTTTTTGTTGATTAACAGTGGTTTTCCCTGACTAGTTGGGCTAGCGGTTGGCTGACTCTAGTTGAATGCTTTGGTGTTATTGTTTTCATGATAAGGAAACAAACTCCTGGTCCAACTTTCTTATGCACGTGCATAGAAACGCTAACTTTTCAATTTATTACAAGTTTTGGCGACTAAAATGTTGTCCATTTCTGCATGATTATTAACTTTATATATGTGCATTTATGTTTATTATAATTGCTTCACGTATGTCTAAACTGCTGCAGCTCGCGGAGACAACAACCAAAGAAAATATTTCAAGTACAACTTCCAGAAAAAGCTAACATCCAATCAACTGGCAGTGAAGAGAGTAATTCAGAAAACTCTAACATGGATATTCTCTCCAATTCGATTGACGAGACCATCACTAACGACACCACAGATGTTACTGTAGCTGCTGATTATTCAGAAGAGAAGATTTCAAGGAGTCTAATTCTTCTGAAGGATACTAAATTATTGGTACACTCTTATGACTACTTGCTGTGGGATTAGACCATGTATTATTGATTGATGCCATTTCTTGGTTCCATTGGGATTGGCTGGCTTTGGAAGCTAACAGTAAAGTGTTTTTAAGAAATGAGCATAGCTTCACCAACCATTTGGTATATTTCACCTTAATCATGAGCTGGATCACAATTTAAAAGATATTACATGACATTATGTAATTGCACGTTCAGACGGTTAAGGTATTAAGAACCTTAGAGTTTTGCAATGAATATAACATTTAAAAAAATGGAATTCAAAGGATGAGACTTGAGTGTGATATACTAGTGTCTCAGTACTTACCCATACAACTATACCGTCAGCAAAGTAAATTTGAGATCACCCATAGGCACCACCTCAATTTTTTTTGATAAGTAAAGAGTATATAAATATGAGCGTCAAAATAGGTGACATGTCCTTAGTACACTAGAATTATACAAGGCTCGAGAGCTTCTATCCGCTAGATATGCTATTTACAAATTCTACAAAAGTCATTTTCGAACCGAGAGGATAGTTCACAGCCTCTACACACCAAGAGAATAGAGTGCGAAGCAGAGAATTCTTCAAGACCGGAATAAACTTTTCCTCATTGTCGAAAACCTGTTGATTCACCGCCTCAATTATGAGCAAGCCAGATACCTCCTCCTATGTTCCCTTCTCTTTCTTCCTCCCTAAAGTTCTCCCGACTCATTTGGACCAATCAGTTGGTTTCTCTCAAATGCCCAGGAATGTTGTTCTCTTTTTCTGCCTCTAGAAGCTTCAGCTTGTCACTTATCCCCTTCCTTCATTCTGACTTAGACTCTCCATTTCTAGCTGTTTTATTAATACTAATTCTACCCCCTTCTCCTTAATATTTCAGGTTAATTCCCTTTTCTGTTTAAGGTATTTCATCTACTCCAGCTGTTTCCTGAACTACCTTATTTTCTTCTATTTACTTATTTTGAGCCTATTCCTTTGTGTTAAAGCGAGCTTTTAATATGCTTTTGTAACAAATAACCAAATTGGTGTCTACTGTGAAATAGCAGGCCACCACCTAGAATTGTGCATATGAATTGTTGATTCTTCATTATCAATTTTATTGAATATATGCTAGAAAAATGGAAAAGGGGTAGAAGTAAAACAGCTTGATAGATATATTCTTTTGGATAGAAAAAGATATTTTATTGATTAGAAAGATAAAACGAAAAGAATGTACCAACTGCCAAAGGAGTCCAGAAGGAACAGAACAAAATAAGAAGAAAAGATCAAAGAAAAAAGAACCCAAGGTGATGCATCAAATCAAAGAAAAAAGAACCCAAGGCACCATTAAAATATTGGTTTCAACTATCTCATGTTACAATTTAGGTACACTCCTGCATGTGTGTGGCACTAAACAATCAACATTTAACAATTCATAAACCAATAGAAGCAAACCAACTCAACCAATTTAAGAACCGGTCATCCTTGCATGTACAACATAGTAAGATCAATTTACATTTAATTCTGATACCAACAAAATGATAAAGAAAATGCAATCCCTTTAGAACTTGAAAGCTGCTAATATGTACACACCAATAGTCCAAATAAAAAAAGTTAATCTAATTAGACTTGTGAACTTAGCAGTTCTTGGCTGAGGGAGTTATAATTAGCAAAATCATCAAATCAATAGTATGAATTTAACCACCTAGGGGTTATTATGGTAGAAGCATTTGGAGGCGAACGTCAAGAGAGCCAAAACATGAAGAAAGCAAAGGGGTGGGGGGAGGATACCCGTTAATGCAATACTATTTACCTTACTTTGTATTCCCTAGTAATCAATAATTAATTTTCAAATCATGGTGAAGAAGAAGAGAGAGGGAAATGAAGAGCCAGAAGAGACATTTAACTTTCGGTGACGATGAGGAGCATTGATTAGAAATCTGGGTTCCATTATAAGGAGTTGCCAATTTTGCTAGAGCTGGGCTTTGTTATATGTGAAATAACCTGTCAATAATGAAGGCATTGCAATCTGTCCATAGAAGGTATCACATTGGATGCTGCAACGGAATGTGGTTTGGACAGAACCTTTTTCATTGGAAGCCTGGATGTAATTGTGTTTAAACAGAACCTTATCTTGTCGACAACATCTTGGGGAAACAATGCTATGTTTGTTTTTCTCCACACATTTTTACAAATGATAATTATGTAATATGTACTCCAATGTTTGGAGAGAACCGTTTTTGCTGATGGACATCATCTGTGTAATCCATGTTCTCTTTCCCTGCCCCACATTTTGCATAGATGATATATTATGTCATATGTAGTTCAATTGATGAATAGCCTGTAAAGGATTATAAAATACTTGTATGTGCGTTTAATTGTCGAATAACACTCGTTTTTATTTCTCATCTTTAGGATAATGTTGAAGCAATGTGTAGGTTCTTCTTTCTTACCTTAATACATATTCTGAAAATTTAAAGAAATCCTATTTTTTAGTTGTCTCTCAAATTCTTCTTTCATTATCTGTGAATCACAAATATTTTAATCGGGCCAATTTTTTTTAACAGTCCATGGATGCAGATGGGAAGGAGGAGCTCTCTACCATTCATCTTCAGGATCTGTTAGGGATGATACGAAATGCTGAGAAAAGTAGACTCTTATCTTCTCAAGAGTAATGTCATTTTATGAGACATAAAATTTGATTTCTTTGTCAACTGTACATATAATTGTGTATTACCTTGTTTTAGATATTTATCTTCTTAACCAAGCTCGGGTTCGGGCAGTTGAAGATCTTCAAAAGATTGTTGGTGAGAAAGAGGATTTGCAGTCAGAAATCAATAATATGGAGATGAGATTGGCAGAAACAGATGCTCGGATCAGAGTTGCAGCACAGCATAAGATACAAGTGGAACTCCTAGAAGGTCAGTTGGAAAAGCTGAAAGACCAACTGTTTAGTAGGGGTGGAACGTGGGGAAACATGCATGACGTGCCAGATGTAGTTTCTCTTTCTGATAATAACAGTACCCAGGCTCTAAGCAGGGAGCTTGATTCATTGAGGGCTGAAAATTTATCCTTGAAGAATGATTTAGAAGCTCTTAAGGAGCAGCTTAGTCATGTCAAGAGAACAGATGAACGTGTTGCAATTCTGGAGCAAGAACGTTTACAATTGGAATCTTCTTTGAAAGAGTTGGAGTTCAAACTTACAGTTTCCCAGGAAGATGATGCAAAATTCTCTAGTTTGAAATCTGAATGCAAGACCCTCTGGGAAAAGGTAGAGAATTTACAATCATTGCTAGACAAGGCAACCAAACAGGCAGATCAAGCTATTTTAGTATTACAGCAAAACCAGGAGCTCCGGAAAAAGGTTGAAAGGCTAGAAGAATCTCTTGAGGAGGTTAATGTTTATAAGTTATCATCAGAAAGATTACAACAGTATAACAAACTAATGCAACAAAAGATAAAGCTTCTTGGTGAACGTCTTGAAAGGTCCGACCAAGAGATACATTCTTACGTTCAGTTATATCAAGACTCCGTGAAGGAATTTCAAGATACACTTGATAAATTGAAAGAAGAAAGCAAGCAAAGAGCACTAGTGGATGAATCTGTGGATGATATGCCTTGGGAATTTTGGAGTCATCTATTGCTTAAAATTGATGGTTGGTTTCTTGAGAAGAAAATCCAGAGTGATGAAGCAAAGCTATTAAGAGAAATGACATGGAAAAAGGATCGATGTATTCATGACGCTTACATGGAGTGCAAGGGCAAAAATGAGCGTGAAACAATTGCTACATTTCTTAGACTAATCGCATCACCAACATGGTATGTATTATTACATAGTGAATTGCATGACCATGTTTTGCTTGTGCGTAACTCGTTTCTTGTGCATGCGTAGTCCAGGATTACACATCATTCATATTGCAGCAGAGATGGCACCAGTTGCTAAGGTAAATCCCTTTTCTAGGTTCCAGATAATAGTTCCGATTGATTTCCTTTCATCACTTCTCTTTTCATCTTATGCCAATGCAGTTACCTTTATTTTATTTCCTTTCATCACTTCTCTTTTCATCTTATGCCAATGCAGTTACCTTTATTTCGTTTTATAATGATAGTGCTTGCTGAATGTTGGAGTGTATAACTATATCCCTTGTTCATATGGCCATGTCAGCATCCACCATGTATGAAAAGTGACAAAATTATTATTTACACGTTATTCGTTGGTCATGCTATAGCCAAAAAATGCTTTATAAAACACCAAGTGTTCAACGTTCTGACACTACCTAGATTGTTGGGGAATGGGGAGCCTGTGCACCACATGGGGAAGGCCAATACACAAATTAGAAACCAGTTCTAGCAATGTGAAGTTGTACATATGCCTTGTATCCAATGATCTCTCCCTCATGTGAGTCTACCTTGTGCAACCACCGGTTGTGTCCCCCTTGGAAGGCTGAAAACACAGGTTAGAACTAAATTCTAATTCAAACGTCTATGCTATTGAGTAACATGTCTAACAGTGTATATCAAGTCTTTCTCGGTCACTTTCTCTCTGATGTGGGATATCCCACATGCCTCTTATCCAACAGTTTCTTTTGTGAGACTATTTTATCAATCCCTTCCTCCACCTTGAACTAAGAACCACTCTTCATAACACTTTGTATCTCTTTCTAGGAAAGCCAATACCTTTACAAGAGTTGCCATTCTTCTTTCAGTTAGTCCATTGAGATCCACTGGAACCACTTTGACTGTTTGACACAAACATATAAGTGGATTTGTGCAAGCAAGCTATAACCTCTACTTGCAAATGCGTTATATTAGTGGGTGCGTGTGCTTGGCTGCAATCACCATTGTGACCGAGTGCAACTTAGTGTCAAAGCTTTAGCATTAAACCATCATGTGTCTCTTTACTCTGGAGAGACTTTGTGTAGACTGTTGTCACAGCTTTCATACCAGTTCTTAATGGAGATGAATCCTACATACTATATTTGGAAGGCCCAATACACAAGATAAAACTGAAGTATTAATCCAAGCCAGGAGGACTAACAAAGTATATAAATTCATCCTTCCTATTCATTTCTTGATAACTTCCTTATTCCTGGAATTCTCTCATGTGCCTTTTATCCATAGACTCGCATCAGTTCAAGCATCATTTACGGCCCAACCAACGCTCCTATTCTAGGAATCACAAATCTTTGCATCTTTTTTTCTTTCCTTTAATTTTTTTTTCTGTTGATAAAAGAAGAATTGTAGGTCAAGAACAGAACATAAAAAAAGAGCGAACAAGCCATTTGCTGAAACAGAAAAAGTTGAACCAAAATAAAATTACAAAAAGAGAATAATGCAAATCTGTCCTCCAATCCAAAATGAAATTCTATCCTTCAACAGAGAATGGGACAGCGCCTTATCCCGAAAGATGAGGGAATTCCTCTTGGTCCAAATGCACCACAACATGCTGAACATAGCTCAATGCCACAAATACCTCATCAAGCCTCAATCCAGAAGGGCACACTGAATCCTCGCCGTGTAGCTTCCATGCAACCGGACAATGCAAAGAGAGGGGTTCACGAGTCTTATTAATCAACACAAAACAGAGGGAGGGGGATAATACTAACTAAATTATCTTAATTCTCTCTCCTTCTAAACAAATTACAACATATAAAAAGGCTAACATCAATCTTAGACCTAAAAGGATTCCAATTCTAAACCCGATTGGATTCCAACTTTCACAATAAGTCTCATTATGATGCTAGCACACTGCACATCACATGAACATCTGGGGAAATGGCATTTTCAACGAACACCCCTGATGCCAATCATTGTTCTTGAGCCAGTTAAGCATCAGAGATCAGGAAAATACCTTAAGCTTGTACGTAACCTTAGATTTCCAAATAAAAGTAGCTACAACTGGCCTCAGGAGAGCGATACCTAATCGACTCAACCGAGAAAAGACCACTAGGATTCAGATCCAATGTTGGAGTGTCGGCTGTCGGCACGAAAGGAAAGAATGAAGCTGATTAGACAAAACAATAACATTCTGCGCATCCCTATCATTCAAGTTCATGGAGAAATGAAAATTCCTGAGTTACATCCTTACCATCTCTATCATTGAAGTTCCCGAGTAAATGAAAAGTTCCAGGAAAAGGTGCTTACCTTCTAAAAGGGATAATTTCACTTTTGATACCTCAAGTAAGGCCCAATTTCACATTTGATACCCCTGTTACTTTGCTCATCAAAGTTCATCATAGACGTTCGTGATTTTCATCACTTTTGGTACTTTACGTCAATTGACTGTCAAAGTCTTAAAGGCTAACCTACTATCCCAAGTTAAAAACCGGCTGATCTTGGCAACAGGGGTACTAAATGTGAAATTAGGCTATACTTGGGGTACCAAAAGTGAAATTATCCCAAAGGCTAGTCTGTTTCCAACCTGCATGTTACACGTTAGTATTTCACGGACAATAGACAGAAAGTATGAAAACTTATTAAAATGAGTAACATTGTAGATGAACATTGATGACCTCGGTACCAGGGGTACCAAATGTGAAATTGGGTTATACTTGGGGTACCAAAAGTTAAATTATCCCCTTTCCAAAACAAGAAAGTTCGAAATAGGAGCCTTATAATTTGTTTAGAGCCGATACAAATGATTATGAGGGAACATGTGGTAAGAGGAGATATCATAATCTTCCCAAACTTAAACCTTGCTCATTTCCCTCGGCATATTGAGTAAATGATGACTAAAATTCCAAGGACTTGCATAGGTGAAAGAAGTGCCAATATCCGCATCCTATAGTTCCACATAACTTTCTTCTAATAAACAAATCTTTGCATCATAAAAGAAATCAACATGGACATTAGTAATGGAGTCTTTTTATGTTTGTTGCATGGACTTCGATAATTATGTTGGGTGCGGTTTCATGCCTAATTGGTGAAAATCTAATCTATCAATTCAAACACTTTCGAATACAATATAATTTGAATCATACATTTTATAATATTGATTCTTGGATGAACTAATGTTAACATGAAATATGGTCGCAAGAGTGGGCACATAAGTTGAAGAGTTTGACTATTGTCTCTTTGCACTATCCTAGTTCCAAGTGTTGTACAAGATTACTTAAGGCATTCGAAGGACTCTAGGTAGAGTAGCTGGTAAAGTAGCTTGTCGTAATGAGACTCCAAACTGTTGGTTCGAACCATTTTTTTTAGGGTGCTGGTTTTGTGTTGGTAGTAGTTGAGCACGAGTGAAGGTGTTTATGTGGTAGAATCACACATGAGGGGATATTGTTGGTATATACATCTAGGTAGAGAGTCCAGTTACACGCTAGGCTTAGTATATATATATATATATATATATTTTGATAGGTAAGGGTAGGCTTAGTATATTTTATTGGACCGACTAATTAACGCAATAGACCTTTGGCCGATAATTAAATTCCAATTTGTGTATATGCTACTTTTTTCAATGTGAAGAAGTGTCATGGATTTTTAACATCTTTAATTTGTACAAGGTTCATGTGGAAACAGTTGGAAATACGACGGATCCAATATTCCCTCACAAGCCCAATTTAGAAGGGGAATAGTTGAAGGAAGGAAGAGGGGTTTTGTGGGGGGGGGGCTGTAAGTCTGTGGCATGGTGTCATGTGTACTAGGTGAGGTATGACACATTGCTATTGAAGAGCCCCATGGAGTAAAGGAGGGGTTTGAAGCTGAGATTGACTACGTAAAGAGAAAGTGGGTAAAGGTTGATGTTAGAGAGACATCTATTCAAATTGCTTTCTATGCTCACTATTCTAAGGCTCAAGCTAGAAATGCGTTCAGATTCTTGATTATTATTAGCTATGAAATCACGATGTTATGACCTCTGTTTATTGTGTGTATTGGATGGCAGAACTTCCCTGATAGATTTCATCATTATAATGATCATCAAATGATATAAGACAAGTGTCATGTGAGTGGTACTGCAAGCTCTCTGTCTCCTTGGTAGTAGAGTGGGCGATCTCGACTGCCCAATCCCCTCCAGGACAGAAATGCAGAGATGGATTGATCAGTATTCAGAGGTGGAAAACAGCTGGAGGAGTTAAGAGTGGTGGACATGAACTGGATATAATTTTTGTTTTTCCGTCAAAGGATAAAGCTCATCGAATTAACAGGAGAAGAAATGGGTAGTAAATTAAGAGCCTCTCTGCTGGATCGTTGGGACGCGGTGGGGTGCTGCCATCATGAAGGTAGAAAACCTCGTGAAGCATGGGTTAGGGCGTTGGGGCTGCCGTTAGAAGAGCAGTGTTTCGAAAAATTGGACAGTTGTGTGTGGTGGAGGGGGGGAGGGGGTTTATCAGGGTTGACGACGCTATGGAGACGAGGAGAGACTTGAGATGGGCAAGAATCTTGGCTCATTACAAAGAAGAGATGCCGGCATGCCTAAATATAGGAGTTTTGTAGGCTTGTTTTTCTGGTTCCAATCTGGGTGGAGACGACAGCGTTCTTTCAGCCGTAATTTTGCAATGAAGGCGACGGTGGTGGTACAGGGAGGGTGTGGGAAGCAAGAGAGAAGGTGCGTGCTCACGCACAAGGAAGGAATGTTACTGGCCAAAGGAAGGACTGTAGATGATGATGGTCGCAGGTAGTCAAATTGACGAGGGCACGTAGGTATCCAGCAATTTAAAATTCAAAACATCCAGGGGCAATGATGTCGCCTCAGGAGGAGGAAAAAGCTTAGGAAGAAAGGGCTCTCTGTTGAAATTTAAAGAGATAAATAGAAGCGGGCCTAGCCGCAAGGGTGGGAGAGATGGCAAGGGCACTCAGGAAAAGACCTCGAGGTCCTTGGTTCCAATCCCCATACTAACAAGGGGTCATACTTACCTATCAAAAAAAAAAAAAAAACTCTTCAAGGAGAGTAATCCAGTCTGCAGAAACAAAGGGAAGGTCCCAATTCGTAGTAGAGTGAAATAGTCAATGCTATCTTTTGAGGCATTGAACCATCAAAATTAGTCACCGTTACAATGTTTAATATTCAGCACTGAGATTGCTGCATTTATTTCAGCTGGTCATGTTACAAACTTCCATTTGTTTATAGGTTTCAAGGATTCTCTTGAATGAATTTTCTTTCATGCTCGTTTTTACATGTATGAAAATGATGATCAACATCTTTCCTCAAGAATTTCTGGGAGAGAAGAGACGAAGGAACTGTAATATATCTTCCTAAAGTATTTATCACGTTTTCTGCGGATAGTACCTAATCTTAAATCTGAATTCTACTTAAAGGTTGCTTCTTATTTCCATAAAGGTTGGTGGTCTTGGGGATGTCTTGACTGGTCTGAGCAAAGCATTGCAGAAGAAAGGACACCTTGTGGAGATAGTTCTACCCAAATATGATTGCATGCAATATGATAGGATCCATGAATTAAGGGTATGTTCATTGTTTGGGAATTGGATCCATGATTGCGCGAAGACAATGCATCTATCCTAATTACCTTTTCTGTACAGGCATTAGATATTGTGGTAGAGTCATATTTCGATGGCCATTTATTCAAAAATAAAGTTTGGGTTGGCACTGTCGAAGGTTCGAGTGGTTTCATCTTGTATATGTGCAATATATTTTCATTCAGTCGTCTGCTTGAAAAAGAAAATCTTTTAATTGTCATTTTGGATATCCAGGGCTTCCTGTCTATTTTATTGAGCCTCAGCATCCTGGTCAATTCTTCTGGAGAGGAGAATTTTATGGGGAACATGATGATTTCAAACGTTTCTCATTCTTTAGTAGGGCAGCACTTGAGCTGATTCATCAAGCTGGCAAAAAACCCGATATAATTCATTGTCATGATTGGCAGACAGCATTTGTGGTATGGACATTTAGTTTTCACTTTTCTACTTTCCCAAACTTAGCTTCTGATTTTCTATTCTAATGCTTCTGTATGGTATCTATCCCTGCGCTTTAAGGCTCCTCTGTACTGGGATCTCTATGCACCGAAAGGACTGAATTCGGCTAGAATATGTTTCACTTGTCATAATTTTGAGTATCAAGGCACTGCCCCAGCATCAGAACTAGCTTCTTGTGGCCTTGACGTTCACCACCTGAATAGACCGGATAGGATGCAAGACCACTCATCACATGACAGGGTCAATCCAGTTAAGGTTGTGGGTTTGTCTTTACATTTGATCTTCTTTTCATCTTCCTCTATTAAGGGTCTTCAGCAATCAGCACTTACTCTTCCCTGTCAATAATGTAAAATTAGACAGATATTAACATGTTCCTTGCATGTTTCAGGGTGCAGTTGTGTTCTCTAATGTTGTAACAACAGTTTCGCCGACCTATGCGCAAGAGGTGCGGACCGTCGAGGTATGAACTTAAGTTACTTGCTATACGGTTTTGTAAGGACCGAGTTCTAAGCTCATATTTTTATGATTAAATCAAATTTTATAAAAAGTGCTTCTGTAAAGAAGATGCTTCATAATGTAATTGCATGCACCTTGATTATATAAAAGTGAGAAAGATGAAATGAGAGATTACTTGATGGTCAGTACTTGCTTGAGGAGAGCTAGAACATAGAAGATTATACTGTAGGTATTTCGTCACCAAAGTCACATTGAAAAAGGTAAGACAATTTTGGTTGTAGATTAGTTGCGTCAATTTTTTACTTGCTCAGAAGGTTTAAGAAATAGACGTCATAAGTAGACTGCATACATGTTCAATAGTGGAAATAAGATTGTTTCCTGGGCATATATAGGTAACCAGCTTTCTTGTGAATAAGCTTCACGTGAGACCGAAAATTATCAGTTTTTTTTGTGACATCAGATAAAAATAGACATTTAACATAAACCCATCACTTTAGAATGTGCAGTTATGTAAACACACACCCCTTATCCCTGCTCCCTTCCCCCTCTTCTGGAAAGGAAGAAAGAAGAGGGTTCTGCAACTTCTATACTCGGGTATCAGAAGTTTTGTAGGACTTGTTTCATGAGTACTTATACTTAATCTTTTGCTTTGTTTCGTTTATAACTCCTTTTTTTTTTTTCCTGTCTGCTGTACAGGGAGGGAAAGGGCTTCATGCAACACTTAATACTCACTCTAAAAAGTTTGTAGGAATTCTGAATGGCATTGATGCTGATGCTTGGAATCCTGCTACTGATACTTATCTCAAAGTTCAGTTTAGTGTCAATGATATTCAAGGAAAAGCAGAAAATAAAGAAGCTTTAAGAAGACTTCTAGGCCTTTCTTCTACTGACATTGGGCGGCCATTGGTAAGTTTAATATCTTAATTGCTTACTGCTTCTGTTATCATGAAATTTGATGCAAGAGACTTCAGTTTTTCTGAAAGCTCAAACTTCCAGCAATATCCAAAAGAAATTTTTTCAGTATTTAAGTACTAGAATCATACTTCTATGTTTGAAAATAATAAATGATGCTAGTCTCTCTATTCGTGTCGTTGCTTAAGGATCTTTTGGCTAATATAATGCAGTTTAATGCTAGGAGTAGTTATGTAAGTGATTGATTTAAGAATAGGTGAAGTTATTCGGTGGGACGGTTACACTGTGGGGAAGTGGTGTGACACACCAACCGTATACCAACACTTGGGGGTGATGGTCTGATCCCCCTAGATCTTGCTTTATTGTGAATGTAAATTCCACGTGTTCGCACTCAATATTTCGATAAATAGAGTTAAAAAAGAGAGAATTGGGTACCCCAAATGCTTAAACAAAAGTGTGTGTGTGTGTGTGTATACTTGGTCGTAACCATTTGGGATTGGCTACATGAATCCTTTTTTGCAATTCAATTCTGTCCTAAGTAAGGTCATTACACATGCTACACTTATTCATATAATTCTTTATTATTGATGTCCATGTTGATTTTGACCTTCCCCTGGTTGATATTGACACTATCACACTTCCCAATGGGTGAACCAACGATCTACGTGTATGTGTCCAAACTATCTTAAGTGATTTCCTTTGTCTCAAGAATTTGTTCATTATGAATTCTATCTTTCCTGGTTTACCACATATCCATCTTGACATTGGCATTTTAGGTGCATCCATCTTGTTAATGTGTTTTTTCTTAGTTGCCTAACATTTAGTTCCATAAAAGAAAATGGAACTCAAATAAAAAACTTTAGTTCCATAAAGAAGTGCGGGTGTAATAAGTTTGATATAAAACCTTTTTTCAACTTAACTGGTGTATCCATTTCACCTAAACTGATTTTATTCTATGACTAACATCACCTCCTACCTCATTATGATGATTAATAATTGATCTTAAATATCGAAATTGTTCCCTTTCGATACTTTTTAACCATCTAGCTAACTTTCTCCACCTAATATTCCTCCTACTTTAAACATGCATTCCTCATACTCCATTTTTCCTAAACCTCTTTACTTCTGACCTTCTCTCGACTACTCCATTCTTTGTTTCATCCATTAGAACAATGTCATTAGCAAACAACGTGAACTATTGTACCATGGACCATGGTACATCATCTTGTACATGTTTAGTTAAGTTGTTCGTCAGTAAGGCAAAAAGATAAGGACTTAAGGCCGACTTTAATCACATCAATATATCTCACTTTAATCACATCAATATATCTCACTTTATACTCCTAGTGTACAAGGACCCGTCACCTGTTTTGACGCGTCACTATGGGAAGGCAATAGTGAGAGCCATAAGTATCATTTGGTGAAGTGGGAGAAGGTCTACTATAGTTTGAGAGAAGGAGGCTTAGGGGTTAAAGACTTGAGCGTTTTTAATAAGGCATTGTTGGGTAAGTGGCTTTGGAGATTTTTGGTGGACAGAGATGGTTTGTGGCGGAAGGTGGTGGTGAGTAAATATGGGGAAGGGGTTGGGCAATGGGCCCTAACTGAGGTTTCCCTTTCTTACGGAGTTGGTGTTTGGAAAGGTATTAGCAGAGGGTGGGATTCTTTCAAAAGATTTCTTCATTTTGAGATTGGTGATGGCTCGTCGGTGAAATTTTGGAAGGACAAATGGTGTGGTGACATAGAGTTGTGGAGATTATTTCCGGATTTGTTTAGCATAGTCAATGATAAGGACTCCTTTGTTAATGCTCGTCTGGAGGATAACAAGGTGATTTGGAGTCCTTCATTTCGTAGGAACTTCCATGACTGGGAGATGGAATCATGTGTGTATTTACTCGATTTTCTCTATTCCATGACCGTTGGCAGGCAATTGGAGGATAAGGTGTGGTGGCAGGGTCCTAAAGACAAGATTTTCTGTCAAATCTTATTTTGAGTCTATCACCCAAAGATGGTTCTTTATTTCCATGGATAACATTGTGGAAATCTAGAGCTTCCAGTCGGGTAGCTACTTGGGAGGCTTGCTATGAAACCATTCTAACCGGAGATAATTTGAGAAGAAGGCATAATACTTTTGTGAACCGGTGCTATATGTGTAAAGGCGATAAGGAAAATGTTAACCATCTACTCATCCATTGTCCTATAGCTAAGGATCTTTGGAATCTTATCCTCAGGCTCTTTAATATTTCCTGGGTTATGTCTAGATCAACGAAGGAGCTATTTCTAAACTGTGCTTTCTACAAACGGAGAAGACGGAGTTTATCTTGGCAAACTGCTCTTTTGTGTGTGTGCTGGACCATTTGGTTTGAAAGGAATAGTAGGGTGCTTGATAACAAGGAATGGCCCCTGTCGCAGTTGAAGGACATGGTGCTGCGAACACTCCAGTCTTGGTGTTCAGTAGATGCTAATACTTTCATTCCTTACCCTCATTCTTTTGTAGATTTTGTTAATAGTCTATCCTTTGATTAGTTTACTGTGTATACTCCCAGTGTACAAAGGACGCGTCACCTTTTTTGACGCTTTTATGATATAATACTCTTATCAAAAAAAAAAAAAAAACCCCCCCAGATACCGTCGTTATAACAAAAACGTTGAGTTTCTTAACTTAAGTGCGTTGAATACTGTTGAAAGTCAAAATAGATTCTCAAATATATACAACAAGAGTTAGCACTTCCGTTTATCAAGAAACAGAAACAAACCTAGATTTTATAAGGGTTCAGGGGCTAAGTTACGAGTTTGGAAGGTGTTAAGTACCCAACTCGCCATTTCGGTCTCAAAGGCTGCTGGCATGCTTGAATCCCTAAAAGTTGGTCCCTTATTAATGGTTCTCAGTTTCATATAATGTGTTAAGGAAGCTCGCACTAATTCCATGATTGTCTCATGTATACAACTTGAGGCACAACAGAATCCCGAACGTCAGGGTATGAAAAAGGTGTCGGGAGGTCGAATTAACATCCTAGGCCTTGATTAGTCAGATACTAACCCTAAAGAACTAATCACCAAAAGAACACCAATGCATGCTTAATCAATATTGAAATGAAGAGTAGCATGATTCTTACATGCAAATAAGCACAACAACTTCCAATCATGGCAAGCTCTACGATTAGTACAACATCTCAATATTCGACCCAAGTCTTTTCTCACAACCACAAACAGAACTTTAAAAGAATGAATCAATTTTAACAAGACAATGTAACACAAACAACCACATTGCTGTTAGGCCATGGAGTAGATCACAAAGAGCATATAAATAATGTTCCCATGGCCTAATGATGAACAAAGCCTTACTAATCTTCCCGACACGAGGATGAAACATAAATGGATAGTTCAATTATTTGAGACTCAAAATGTCATCTTTTGCTCACATATGGAAGGGATAAAAAGATGAAAATGGGGCAGGGGAATACTTTAACCATAAAGTGTGAAAGAGCATTTTTATCATAAGTGAGAAGGGATAGTATTGAGCTTCAATCTCATGCACATCCTCAATAGAGGGGCTATAAGATATCCACTCTACTTAGAGATTACATAGGGTAAAATGGGGGACTCAAAGTGAGCTTGAAGATGAAATTTCAAGACACTCAAACAACTCTTCCAAACCTAGTCATCCTCTTGGGAGATTTACATAGAAGTCATAAACATCACAAAAGGAAAATAAAAGCATGAACTACATTGATAGATCCAAATATTTACGTGTTTTCTCGAGAAAGAACAAAGGAAATATGTACAAGATTACTACATTTGTAGAACAAGAAAGATAGCTGGCTAGTTTAAATCGTAAGCATGTATAAAGTCTAACTTGTTGTAAAGTTGTGGAAATTAAGGATTTGGTACAAGATTACAAACTAAGTTGGCTTACCCTCCTAAGGAATTACTTCAATGAAGAGCAAAGTGAAGCGATCCCCCTAAAAATTTGAAATAGAGAAGGTAAAATGCTAAATGACTCACACGAGATTAAATGTAGAAACATCAGGAAATTTTGGTGCAGAGATTTCAAAATTAGTTGTAAGATGATGGTTAACTTTAAAAGTGTGGATCAGTTCCCGTTGTATATATGCGATGGGTCTTACCATCTTGGCTGCATTCTATGTTACATAAAATTGGTTTTGTATTCGCACGGATGCCATTTTCTGACTTGAAAAAAAAATTACTTTCCGTAGGTCGGTTGCATAACAAGACTGGTGCCACAGAAGGGTGTGCATCTGATTAGGCATGCAATATATCGCTCATTGGAACTGGGAGGACAATTCGTGCTGCTTGGTTCAAGTCCAGTGCAACATATTCGTGTAAAATTCTGCTACTCTCTTTGGTATTGGACTTTGGTTATTATCTGTTGCATTTAGTTTAAAAGACAAGACAAGTGCTTATTAGGTCAAGATTACAATTATAAATTGCTTTTACAAGTTGGTCTAACTGCAACTTGAAATTTGCTTATTTTCTTCTTTTTTTGATGCGTGAATGATTTACATTTTGTTGTTGACATAAAATAAAATTTATTTATCTTTATATATATATATATATATTGGTTTTTATAGTTATTATTACTTTGCTTTGAATTTTTTAGCATCTGGAACTAATTTGGTTTAGGCTGGGTGGAAACTGGTGGAGTTGGTTTGGTTAAAAAGGGTAGTCTGGCTTCATCATTTTTCCTCCAACCAAACAAGAGAAACTTCATGCATCCTCGCCTTCTCCTTGACTTCCAAGTATTAGAGCAGTGACAAACAAATCTTGAATTCTGGATATCTAGCCATACGAGTCCTGCGTAAGGAAGACAATGATTAACAAATACTCCCTGCCCTAAAATGAGAGTACGCTGCAACATACTCCCTCCGTTCCACTTCCACTCAAAGAATCTATGTTTGAAAAGTTTAATAGTTAAGTGAGTTATAAGTATTATTAGAGTTAGTCAAAATTACAAAAATACTTAAATATTGTCGAGATGCTTATACCAAATGTAAAGGGTAAAGTTAAAAGATTTTGGAGATTGTATACATAATTTTTGACAGTAGACTCTTTTAGTGAAACATCCTAAAATAGAATAGTGGACTCTTAGTATGGAACTAGGGAGAATTACACAAAATAAGAAAATGGTCAAAAATCCCTTTTTTTGATAGGTAAAAATATGTATAAATATGAGCGTCAAAACAGGTGACGCGTCTTTTGTACACTAGGAGTATACATACTACTCAATACTAAATCTATTCACAAAATCCACAAAAGAATGACCGAGAGATTGATCAAAAATCTCTTTACTCAATATGGTGGAACCATGTCATTTATGCTGGTATAGTCCCAGCCAATGCCATTTATCCTTTAGGATTGACAAGGGTATTAAAGACAATTTGGTAAAAATGCCCTCCCAAAAGGGAAAAAGTTCCTCTGTTTTTGGGACTAATTATAGATTATAGATGAAAGTGTGCCAATCTTTTTGGGACCGAGGGAGTACAATGTCTCACATATTCAGTAGACTCGCGAGTGATGCTTGTTTTTACTTCGTTAGTCTTTCGGTCGTATTTAAAAAAACTTGAGCATTTGTCATTCATTAAATGTTTTGATCGTATTATGAAGTTTTCTGTGCAGTGATTTAGCCAATATTATTTTTGTAGAGGGAATTTGAGGATATTGCAAACCACTTTCAAAAGCATGAACATGTTCGCCTGATATTGAAGTATGATGAGTCTCTTTCTCATTTAATATATGGAGCATCAGACATGTTCATCATCCCCTCTATCTTTGAGCCTTGTGGCTTAACGCAGGTGCGGCTTGTTTATAGTTAGTATATAACTTTTCAACAAAGAAGCTTGGCGCAAATGTGTAAACAATTGTATTTTGCACCTTTCCAGATGATAGCAATGAGATATGGTGCAATCCCAATAGCTAGAAAGACGGGGGGTCTAAATGACAGGTGAACTAGTTCCTAACATGACTTTTGTTAGACATGCATGTTTGATTTGAGGTTATACTGCTTGTAGATTTCCACTAAAATCTCTTACTCCATTTACAGTGTTTTCGACATTGATGACGATACCATTCCGGTGCAGTTTAGAAATGGATTTACGTTTTTGACGCCTGATGAGCAGGTATTTATTATATTCCCCACTAAACTGAAAATCTCAACCTTCATACTGCGTTGCTCTTTTCTCATTAGCACTTGTGTGTTGTGCCTCCTTTTTCGTCACGTCATCCTCATCTTCTCTAGTTCTCCTCATTATTATGAGATAAGGTAGCCTTCTTGTTAATATGTCATTATGTTACTGAGATACTGGTTTATGAGATTGTGCAGGGATTCAGCAATGCTTTGGAAAGAGCATTTGACCACTATAAGAAAAACCATGAAGGTTGGCGAGAGCTTGTGCATAAGGTCATGAATATAGACTTTAGTTGGGACTCATCTGCATCCCAATACGAGGAACTCTATGCGAAGTCCGTAGCCAGAGCAAGGGCAGCAAGCCGTGCTTGAACTACTTACCGCTTTTCTCCCATACATTTGCACACGGAAGGTTTGTCACAAAAAATTGCTTAACTGACATCTGATTTATGCATTTTGGGTGAAGTAATTTGAGCTGCTTGTGCTATCGCTGGGTTGAAGAATATGAGAAAACTCTGCAACAAGCGATTACATTGACAATACGAAACTGAAGTGTCTGAAGTCCAATCCAACTGTGGGACTTATAGCTGATTGAAGAATTGAAGGCCATTTTTTTTCCATACAATTATCAATATAACAAATTGTTACCCTATTCTTTAGTCGATATTACTGACCTTTTTGTGTCCGTAGCTGATGTAAAGTTATTAGTATAATGTTCGAAGTAATTTTATAAAACTTCGAACATGTCATACAAGGTTAATGGATGCTACACATGTAAAAACCAAATGATGTAGTAATAAGTTGGAGCATCAACATTATGTTTCGGAAGTTCATCAATTTCTACGAGGAACTTTATGATAAGTCTAGCCAAAGCTAGGGCAGCAATCCGTGCTTAAACTACTTATCGCTCTTTATCTCCTCCATTTGCTTAGGAGAGGGAAGTTTGAAGTGAACACTTATGTGTATTTATAGATGAGAAATTAACATACATCAAGCCAAATATTCAATATAGGAAGTAATCAAAATTTTGAAATGATTACTTCCCTCTCTTGCCTTGTTTCAAAATTTTGATTACTTCACACATTGAGTTGAATATTTGGTGCTCATTTCTCATCTGTAAATAACAAAAAGTGTTTACTTCAAGTTTCTTTTGGGATTTAGATGATTTTCCGGGAAAGAGTTATTGGTTCTCTCAAATATGGTTGGTCTATGCTGCAGATAGCTCATTTTCGTTGACGCAGGAGAGGAGGCAATTGTTGCATTTACAAGCCTTCGTCGGTTCGGTGGGGGGGGGGTGTGTTGTGGAGGAAGCAATTAAGGCAATTGTTGCATTTACGGCAATTGTTGCATTTACAAGCCTTGTTCGGTGGGGGGGTGTGTTGTGGAGGAAGCAATTAAGGCAATTGTTGCATTTACAAGCCTTCGTCGGTTCGGTTCGGTTGGGGGGGTGTTGTGGAGGAAGCAATTAATTTGAGCAAGTATGTAAGAGTGTAATAGGGATTATAAGGTGTGTGTGTGTATAGTATTAGGTTAAGTTTGAAATTAAAGTGGTGTGTGTGAAGTAAGTGGATATATAGAGTATATTTGTGGGGGTGTGAATAGCTCCTTAATAAAATTAGGACCATTGTTCACATAAAGCCGATTTAAAGGGGGAAAAAAGATTTATCAAAAGAGATAAACAGCCTCAAATTGAACAATACACAAATGGTTCTTGAACTTTTAAAAGTGAAGTGACAATTTTGCCCTTGGCCAATATTATGTGGGAGGATTTAATGGCTGACAATTAACGGGTGGACTAATTGCGTTTTACCCCCTCAAAACAAGTTGTTAAAAATTACAGGGACTAACAAGGGTTGTTCGCCCTAACTATTTTCACCATTATACAATTTGGGGGTACATGATTGGATAACCATATTTTCAATATTCAAAATATGACTAATGTATTCCATAAATTGGGTAAAATAAAATGTGTCCATCTCGTTAAGTCCCCATCCAGTTTCATCAAACTCACTTCTTCGAATCTACATCATTGCTCAGATTATGAAATTGGATGAGGACTTATGGGATGGACAACATTTTGTCCAAATCATAAGTACATTCGCCATATTTTGAAGGCTTAAATAGCAATTTGGTCACCCTACTTTTCAGTTTTTTTCATTAAGATCACTCTCCTTTTTTTTTCTCAATTTAATCATTATACTTAGCAAATCAAGTCAATAAGATCACTGTGGATTATTTCCGTTAGTTAGATGGACAAAAATGTTTGAAATGACCAAAATGCCCTTACTAATGTTAAGGGTTTTCAGTTTAAAATGTTAATAGTTAAGGGGTCAAACTAAAAGATCAAATTATCAATATTTAATTTATATTTCTAAAATCTCTCTCTCTCTCTCTATATATATATATATATATATATATATACTCCCTAACATTGATCTCCACACATACCTAGTGGCCTCCTTCCTGCTCCATCTCCGGCCAAATCCTCCCCTGCTTAAGAGTCTTGTACATGTATGGAGGAATTTCCCATACACAGCTCTCATGTCTTTTTCCCCATATATACAACAAGCATTCTTCCATGTAACCTCGATAAACAAATTGTACTTCCCCCTTTTGGAGGGTCATTTCCCAAGTTAATATAGAAGTATGGTGTAAATCTCTACTTTTAATCACCAATCTTGAAATTGAGATACAAAGTCCATAAGATTTCCTACAAAACCCATCACGGTTGCGAGATCAAGGAAGGGACCCAAATAAAGGAAAACGGGCCAAATGCCGCATACCTACTCATATCATACAACTAAACTCCCTCTGAATCGAGTCTAGATCCTTCAAATACTGTTTTATGTATGTCCATCTTGGGTTTGTGAACCTAAATTCCTTATTGACCAGACTGAGAGTTGATCCACTATAACGGTGAGATGGAATCATTCTGCTTCTGAGGGTTCATCAACAACTCTTATAGGCTTCCATTCTGATTCTTCCCTGACCTTAAGGCAACAAAGTGAAGAGCATCGCTGACCAAGGATACGAGTCTGGTGCTGACCAAATCTTTTGTTCTTCAAATACCGTCTCTTCAGCAAGTGACTCAGCGATACAATACACTGTATATAATTTTGGCTCACTAAAACTAGGGACAACAACACATCCGGTAGAAACATAACCCTCCGTCGCACGTGGATGCCAAATCGATAACGGGGTTGCATAGTCATCTTCGCAATTTCTCCATACCTGTACAAGACGCATGAAATTGAAATTGAAATCGAAATCAAAATTGAGAAAAACTGGCTGGGGAGATGACGTCTGCTTGGATCCGAGAGAGATGGTCAGGGAGGTAGACGGTTGTGTCGAAGTCGACGAGGGATGACCGTAGATGTAAATGGAGATGAAGATGAAGGAAGTCAGAGAAGAGAAGGATGGAGCGAACTCAGAGTTAGATCTGGGATAGAGATGTGGAAGAAGGAAGCATCCAAGTTTCTGGATTTGAGAGGAGATAGAGAGGCGTGGCCAGAAATGGTTGCAACTTGACCGGAGATGGTGGGGGCTTGGTTGGAGATGGGAGAAAGGTTGGGATTTGGATATATCAAATTTGTTTGTCTGGATTTGGGGGAGGAAGATGGGGAAGGAAGTGGATGTGCTTGGTTTCAACAACGCTGGGGAGAGAGAGACCCAATTTTGTTTAGGGGCATTTTGGGGTTTTAGTTTTTTTTTAAGTTTTTCATCCAAAAATTGGATGGAGTTGTAAGATCGGATAGCAGCTTAAGGCTAGAGGGGGTGAATAGCCTTTTAAAAAACTTTGAGGGTTGATTTGTAAAACTTAAAGGATTGGCGTGCAAACTTAATTTTATCGGTCGGAATGAGGAATTGGTCACTGGTGACCCTCAAATCCTTAAGGCGATAAATGTTGGTCAATTTGGTGACACAACTATTTTTCAAAAGGAAGTTGTCTTTAAAGTTGATCACTTGAATATAGAGAAGAAATTGAAATACAAACTAAGCTCGAACAATTAAGCAAACAATTGTTGTTAAGCGGACCGACACTAATTAGTTAAAACTTCTTGAAGTGTTGTGTCATTTTGCAAGATTATAAGAAGTGGTCGACAAATCGGTTGAAGTGGTTCACGGATAACCGCTACGCTCCACGTCCACTACCAAGTTGGTCGAGACTTGGATTTTTGAAGTGCACTAATTTTATTAAAAATCTATTTGATCTCTAATGGATCAGTGTACAACAAAAGACCAGTGTTTGTGGAGAATGATTGAGAAATAATCAAACTCGTGAGACAAACTGACTGATTTCTAAATTTTTTTTAAATGAATCACTCAGTGTTTGCCTAAACAATAACTAGAAAGAAATATTCAATGAAAAATATCTAGCTAAAGTTTTTAAGAAGACAAAGTCACGGAGAAATTTCTTGAAAGTATGTAGGCTTTTGACTTAGTAAAATTATTGTCTTCAATAATGCTTCCGTGGGTATTTATAGATAGTCTTCAAGAGTAACCCGTTAGGAACACATTTTGAATTTGAAAATGTGTTTGGCGGATCTAAGATCTCAAAAGATCTGTGAAATATTATCTAGCGAGTATATCTACCAAAAACACAAAGTAGGAAAGTGTCGATCAAGGTATATGATTAATCAAATAAGGAAAGGTAAACCGACACTAAAAATATTAAGGTCAGCTGAAGTGAATAGCTGACCAAAGATAACTTAACTTTCTTGGCTGACAATCAAGTGGAATGATTTTAAGCAAATCTAATTATGTGCAAGATTCAACAATCTCCTCCTATTTGCTTAAAACCATTCACTTGAAAGCAGAAAGCCAAAAAAAAAAAAAAATTGAAGTTCCTGCAACAGTGATGTTAGAACAGCAAGCATACACTATATGCAGGAGAGTAACTGAAAACTTTAGAAGAATCAAATGTAAACTACAAGTAAAACGAGAGTTTAAAGTTGTTCAAGGTTTAGAGATGAGATATCCGGTTGGGCGTGTGGATCCTTTCAGGTTGTTCTTATGCCTTCAACCGATGGACCAACTTCGCTTCTTTATCGATTTCGGCAACTTCATGTTCCTACACTTGTTCTGTTCGACTTGATTTCCTTCTTCATTCTTGGATGCGCATGTACTTGGTTGCCTTCTTGCTTCACTTGCTTGTGTTTCTTAAATTGTGCATCGGCTTGTTCTTTTTCAATGTCAAACAAATGCATCGCTTGCGTCGGGCATTAGTTTCGCGAGTCTTTGCTGAGAATCTTGTTTTTACGCGGGTAAGCATCGGCTCGTGCTTTACTTCTTCTTCTCTGAATGGTTTGAAGCATTCTTTGCTTGACATTGAAAGATTCGCACGATTGGACCATTCTTCTTTGGTAGAGTAAGATGGTCCTCCGGTCATCCATATGGGCTTACGAGGGCACGAAATGCGGCATGGCGGTTGCGCCTCGGTGGTGATGTGAGGGTGAGGTTCGGAGGCGAGAGAAGCTACTTGTTGTTGAAGTGTAGCAAGCAAATGGTTGGTATGGTGTGTGAAGGCGACTTCATGTGCAAATGATGGGCATATAGAAGGTCGAGCTTTGGTGAGAGAGAGGAACAGGGGGAGGTAGAGTGGTGGGTGAGATGGTGCGAGGCTCATTTGAGAATAAGCGATGAGTATGAATATCGGCATCCTCGAGGTCGGGAGAGAAGACATCCATGGGATAGGCTGGAATTTGGGCTTGGCTCGAGGTGAAGGGAGTAGCATGTCTTCGGGAAAGACAATTTTGGTGCCGGTTAGGATGAAGCAAAGCCTTGGAGACAATCTTTCTTTGTTTTCGGCGGCTTTCCGGGCTAGCGAGGGCTAGAGAAGGGCTGAGAAGAGACTCATCCTCGAGGTGGACTTGGAGGAATCGGATGATGAGTCTAAGGAGGTGGTCAAGGATTTTTCGAAGAGGGAGAAACGAAAGCATCTTACAGGGGGAAAGCTCGGGTTGGAGTAGGCTTGAAGGTAGACACAGGGACTAGCGGGAGGGTGAGAGATGTGTGAAGGGAGAGTCGAGGCGAGAACAAACAGGAGGGAGGCCTAGTTTGGGTGAGAGGGTATGTCACCTGTGGGAAGGGAAGAGGCGGCAGTGTCAGTGAAGAGATAATGATGGCGGTGAGGCATCGGCTAGAGGAGCGGGTGCAAGCACAGTGGGAATTGGGCAGGAATGGTATCGATCGAGGAGGAATGGAAGTAGAGGCCGACCAGGTAAGTCTTTGGTAGGGGAATGGTAACATTTCGGGGCGAAGTGTGAGTGACTAACAAGGGTGTGATGGAAGGCGAGTGAGTGGCGACATGGGAATTGATGGTTGAGGCAGCGATATAAGTAATGGAGGGAGTGTAGCGGCATAAAGTATGGAAGAAAAGAGGCATCAATGGAGGATTGAAAGATGGTAGAGAGATGGGTTGCAAAGTAGCGGTGGAGATTTGTGGTTCATCGACATAAAGCTGGAATGGTTGTGGTGACACAACAAATGGAGCAGAAGGGATGACATAGGGAATAGTAGGGATGGATTACGTGATCAAAGGTCTTTGGTTGTCTTGATATGCATCTGAAAAATTGTGTCCATGGAAGCTCCTCTGGCATGGAGGCCATCCGTCTGTGGAGTTCAATGTAGGCTTGGTTTGCGGCATTCTGCATCTGGACATATTTGTTGGCAACTCTACGGATCTAGCTAATTTGTAATGCAGCTCAACGAAGGTTGTTCCCAATCTGGTTAAGTTCATCATCTTCGAGGCGGTGCGGTGCACTTGACTAGGAAGGATCATTGGAGGGGAGGTGGTAGATTATGAACTTTACTATAAATGGTCGAGGCTAGATAGACAAGCTCATCTTGAACAAATCTATCATTGGAGAGATAGAATACATTTCAGGCGAGAGGAGAGGGTCAAAGTACTTGCCATAGTTGCAACTAAGTCTTCTTGGTGAGATTTGGGGTGGCGGTTATAACACATGGGTCTCCTTTTCAAGTTGTGGTCAATGTGCTTATTTGGGTTGAGGGGGTTTTTCAACTTCTTTTCCTCATGAAAAAGAGAAAGCTGGACAAAGTAAAGGCAAATGGTCTATAGGAAAGACCAGTTAGGAGGAATGGGAGGCTGGATTGGCTTGGTAGTAGGAATGCCTAGGATGGAAAGTAGGATTCTAATTGGTGGGAAAAAAATTTGATAGGAGCGGTGTTTGGAGATTTAGGATTTGAAGGGGAGAGTTGGGAGGCGGGGTCCATTGTAGCATTAGGAGAAAAGAACAAAGGTACGGATTGAGTTGAGGATTCCTTCTACGTCTCTTTGCGGCGATATCATTTGCTAATGTCGATCTCCTCTCTGGGTTGCCTCCTTTCATGAACTTGACCTCTTGCATCGGTTGGTGACAGGTTCGGTGGTGACCTCTGGTAGTGAGCTCTTGGTGACCTCTGGATGTTTGAATTCTTGTTAATTTGAACATTTGGTGAGACAACCCGACTTGTTGACCATCATCGGTGGCTAAGCTGGATCACACCATAGTAGGCTTGAGTCCTTGTCCTTCTTGGTCTCTGCTTGGTGGTGGCTTCTGACCAAATACGCTTGAAATACTCGCTCGCTGATATCGGCTGACAACATACTTTTTGACCACGCGGTTCAAGGTCACCAACGTTGATGAGTAGGTCTTTGAAGAGTCGGAATGGACCGAAGAAGCGATTTATGATCGGGTGATGAGTGAGCCTTGGATTTCGATCGCCATGTTTTCCTTGTATTTGGCAATGTTGACTTTGATACACTCCACCAAAATAGCTCCCAGTTCATCTCACAGTTCTCACAATTCCTTCCATTAGAAACATTTGAGCTTGATGATCTTGTCATGGCCTCGGTTTGATTATGAGGCACTTGTCTAACTGCAGGTGGCTAGAGCATAGTGGAGTGGAGCAAAAGCGATGTTTGTGCTGTCTAAGGCAAGCTCTCACTGGAACTTCACCCCTCATAGTAATCGAGCTGCTCATTGCGTTTCATCGGGGATGGTATAGGTGGTTGAACCATCATCATAAAGTTCGGGGAAAGGCTGCGAGATAGTTTCTAAATCAAACACCACGCAGTGCGCCTCGAATATTAGATGAGAGAGAAAGGATCGTGGGTTTTCATTCATTCCCATGAAGAACTCTTGATTAGGCTGGCGGTGAAGGTTCGAATGTTGAAGAAGATAAGGCATTAACCATTTGCGGTAACAAGATGAATCGGCTCGAGCCACTAAGGGTTCTGCGTTCAGAATCTAGAAGACATCGCTAGCGTGTGAAGCCATTTCTGAAATAACAACAGATAAGTTAAAAGAAATAAATGAAAAAGAAAGAAAGACGGAGTAAAAATGGAGAATACCGGAGAATCTAGGGTTAGGGTTTTTGAAGGTGAAGAAAGAAGAAGAAGAAGAAGTTTTTAGAGAGAGAAAGGTAAATGAAAAGTGAGAGTGAGTGCATTTTAAATGGAATCGGATAGGTGGACACTTATAAGATAGTGGGTTTTAAAGTGAAGATATGGTGTAGTGATAACGGAAATTTTGTTTTTGATAAAAATAGCAATTTATGACCAGATAGTCATTATCGCGATGATGGCCGTTTTTTTGTGAAAACACGTCATCTCAGCCGCCCGAGTTGGTGGGATAGTGGAAGGTCATTTTGGCTTTCAAAGAAAGCCAGCGTTCAAAGGAAAATAAATGGCGGGAAATAAATGAGAAAATTTTCAACAAATTAGAGAGTAAGTCTTAGGCTGACTTAAGGCTCGAAGAACTACAGACGATGTGGTAGTCAGCACGTGTTATCGATTTGAACAATTTTCGACTAATAAGTGTCGGTTGTGGGCGTTTGTCGACTCTTGGTGACATTATTTTATAGAATGGTTTTAGCAGGAATGAAGAAAATTTTTGTTAGTTGAAAGTTGTCATTTGTGAAGTGCTTATGAGCTTCTTGTGTCGATTAATGGTGACAAATCTTTATTTGACGGCAATATACTATCAAGGAAATATTTTGTCGACTTGATACATATTAGTGACAATGAAGTATACTGCAAGATTAGACAAGCCAAGTATATCTTTTACATGACATAATAAGCATTCCTAATTCTCTTTGAAATTCAAATCATCAGTTAAAAGGCTGTAAAACTAGTTGAAGTCGGTAGGAACATATTCTAGTGAACATTGCCTTTTCAACATGATCTTTCAAAAATGATATCATGTGTTTGGTTTGAATGCATAGCGATTTTGAAAGCGAATATATCACAATAAATAGGACAAGTTCCATAGGCATTTCATAATAGTTCTTTGTTTCATCGAAAGAATGCGAAACAACGGCTTCGGCGACAATATATTCGACCGATAGTTGAGGTGGGCGGAAGCTTGCTTTTTGCATGCCCATGATATCGATGCATTTCAAAGGCCCGACATGTTCCAGCAGTACTTTTTCTACGCAGGCTGAGGTCGGCATCAGGAATATATCGATCAAATTAAAGAAGAGTCTACGGGATACCAAATCCCAAATTTTCGATATCAATATCTAATGATTCTTTTTGCTGCAATCATATGAGATTCCTTAGGATTAGCAGCGAGCACATATACACACAACAAACATGATATGCAGTGCGCTGGCGGTTAAGTAAAGAAAGAATCAACTATACCTCATCGGTTGATTAGATTACATTCAACTTTGACATTCACGGAGTGTTTTTGAATTTGCTTCTTGAAGATTGTATTTCTTGATCGACTCTCTTGTGTATTTAGATTGATGGATAAAAATTCCTTCCTCGGTTGCTTAATTTGCAAGCCTAAGAAGTATGTTAGTTCTCCCAATCATACTAAATTTCAAATTTTCCTTTCATGAGATGCTCAAATCTCTTGCACAAAATTTCATTAGTAGATCCAAAATAATATCATCAACATAAATTTGAACTAGTAAAATATTACCTTTGTGCTTCGAGAGACAAAGTAGTATCGATCTTACCTCTTTGAAATCCTTTCTCCCATAAGAAATTTGGATAGGGGTTTCATACCATGCTCTTGGGGCTTGCTTGAGTACAGCTTGCATGATCCTTCTTTAAGATCAATGAAACCAGGAGGTTGCTCAACAAATACTTGTTCTTGTAGATCTCCATTCAAGAATGCACTTTTTACATCCGTTTGATATACTTTGAAGTCCTTGAAGGTTGCGTAGGCAAGAAATAATCTAATGGCTGAAGTCTTGCACGAGGCAAAATGCGTCATAGTCAATGCCGCTCTCTGTCTATATCCTTGGGCTACTAGTCGTGCTTTATTTCTTGTAACATTTCCATCTTCATCCGACTTGTTTTGAACACCCATTTAGTTCCGATGACTTGTTGATACGTGGTCTGAGCACAAGTTCCCAAACTTTGCATCTTTCAAGCGATTGACTCTTCTTGCGTGGCCTCAATCCCGAGGGTCTTCAAACTTCATTAATCTTTTGGGTTCAATGGAAGAGA
>CM028379.1:27413853-27447155 GCA_013146195.2 Codonopsis lanceolata
CACACACTTTGAAGTAAAACTAATTCACATACAATCAATTAATAATAATACCAAGATCTGACAATTTTTTTTTTATCTATTTCATCATAACCAAAGTTATTATTGTAAAAATAATCTATAAATCGATATATGACCAATTTTTTGAGACAACTAGCTACATGTAAAAAAAATGAAAACCACATAATTTCTGATTTTTTAGTTACTTATACATGTTAAAAAATTCATTTATAAAATAAAGTGCTGATGATGAAATTAATCAACATTTAGATCGAATTTGTTTGTTAATTGAACTAAATCACGAATTAAAATTAATAAACGAGTTTTGAAGTTAAACTGAGTTTTTGAAATATTTTTGGAAATATGAACATACCAACAAGTTTCCGGTAAGTCGGTGTTCATAGCTTCCGTTGTCGGACTTTCTTTAGGTGGTAACCTCGAGGTTCGCCATCGCTGCAAAAAATGTGTAATATATATATATATGTTGCAATGTGTGTTGAAACTAGGATAAAAATATTTTCTTTTCGTTTATATACATCAACTAAAACAACGTGATTTTATGAGTGTTTACCGCGTCGCAGTCCAAAATTTATCCATAGCACAGTTTAAACCAAAGTTTTCTATATCTGTCCATCATTCGTTTGAATTTTTGGTTCATTTTCCTTGACACATCTCTTACATTTTATTTTCATTAGTTATATTCTATTTTAATTATTTTGTTCTTTATGTCTGATTTTTAAATTGAACCATAATACATGAATTATTTTGTAAAAATTACCAATTTTGAAAAGTATAGTTTTAATGTTTTATGACAAAAGATGTTAGTATATCGCAAACAATTTGCCCTTTGTTTGATATTATATGCACTATCAATTTTTTAAAAATATTAATGTAACTTTTATTTATATATATTTATTTGTATATATTTCAATATCATTTTTAATACCGAAAACACATAAGTGAATTTAAATTTTGTTGAGACTCCAGAGTAGAGAATGAGTGAAAGTGAACCGCAATTCCATTGTTTAGAATTAGAATTGTGGGTTTCAATGTAAATTTTATTGTTCATATCCAGAAAAAATATTAGAACTTGAATTGAACTGAAATTTTTAATATTTTTATTATATAAATTGATTTTTTCTCTCCAAAGGTAAAACATTTTTAAACCTAAAAGACTATTGATTTTCAATTTTATTTCTATTAATTTGCTTATACGTTTAGATTTTTAATTGAATTCTACAAGAGAACCAAACAAAATAATCTTAATTTTAATATTACAAAATTATGATATTCAATTCTACACATCGAACTCATAATCTTTATGTTGCAATCATTTGTGTATTTTATTAGCACTAAAGTTTTAACTATTGTATTAATATGAATATAGGCTTCGTGCATCACACAAATGCTTTTATTATAATTTTATATGATTAACTTCAATTTTTATTGTACAAAGTAAACTATTTTGTTCAAAGATATGTCACTTCGATATCAATTTAAAGATATGTTAAAATGTTATTGTTTTTATTAACATAATTTTCTATAATTAATTTTTCTATATGCATGCTGAACTCGTGATTTTTCATATAATTATTTGGTTATATGGTTATCATTAAAATTGTATATTCTTTTATTTATATCAATATTGAACCGTGCATTCCACGGTTGTGTCGTAGTATATATAAAAACAAAAGTGCATAATTTTTAGAAATTTTTTTGCCAAAAATCACTTTTCAAAAATGGAATCACTTATGTTTGTTTATGTTAAATTTTTATTTTGAAATTGAATTTGAGAAATGTCATTTAATGATGTTGACAGAAACTATTCCAATTGAGTTTACTTTTTTTATTTTGGAGAATCAAATTTTTTAGGCAAGTTATTCATAAGTTAGACAAAGCTCATGTCCATATAACTAATTACAAACAAAATCAATATATAAAAATAATTCGTAAAAATAGTATTTATTCAAAAATATTGAATAGCTTAGTATTATTATAAATAAAAAATAGGTAAATAAAAATACTTACGATTGTTTTTAATAGATCTTGATATACATTTCTATAATATTTAAAAAAAACAAATAAAAAATACTCATGGGCCTGACTTTATTTATTTTTTTTAGTTTGAGTTCGTCTTAAGTTTAAATTCTCACTAGTTTTTGTGTGTGCTTATGGCACGGTCAGTATGGAACTTATTCAATGTATGAAGCGAACAGTATGTAAATGAAATGATATATGCTTATGATTTTGTAAATATCAGATAAATGCACACTATACAACTGAAAATATACAAAACTCAATTAATTAAACAAAAAAAAAATACATTTTATGATGGTCCATTACAAATAAGTAAGAATATCGAGACATTTATGTCATGTTCAAATTAGAGTGATATTTTCTCTTCTTCTTTTTGTTAATTATTTATGCAATTGAAAATTGAAATGTAGTATATAAGTTATGTTGTTGAAAGAGATACATGTTTTTTTGTGTGGTTTCAATTAAATTGTTATATAAAAATTAAGATGCAATTTTTTAAAATTACATCACACCAATGAACAATACATATTCTGAAATCTCAAACTGTGAGTTAAATTTAAACGATACATAATCGTGAATATTTCAATTGAATTACATATTCTGAAATCTCAAACTGTGAGTTGAATACTTGAATTTGAAGGTTAGAACTCATATAATGTTGTTTCGTAACAGTCTATTCACTTGAGTTATGCAATGACACGAGATTAATTGTTATAAGGCTGAAAAACCATGTTTTAGAAGGTTGAGTTCTTTCAAAGGGCAATGGTACCCTTTTGATTCCAAGAATATCACTGATACTATTTAATTAATCCTAGAATTTCTTTCAAATTCCAGATATAATATTTTTTTTGTTGATTATGTCTTATGCAATGTCTATGAATAAAAGATATGGTAAGTTATTGTCTAATATAAGACTCAATTTGAAAACATGTTTTTGCTTATCATAAGTTGTATGTAGCTTTGTCTAGAGTTACTATGTGATATTTATAGTTGTAATTGTCGTACATGTTGAACTAAAATTATTGTATATAAAAAGAATTCCAAAATGTATATTATTTTTTACAAATTTATAGGATTTTCTATATTTAATTTTACTGTTTATTTATTTTGTTAATATTAAAAAAATTAATTACATATTATTCAATTTTAATGTAGTATATAATTTTATACATATATACAATCCGTGCAACGCACGGGTGCATCACTAGTCTACTCTTAAAAAAGTGTTACCTTTTAACTATTTAAAGCCACAGTGATTGTTTTTAAATAAAAACTTGACACTCAATTTTTAAATTTTCTTTCAAAACCAAAAATTAACTAAAGTGCTTTAAAGTACACAGTGAACTAAAAATTAAATGTTTATGGTTTTGAATAACATAAAATTACACGTCAAATTTTTATTTGAAAAAAATAATTTTGATTTTAAAAATTGTTATGTTTAACTTGGCTCAAAAATAAAAAAATATATATATTGACTTTATTATAAATAGTGATATTATATGTAGGTTTAAAAAAAACTCATATATACATCAGTAATATCATAGTAATATTAACAGAGCATGTCTATATGTATTGTATTGACAAAACAATTATATTTGCAACACACACACACACACACACACACACACACACACACACACACATATATATATATATATATATATATATATATATATAATAAACATCTCGACTGCGTGTAAAAATAATTCATTAGCCCCAAAAAAATTGAGTCTAGCCCTTATTTGTTTTTTTAAACAATCTGCCCAGCAGAGTCACCTCTGTGAGAACCCTATTTCGAAACACCCGTCGTTCGCGTTGAAAAACAATGACGCGTTTCAAGAAACATCTGAGCGTGTGGAATGCGTTCGGTCTCGTTGTGGACCCTAAAATATGTATATACAGAGTTGACACCTCTATTTTAAGGTTAAACAAAGAAAAACCAGTTATTACAGAAATTATATAGTTTCGAAGGCTAGGTTACGAGTTGGGAAGATGTTAAGTACCCAACTCCCCCTTTTGGTCTCAGTTTAGGGGTTTTAAAATAAATTTAACATGCTTTTAAATCATATGGTCTAGAAGAAATATTTATTATATATATATATATATATATATATATATATATATATATATATATATATATATATATATATAGCATACATACATACATCATGTACTTATAACATGCATCATTACTTTATTTACATTATTATTTATCTAATAATATCACTATTTTACATAACATGCATGGTATTAATATTTTTTATTATTATTATTTATATAGCATGCATATTTTATATTAACGAGAAAGACGATAAATTGATACTTACCTCTTGTAGTGTGAAAGTCTAATTCGGTATATACGTCTAGGCTTTAGCCCACTAGGCGCTTGAAGATTCTGATTGTGTTTCCTCTGTCCTTTCGAGAAAGGAAGTTTTTTTTATATTGCTGGGATGCTGCGGGATATATTGCTTCTGGATGCGATGTTGCGGGATACGATTGCTGCGGGATGCGATTGCTGTAGGATGCGATGCTGCGGGATATATTGCTCTGGAATGCGATGCTTTAGGTTACGATTGCTGCGGGTGCAATGCTATGGGATACGATTACTGTGGGATGCGAGTATCTGTTTGCTATGTATATTGCTATTGGAGAGGTCTTCTGCGTGAATATTAGGAGGTTAGTCATATGAATGAGAGTGCATGAAGGCCTCTATTTATATGCGAAAGGAGGTTGATTTAAACGATAACTTATTGCGTTTCAGCAGCATGGCACGCCGGGTGTCACTCTCGGCACGCAACAACAAAAACAACACGAGGCGACTAAGGAGGAACGATGCCGTTTGGGCTGCCTAGGTCAAGGAGGCTGATGGAGCGTCACCAAGTCATGGGGAACGACTCCCTCATGCTTGGAGCGGCTCCATCAAGCCAACTCAAAGTTTCATTAACAACCCTTTTAGTTTATTATGCTTTGTATGTTTTTTTTGCTTATTTAACTGCTGTTAAGTCCAGTTAACTGAAACTTTACCGAAAAGTCATTTTTATAAGTTATAATATTTTTTTTATATAAAATATAGATTATTATTATTATATTGTGGGGGGTATGAGCGAAAGTTATATTTATAAGTTTTATATTTATCGGAAGGTTTTAAAAATTGTTAGGCGGCCGCTAGGCGGCACACTAGCGCCTAGGAGACTAGTCGGGGCGTAAATCGGGGCCTAGGCGGAGCCTAAAATTAAGGCATAATTACCATTTTTTTTATAATTTACATCAAAGATCAAACACATTGACAACAAATTTAAATTTTTTTATATTTGTCATTTTATCAAACACTTGCCTATATTTGTAAAATGAACAAAAATATACAAATTTACCATTAATCCCAATTCTCAACAACCCCAAAGCAATAAATCAGTCAAGTTTAGATTTAAAAACAAAAAAAATATTACTCCACCTACCTACTGATCCTACAACCCACAGTCTAACATATCCTCTCTAATCCCTTCTCATTCTAAATTATGAGTCTCGAGACATCCCCCTTCTTCTTCATCTTTTTTTTCTTCTTCTTTCTTTTATCTATCTGGCAGACCGGCAACCATTTTTCTTCCTTTCTTTTTTTTCTTCTCTCTTTTTCTCCGACAGACCGACTCTCCTCATTTTTTCATCCTCCAATCTCTTTCCTCCTAGATCTAACCCTTTAATCTATCCTCTCTCTTTTTTTCTTTTTTAAAGTGGATCAATAGTGGTTCCCCACTTACCCCCTGGGTGACTCAAACCCACGACCTATTAGGTATGGGTGAAGCGTCTTACCACTAAGCTGCACTTACTTGTCAATCTATCCTCTCTCTCACCCCACCAAATACCCACAAAATCAAACCCTTTTTCTTTCTACCTCTCTCTCTGCCTCACCATTACCACTCTCCCTTCCTTCTCCAGTTTGCCCTCCCTTCCTTCTTCAGTCACCGTATGTCACAAAATCAAAACTATAAAAATAAATTAAGGTCGGCGAGGTTTGGCGTAGGCGCCAACTAGGTCGATTAGGCGGCGACTAAAAAAGTCGTGGCGGTAGAGAGGGGCCTAGAGCCTAGGCGGGGAGTTTTAGAACACTGATTTATCGTTTACTTCCCGTTAAGTCCAGTTACCTGAAACTCTAACGGAGAGTAACATTTATTTGTCCAATTGTTTTATGGAATATATATTGATATTGTTATAGGACGTTATATCGTTGGGGTTTGAAATTGAGGTTTCTACAACAGCAGATGCAGCTGCTGATACAGTTGCATACAAAATCCAAACAGCTCTCAACTTTTTCTCTCTGTATATATCTTTCTGTATTTCTTCGCCTATCAGCCTCTCTATTCGTCTATACTTGCATGTTTGTACGGTGTCCTTATATTTATATTTGAGATGGAGACCTATACACATGAGAATCCAGCAACTCCGATGAAACATAGAATGTTTAGGAGATAAAAGGTTAGTTTCCTAATGTAATTCAAAAAATATTACCAAAGAGTTGATCAAATAAAATAAGAACTCTTGAAAGCTTATGAAAATAATTAATTATGGTAATTAATTACCATTGCTTTAGGACCAAGAAAGAACACAACAATATTTAGCTAAAATAGAGAAAATATGAGAAAATAAGACAAAACTTATTTTAGCCTTATTGATTCAATTATAATTGAAGGAGTCCAGATCTCCTGTATCATTTGTGTGTATCACTTGTGTACCACTTTTCATCTCAATCATTGGTTAAGATATAATAATTGAAATGTAATGGTCGAGATAAAAAGTGATACACCAATGATACACACAAATGATACAGGAGATCTGGACTCCAATTGAAGAGTGGAGAGCAAGAATAATAAACTCGGAGTTTATAGTTTTATCCATATCAGTTTTTTCTTCTTTTTTTTAAACTTAAACTTGAATGCTTCAAGAACCATAGCAACTCAGTTCTTCAATCAAAGAACTCAAATTCGAATAAGATGATCCACCTTCTTCAACAGCCTTCCTCGCCATCTCCTTGAGCTCCTTCGCCCTCCTTCTCATTTCTTCGGTTTCTTTCCCTGCCATTAAACTCTTTATGGCCTTCTCTATGGCTTCTCTTTTTATGCCATCAGCACCATCTCTACTCCATTTCTGCACTCCAACCGCAACCCCAATTCTCAAAACCTGTGTCACCAACTTTTCATTATAAAACTGATCTGCAAAAAATGGCCATGTCACCATTGGCACCCCAGCACACACTCCTTCCAGAGTCGAATTCCACCCACAATGAGTCACGAATCCCCCTACCGCTTCATGGTCAAGAATCAACACTTGGGGTGCCCACCCTTTTATAATTAGTCCTTTCTCTTTCACTCTCTCCTCAAATCCTTCCGGTAACCAATCTTCATCTTCTACATTTTTCACTTTCGTAGCTACCCAAATGAAATCTTGGCCAGAAGCTTCGAGCGCCATAGCGATCTCATACAATTGACTACTAGCGAAATTTGCCACACTCCCAAAACACACATAAATTACTGAATTGGGTTTCTTTGAGTCTAGCCATTTCAAACACTCTTGTTGATCAATGGTTACTTTCTTTCCTCTATCTGATTTATCTTGAAAATTCCTATTGCACAGAGAAACTGGTCCTACGTGCCATATCCTGCTATTCAATACCTTCCTATAATGGTCAACATAGTCAGGTTCAAGCTCGTAGAAGCTGTTAAATATGACTCCATAGCTTGAGGCATCTGCCTCCCTAACTGTATGTATGAACTTTACGAAACCCGTAAACGTTGCCGGATCTTCTCGCTCATCTTGAGAAAGCTGTGTCCCAATTAACTTGATTTCATGGGGGAGATCAGGCAGGATAAAAGGTTGTGAATCAGATGATATGTTCTCGAAAGGCTTGTAGACTCTCACGCTATGTGAAGCACATAGCGCGAAAGAACTTGTTCCATGGAAAACAAGTCTTGGGATATTAAATTTGGCTGCAACATCAGTAGTCCATGGAAAGAACATGTCAGCTACGAGGCAATCGGGGCGAGATTCTTGGAGAATGCGCTCGAGAGGTTCTTGGAGCATGCTGCCAGCTCTAAAGAAATTGGGGACCAAGTCATTGGAGACTTGATCAGCACTCTCGCATCCCTCGGGTAAACCGACCTCTACGGCGGGGAATTTGATGATTTGGAGGGAAATTTGGATGGGCAAGTGGTTGGTTCTCTCAATTGCTGTTTGAAAGACAAGGGCATTGAGAGGAGTGGTGATGATGGTGGCTTTAACGCCTCGGGAGGCGAAGAGTTTGGCCATGTCTAGTATAGGTATCATGTGGCCATGAGCCATGAACGGCAAGAACAAGACATGAAGGTGAGCCATGTAGATGAGGTTGTATAAAAAAAATCCTCAAGAGAGAAGGGATATTTAAAGATGAAGAGAAATGTGTGTGGCTATATTTTCTTGTCTAGAATGACTGGGATAAAGGGCTTGAATCCAAGTATATAAAGATATGAACAAAGAAGTGGGCAAATATAAGTAATGCGAGAGTCACTCAATGAGTAATTAATTTTGTGTATTAAATGATGTGGTTTTCAATATGTCATTTTATTTGATATTTTATAAATTCTACTATCAGTTAAAAAATTATGTTAATAATATAACATATAAGATATCATATCATTTGATATATAAATTTAAATACTTATTGAATACCACACTAGTTTTACTCGATGAGAAAACTGCCATAAAACGAAAGAGTCAGGTTCCTAGAAATTGACAAGACACTGATACACAGAGAGAAGGGAAGGTTCATGAGAGCACCACCAATGTGGGATTCTTAATGGATTCTTCCATTAAGAATCCATTAATTGTTCCCATCGTACAATTCTTGGCCAATTCCCCGGAAGAGAGAGAAAAAACGTTTCTTTGGTAAAAAAAAAATTCAGTTGAAGAATCACAGTTGCAGAGAAGAGAGTGCAGTGCACCTTTTCTTCAAAAGAGGCGCGTGCAGAACATGCGCTCAACAGGCGCGTCAAGGCTGCAAGACGGTGGGTCCCGCGACTGCTCCACTCAATTAAAAAAAATGATTTTTTAATTTTTTTTAAAAACCAAGATTATAATCGATTTTTCTTTAAAAAATTCAATTTTTTTTAAAATTCAAATTGTAACCGTTGTTGGGGGGGGGGGGTCCGCCTGCAACGGAAATATTTTTAAAAAATGTTTTTTTTTTTAATTTTAATTATCTTCTTTCTTCCCTATAAATACACTACCTCAACCTTCTTCATTTTCTCCAAACCTTCTTCATTCCCTATTTTATTTCTCCATATTCTCTTCTTTAAAATCACTTTCTCTACATACTTCTATTCTTCTACCAATAGCTACAAACGTTCAGCATATAAACCATTGTCATTGTCCTACATTTTGCCACTAAAGATGTCTTCTACTTCTTCTTCTTCTACCAATAGCTCTAATACAGATAGTCATACCCCAGAATCCTACAAGTCTGAATCCAACGAAGAATCCAACATGTCTGAAGGTGAAAAAATTGTTTTGCAGATGATTGAATTACAACAACAGATGATTGAAATGGAGAGAGCCAACATCAAGAGGCGTCGCCAAAGGAAAAAGAGGAGCTACATAAAGCGAAATCGTGTAGCAGGAAATACTCAACTTGTTAATGACTACTTCTCCTCTCAGCCATTGTATCCTGATCATATATTTCGGCGACGCTTCCGAATGCATAGAAATTTATTCATTCAGGTAGTTAATACATTGGAGAATCATTCAAATTATTTTCAACAAAGGCCTGATGCATACGGAAAAGTAGGTCTATCACCACTTCAAAAATGCACAGCAGCTATCCGTCAATTGGCTTATGGAGTTCCTGCCGATCATCTCGACGAGTACCTCTGATTAGGAGAAACAACTGCTATCGAATGCATGTTTAACTTCTGTCGATGTATTATCGAGTTGTTTGGAAGTCAATACTTGAGAAGGCCAAATGCTAATGATACACAACGTCTGCTTCAAATGCATGAGCAAAGACACAGATTTCCAGGTATGTTAGGAAGTCTTGATTGTATGCACTGTGAATGGAAAAATTGTCCAGTCGCTTGGCAAGGTCAATATGCAAGAGGTCATTGCGTCTGCAGATTTATGGATATGGCACGCATTTTTTGGGGTCGCGGGGTCTCGTAATGATCTTAATGTGTTATATGAATCACCTTTGTTCAATAACGTACTCGAAGGAAATGCACCGCCGTGCAATTTCGAAGTGAATGGCACACAGTATAGAAAAGGATACTACCTAACAGATGGAATTTATCCGGATTGGGCTACTTTTGTAAAAAGTTTTTCATGTCCGTCGGATGCTAAGCGAAAGAAATTCAAAGAGATGCAAGAAAAGATGTCGAACGAGCATTTGGAGTGCTCCAATCAAGATGGGCAATTATAAAAGGTCCTAGCAGGTTTTGGTATAGAGATAACTTGAAAGAAATAATGCTCACATGCATTATTCTACACAACATGATTGTGGAGGCCGAGGGTGATCACGTTACGAACTGGGCTGATGATATCGTTTATGACTCTCCACAAGTGAACCATGGGTCAACTCAAGCATTTCAAGAATATATGCAGCGAAATTCAGAGGTACGTGATAGAAGCACCCATCATGCTCTTCGATCGAACTTGGTTGAGCATATATGGTGTCGTTACGGTGATAACTAGTGATAGAGTTTAATTATTGACGTTTTCATGTACTTTTAATTATTGAATTGTTTTGACGTAATTTTTAAGTGTACTATGTTTTATGTAATTTTATCATTTTATGTATTTAACGTTTTTATGTAATTTTCTATTTATGTTATTGTACGAGTTATGTATAATATGTGTTTTATAGATAATTTATTAAATAAATTATAAATTATAAAATTTAAAAATAATAATGTAATTTATTATTTTTAAATTAATTTTTGTCTTAATTTATAAATTAATTATTTATACGAAAAATTTAAATATGAAATATATAAAATAACTTGAAATAAATTTATTTGTCGAGAAGTATAAAAATAAGAATGAAATGTAAAGTTAATGAGGTGGCGGTGAGGCACAGTTAAGAATATGTTAAGAATCGTATCTGATGGGAAGATGAATTCTTAAGTAGAGAAAAAGAGAAAAATGTGTAGGTGGCAGTGGGACCCAGTTAAGAATTTTTGGGAAGAATTCCCACATTGGAGATTCTCTGAGGTAGATATACGTTGGTGCAAAGGTCATATATTAATGGCAGTGGCCACTTGGGAAATGACAAAATCACACCCCGTCGTCAATACTATCTTTATTTCTCTGGTGATCTGTTTTTCGTCCCCTTCTTCGCGACCGAGAAAGCGGGTGGTTTTTAGAAAAGAAAAATCTTTGAAGTACGTGAAATACGTCTGGTTTTAATTTGTGGACTCAAAATATGATTAACAGAGTCGTCATCTTGAAAAATATAAAATAACCAAATTTATAAAAAAAAATTCAGAGACTAATTTACGAGTTAGGAAGTGGTTCGACACCAAACTCACCATTTTGGTCTCAAAATAGGTTTTTGTTTAAATATGTTTTTTTAAAAAATTAAAAATTTAAATAAAACATTTAATATATATATATATATATATATATATATATATATATATATATATATATATATATATATATATGTATATATAATGAAATAAATAAAGAAACTTATAGAAGCCTCATTTTAGAGTTGCAGATATATTTATAAAAATTTCGTCATAATAACGGCTTGTTTTGGTGCTTTTTGTTATAGAATTTTGGGCAACATAACTGCTTATTTCGTGATATATGATTATTTTAAATAGCACATTTTTAGATAAAAAGTAAATAAATTTGAAAGGTACCTACCTCTTGAAGAGTGGGGGTTTTATCCCGTACCAAACCTCCTTCTGGTAGTCCTTAGGGTGTGCTCGCTCTATCCTTCAAGGAGAGAGAGTATTTTCCTTTTGATTGATTTCGGGCAGCGTGACTGCTCTGTTTGGTTGTGTTTGCCTCTTTATCCAAGCAGAACGACTGCTTGCTTTGGCTGGATTTGCTAGCTTGCTTGCGTCTGAAATCGAGCAGTGCAACTGCTTGCTTCGGCTAGATTTGACGTCTGGAATCGGGCAGGGCAACTGCTCTTTTTGGTTCTTTTGAACAAGTGAAATAGGGTGGAAACCTAGCAGGGTAACTAGGGTTCACTTTGGTCGGAGAGTTTAAGTGTTTAGGGAAGATGTGACAGAGCTTTAGGGATGGAGAAGAAAATGTCATTGGCGTTCTCTCGGGAGAACAGATTGCGGTGAAAGTTTCTCAAGCAGTGAATTTTCTTAACTGTGTGGAATTGTGAACCCGGGAACCTCTATTTATAGCTAAGGATGAAGGATTCATTCACTGTAAAGTTTTATCAACTGAGCTTCAACGGCTTGTATCGTGCGCTGAAAAAATTGCACCTTAGGCTAACTGCACCAGTAACCTTGGGAGCTGTGGGCGTGGCCTACATAGCTTGTGGGCGCGACGCCCAGGAAGGGTCTGGGCAGCGCCCACAGCCTTTTCCTATTCCAGTTTTGGCACTTTGGCCCATGTAGTTCATTGTTTAAGCATACTTCTTTTTCTTTTACATTTTCAACCCTGTAACTTGACATTCGTTAGTCCTTTTAACATGTTTTGATATTTTATGACATGTCATATACCAGGGGTACAAAATTGGGGTGTCTACAGAGCCCCTCAACGATGGAGTTTACGGGTAAACCGAAACTTACCAAGTAAATGAACATCATTATTAAGAAATAGACTCCCAAATTTTGTGGAAATTATACTGGGGAGGAATGCAGCATGCATTATTTTATAATTGTTGTTTCTCATTGTAACTTGATTTGCATTTGCTCATACATTACATTAGGTTCTATACATAGTGGCTAATTGGCTGCGTATCAATTAGCTTGGCAATTGTGTATAGAACTTTACCTTAGAATAGTTTTTAGACTTCACAGGTTCAACGGAAGACTTCAGTTGAAGGCTTCACCGGAAGACTTCTATGAGCATTCAGCGGCAGACCTTGTCTGCACTTGTTCAAGAATGTCGTGTCCAATCATCAAGCTTTAGTAGATTAATTAAATACAACCTTTATCAGTTTGAATTTGAATTAAACCAATCATCCATCATCACTTGACTTCTCATACACGCCTGTCCAGCCATTCCGAAAAGCATGAAGACTTTCGCCTTCTGAACAGCGATAAAGCAGGTGAACAGACTGACACTTACAGACTGTACCAACTATTGCAGGTCTGCAACTCTGATTGCTCACCTGCTAGTGGCTACAACAACTCTCTGCCACTCCCTACTCAGCATCAGTGAAGACGAAATCCACAAACAGCTCCATGCATTAAATGCATTCAACCTCATAGAGTTGTTACTCTCGTCGTCTTCTCCAACGATCTCAAGAATGCCTCAGCTATAAATACTGCCATTAAAGACTGAAGAACACAATGCTATGAATCTCTCCAACAACATCAAGTCTTTATACATTTCAGTGCATTCAAGAGATCATAAACTGATCAACGAAGTCCTCAACAACAACAAGAAGATCTGCATCAACACTTTATCTTTTGCTTCTTATAGTTGTTCTTTATTCTATTCTTCTTCACATTGAATATTCTGTTTTGTCCAGATATTCAATTCCCAAACTGAAAGAACGTGAGTAGCTAGGATTCTCAAAGATTTAATGTAGCTTGTTAAAAAGCTACAATTAAAAAGTCACAAAAGACAGAAAAATAACAAAAACAGCGGAAGACTTAATACTAAAGCACGAAATTAATCACAAAAATTTACCAAACAATCTACAAGTCTATACTTGTAGATCTAGCCTCATGGCCAAAAAGATTTCACTAAAAAGGATGAATTGTTTTACAAAAAACTAGGTAAAATCACAAAACAAAACACTCTCACAAGACAAGTCTTGGAGAGCAAAACACCCACATAAAAACAGGTATAGAAAACGTGGGAAGAAAGAAATAGCTTCCTAAAATCAGCTAGGAAGTCAAAAACAGCAAAAACGCCCAAAACGCCCAATGTTGCTTCCAATGTTCCTTCCAATGTTGCAACATCCGGAGCTTACATTCAGAATCTGCAGACGGAATTAAATCAGGTTCTGAATTTTCTGCACTCCTTTTTGATCTGCTCTCCCATAATTATGTGCCAAGGCGTGACCCTCCAGCCATGTCCAAGCACCTCCTTATATAATGCCAAGATCTCCTACACACATAAAGGAATCCAACTCCAACAATGACAAGGATTAGTATTTAAGGAAAAAATCAACAACTTACAAAACTTATGGGATTTGATTACCAAATATGAAATTGGTCAAGAATCATGGTTAGACTAGGATTTATACAAAGATTTAGTTACCAAATATGTGCACTTAAAATCTACAAAAAGATTATGCTATCAAAAAATACCAAAACTAAATCTAATAAAAGATTTTGTTACCAAAAATGACTCCTAGACTTTAGGACCAAGAAAACAAAAAATCTTTAGGAAAATTATGTTTCCAAAAATGATAAAACCTTAAGGACCAAGGAAAAACAAAATCTAATTAAATATTTTGTTACCAAAAATAACTAAACTAAATCTAATAAAATATACTAAATCCTAAATTAACATTAACTAATTTAAAAACCTACTTTGACCAAGAAATGTGAAAACAAGACTAAATAGGTTATGTCTATTTTACCCTTACAATCTCCCCCTTTGTTGAACCTTTCTGGTCAAATCAAAAGACAAGTGTTTATTCATCACCAATCAAACCATCTAACCTGCATAGGTTAGAAAATCTCATCTCCCCCTGAATTTGTGCAAGGTGCACAAAACAGAAATCATCACCATCACAAGAAACACTTGATCTCTCTCCCCCTATTTGACCGGAAAAGGAAGAGAGATAAAATCATCTTTTAGGAATTCTCAAAAATCAAAGATTTTGAAAAACACAATGAAGTGTTCACCAAGACTTGATCACATCATTAGCAATAACTGAGCACATCATATCCATATTCAAAACCTCTTAGTATCACACACAAATTAGACAACCACTAAATATTTTTCAACATGGAGATTTTTGAAAATTGATTTGCACAGTTTAAGTATATGACAAAATTTCACCAAGCTAATATCCTTGCCAACACTGCATGTCCTAAAATTTATGCCTAAAAACATGATACAAAAAAAAACTAGGCAAAAGAAAATAAAAAATATGCAATCATACACAAGTGATAAAGACCAGATCAAAGGATGTAGTTCCTAATGTAGCTGCATTGGGAGATGCATTCGCCAAAATTGTGATTTTATTTTCAATTTTGCATTTTTTTTTCTCAACCAAACTTCTCTCCCAAGATCATAAATTTTTCACAACAAAATCCATAGGTACTTTATTTCCCTAGAAATATAGCTCTACTTTATTTCAAGCTATAAAAACATGCCACTTGGAACCTTTCACACTATTTACCAAGGGAAGCAATTTTGCATTTTGATCAACCCATGAAATCCGAAGATTCATAGTCCCAAAAGAAAGGTGCCACAACCTTGTTCATAGGTAGCTCTTTTCCGTTAGGTAGCTTTCACACTTTTTCAATTAAAGGGAGTCAATTTACTCAAGATCAACCCATGAGAACCTAAGTTCCATAGTACCTTGACAAATTGCAGCATCCCAAAAATTTCAAAAGGTAGCTCTTTCCTTTGTGGACTTTAAACATACTCAAGAACTGGGAGAGAGAGAGAATCATAACAAAAAATCACAACTGATTTTGAATGAAATTCCCAAGCAACCACAAGAGACACATACATGTGAGTCAATTGATCTAGAGTGCCCTCTAAAGACAATATGCAATCATGCCTAATTTTTTTTTTTTTTTACTTTTTTTTTATAATTAACTAAGTGTAAAATCGTATGACACACAAAACACAAGAGATTTCCAAAGATTGAAAAATCTCTCAAAAACAAGACACTTGGCAAATATATCAGCAAGATGATTTTCGGTCCCAACATGTACAATGCAAACAATTTCCATATTTAACCAAGTCTCTAAAAAAGTGGTGTCTTATATCAATGTGTTTTGTACGAGAATAATGAACTAGATTTTTGTGCTAAGCAAAATGCATAGGTGTTATCAAACAACAAGGTTAACACATCAATGTGAACACATAATCTTTGATCATTTGAAGCATCCATAAAAGATTTAAGGCTTCTCTCAAAAATATTTTGATAAGCATGCAAATTTTTGAGATTCAACCTTACTTCTTCTCCTTGTGTATATGCCATCATGAATATCACCTATTACTTGAGAGATTGGATGGTTTTTCTGAATACGGCTAGGAATGTCATGGCTGCAACCATTCAAATTGGTGATTTTCGAATGTTCGGGACCGATTCGAAAGTTCGGACTGGAAGTTGAAGTTTACGTCAATGTTGCTCCCATTGTTGCAACATTGGGTGACACATTGGGTGACACATTGGTGAACTTTCGAATATGCGAGGTTAAATCGATCATGTCGATTTTGGTTTCGGATGTTGGTTCGAAGATTTTGGAGGAGATTCATCATGGCATTCATCAATGGTTTCATAGAATCGCTTAGCACCAGGACATATATCAAAGGGTTCACAATATTTGGACTTGCCTTTGTCATTACTACCCTTAGGAACCCACATTTGTTTAAAAAATTTGGGTTGGTGGTTTTGAGAAATTTTTTTCTGATGAGACTTCCAATGTGATTTGCCAATGTTCTTTGCATTGGTTGTCGCCGCTATACTCTGATTGCATATGAGATTTTCCCAAGAAGGCCTGTCTTATTTCATCCTCATACATAGCCTTTTTCAGAAAACAAAATGGTTGAATATGACCAGGCTTATGAAAAAAATGACACACAAAATTTTTCTTTCTTGATTTGGGTTTTTCAAAGAAATTTGTATCTTGAAAATTTTGTGTGGGCTGTTTAGGTTCAGAAGTACCTTCACCCTCTCTCACAAACATCTTTGGTACAAAACCAATACATGATTTACAAGACTTACCTGAATTGAGCATCTCATCCATTTTTTGTTGGCTTGAGTTCCATTTAGCCATGGTTTCATTGGCTTGAATGAGCTGCTCTTTTAAACCTTCAATCTCCACATCCTTCTTGGTCAACAGACTCTCCATCCTTGTAATACACTCCTTCTGTTCTTCATTAGCCTTCTTTAACAAGTCATTTGCCTTTTTAAGCAACTTAACTTGACAAACTCTCTTTTCCCAATCATTGTACAACTCCTTATATGCATCCATCAAATCGATTCGATTACGCACCATCTTGAGACGAGAAGAGTTAACGCAACAAAAGTCATTGTATAAACCTTTCTTCTTCAAAGTATTAGGACAAACAAAATTCTCAAATTGGGAATCCATCATTGCTACTAACAGAATCTACTCTTAGTGATGTCAAGAGGAGGCTCTGATACCAATTGAAAGAACGTGAGTAGCTAGGATTCTCAAAGATTTAATGTAGCTTGTTAAAAAGCTACAATTAAAAAGTCACAAAAGAAAGAAAAATAACGAAAACAGCGGAAGACTTAATACTAAAGCACGAAATTAATCACAAAAATTTACCAAACAATCTACAAGTCTATACTTGTAGATCTAGCCTCATGGCCAAAAAGATTTCACTAAAAAGGATGAATTGTTTTACAAAAAACTAGGTGAAATCACAAAACAAAACACTCTCACAAGACAAGTCTTGGAGATCAAAACACCCACATAAAAACAGGTATAGAAAACGTGGGAAGAAAGAAATAGCTTCCTAAAATCAGCTAGGAAGTCAAAAACAGCAAAAACGCCCAATGTTGCTTCCAATGTTGCAACATCCGGAAGCACATTCAGATTCTGCACGGTGGAATTCCAAATCGGGTTCGAATTTTCTGCACTCCTTTTTGATCTGCTCTCCCATAATTATGTGCCAAGGCGTGACCCTCCAGCCATGTCCAAGCACCTCCTTATATAATGCCAAGATCTCCTACACACATAAAGGAATCCAACTCCAACAATGACAAGGATTAGTATTTAAGGAAAAAATCAACAACTTACCAAACTTATGGGATTTGATTACCAAATATGAAATTGGTCAAGAATCATGGTTAGACTAGGATTTATACAAAGATTTAGTTACCAAATATGTGCACTTAAAATCTACAAAAAGATTATGCTATCAAAAAATACCAAAACTAAATCTAATAAAAGATTTTGTTACCAAAAATGACTCCTAGACTTTAGGACCAAGAAAACCAAAAATCTTTAGGAAAATTATGTTTCCAAAAATGATAAAACCTTAAGGATCAAGGAAAAACAAAATCTAATTAAATATTTTGTTACCAAAAATAACTAAACTAAATCTAATAAAATATACTAAATCCTAAATTAACATTAACTAATTTAAAAACCTAATTTGACCAAGAAAGGTGAAAACAAGACTAAATAGGTTATGCCTATTTTACCCTTACACAAACCCCCAAACACAAGTCAAATATTTTGTACACGATCCATTATACTTCTTTGTAATAGAACTAGTGGAAAACATAGTACACGTTTAAATCCAAGGTTGACTGCCTTGGTGGAGGACGTAGCACTCTTTATAGTGCGGACCATCTCAAAATACTTGTGTTCTTTTCTAACTATTGCTTACTGCTTTTTAATGTTTTCATATTTGTGAACTTACTCCTTAACAGCAGACTTGAGTATTCATCAAAGTCTACCAGTAGTGTTTCATCGGCAGACTTGAACTGTCTTCCTTACAAGACTTCCGCTACTTCAATCTTTATAATAGATTGTAAGTGCTTGTTTTAGGAACTTATACGAAAAGTTTTAAGTGTTAATAAGCTATTCAACCCCCCCTCTAACTTATTATTGTGGCCTTTGGGACTAACAATAATGCAACAGTTTCTCTCATACCCTAAACACTCTTTATGGACCGATGGGATAAAACAGATATGATGCAAATGAAATGCTCTGATGGTCGTGCCCACTGAGTAGGCTTCCTACGTATCCTTTTTAGGAATCAGACCAAACGTAGTTCGACTTTAGTTGACAAGCAAATACCAGCACTGGGTGGGATAGATGAATTTTGATCCTTTCCATGACCCAAGGTTTGTACCAGTTGCGGAGAGGATCTAACACAGATTTAGGTGGGACTGATCATTTCCAAGACCTGGGGTTTGCACCCATTGTGGAAAGGATCCAACAGATTTTTTTTTTCTTTTTTTCAAATGGGACTGATCATTTCCCAGACCCAAAGTTTGCGCTCGTTGTGAAAAGGATCCAAATTTTTTTTTCAGATGGGGCTGATCATTTCCAAGACTCGGGTTTGCACCAATTGTGGAAAGGATCCAACATTTTTTCAGATAGGGCTGATCATTTCCAAGACCCGGGGTTTGCAACAGTTGTGGAAAGGATCCAACATTTTTTTATGCTTTTTTTTTCCAAATGGGACTGATCATTTCCAAGACCCAGGGCTTGCATCCATTGTGAAAATGATCCAACATTTTTTTTCCAGTGGGCTAATCATTTCCAAGACCCGTGGTTTGCATCCGTTGTGGAAAGGATCCAACATATATAATAGCATGGCAAAATATACAATGCATGCAACAAGTAAAGTAAAGCACATATATTTTTAGCCTTTTTCTTTTATTTTCTCTTTTTTTTTCGGTTGCGGGCATCCTGATGTGGATATGATTATTATTTTTATTTTATTTTAGATGGATGGCTGTTAACTTTGTTAACAGTAGTTACCTTCGTTAACTTTCCGTTACGACTTCAGGGCCACTTTTCAGTTTGAGCAAACTTGAGGATTTAAGTGCTGAAATGGATCTTAGAGGGGAGGAAAGGGAAAATTCCCTCCCGTTTATCACTTACGGGATGGAGGAAGAAGTGAGCAGCAATCCCATTTCTCTCTTTCTTTAGTTTCTTCCGCCATTGTTGATGAATGGAGATATCTCAATTTTCTTCTGCCAAATTAATTATTTCACTCACTAGATGGCTTCCTTTTCCTGATTTAGGAAGGGAAAAGCTCTGATGAACCTAGAATCTGGCGAAGGACGCCGTGAGCTACCTCCACTGAACCAAAACGTGGTTCGGTACTGGCATTCCAGGGATGATTGGAGCAACATACATCGAGATCGGCATACCCACATTGCTCATCTTCCAGATCCGGCCATAAGTCTTTATTTTCTCCAACCCATTTGATTGAATTTCTTGATTTTTCGGCACTCTTGGAGTATACCTGTTGCAATTTTGATGCCTATGCATGCATGATTTATGCTAGGATGATGTAATTTGGCAATGAAAGTATAGGCAAAAATATGAAATTAATGCTTTTTAATTTTACGATGCATACTCATGCAATTGACACTATTTGACTATGCGATGCATATTTTATGCGATTGACACTATTTGACTATGTGATACATATTTTATGCAAGTGATATATTTTTCTCTATGATGCATGCTCATGCAACTGATATATATTTCACGGATACAAGAAAAATACTATTTTTAATATACATGCTTTTTTTTAGATAGGATAAGATAAACATGCCATGCGGGTAGATGTACAGAGATAAAAAGAAAGATAATTCTCTCATCTCTTTTTTTCTTTACAGGAAAATGATTTTTTTTCTCTTTTTTTTTTTGAAAATGCAATATGCACATATTTTAGGGAATAAATGCACATTTTAGATGATAAAAGAGAAATATTCATGCATATATATTTTTTGATGCATATGAGTATGGCATGGCATAATGCAATGACATGAGATATAACATGCATGGTGAGATGAAAGAAAATAAGAGCTTACCTCTTTTTTATTTTTTCCCCTTTTTTTCATTCATTCTTTTTTTTTTCACAGGTAAGTAATACCCTTAATCGTGTGCAAGCCAGTTCGGAGAAGCTTGCTTCCATTTTTAAGTCTCTACCTCCGCAGGCAGTGATCCTGATCGAGCAGCCATGGTTGGGGACATTTTTGCGAGCATTTAGCCACTTCCGCAGCTACCTGCCTATCTTTGAGGTTCTGAGAGAGTATTAGTAGGACACCACACATACCTTTCACTTTAGCTGGGGAGAGGCCACCACGACTCTCTGCGATTTTGCTGCGATCATAGGCATCCCTACCAGTATAGGTAGGAATCTAGAGCCGAACTTTACTCTACGGCATTAGCATGACGTGTTCGAGGACCTATTGGGCTTGAACACGATTATAAATCTTGATGAGGTGTGCATCCTTAGTGTGAAAAGATGGTTGGAACATAATGCCAGGCAGGTCGACGACGACGATTACGAGGATGTCACTCGTGTGGCCAAGGCGTTCCTGTTTTTCTTTCTGGGGACGACGATTTTCGCTAATTTGTATCAGATTTCTGAGTTTGACTAGGGGCAAGCAGGCTTAGCTGCGTTTTATTCTTCTATGGATCGTGCTAGCCGCAACGACTTTCCAGTCCTTAATGGCTTTGCTCCGGCCTGGGAGGTATTTCTCTCTTTTCATTTATTTGCTGCCTATTTGAATTCATGCATCATTCACTGGCTGATTTTTTTTTTTGTTGTTTCTTTTTTTTTTCTTTGCAGTGCAGGCTTACTCGGTCTTGATTTTGCTCTGGCCCAAGGAAGAGACATATTCACGAGCCGCCTTTTCTTGTTGAGTCCGTGAATGGAAACAGGGTGGAGGAAGATTGGGATGGCACCAGGCTGTCCGTAGCGATGTCACGAGAGATGATTACGAGCTCTCGTTCTGATATGGTGCATCTATTTCCCTTGAGGAATTTGGCTAGGTTTTATCTAACTTATCTAGAGATGAGTCGTTGACGCATTCTGATGGTGTCGATTATGGTCAAATCTTTATACATGGGCGAGCGGGTCAACCGTCAGCACTTTCTTTATCTAATGGACCCAGTGACACCACCAGCACCACTAGCCTGGGTAATCGTTCCGGATTTCTTACCGAATAGATATCAGTGCCTGGTGAGATATACTGTCTCTCGTGATGATTCCTGGTATCTAGGCTGATTATTTTGTGCTTGCTGAAGACTTCTCCACTTTTCAGTATTCTCACGAGGGAAGACTTGTGGAGGAGGCTTTGCCTAATGCCGAGGTCCCGGAGCGATATCAGATTCCCGAGCGGTATACACATTCCATTTTTCATTTCAGCACTTTCTGTATCCTTTTTTTCTTTATTTTTTTGGACTGATATCTCTTTTTTTAGGTGGACGTCTCATCATACCGCAAATTGGTGAAAGGCATCTTCGGCCTTGCCAAGCTGTACCAACGGATGATAGATGAGTTTACTTGCCGGGGGAATGATGCCGTGGGTCGGGCCAGGCACTGAGATGATGATGATGAAGCTGGCGGATCAGGCCGTACTCAAGCAAGAGGACGGGAATATAGGGTGTTGTTTCTCATTTGTATTTTGATTTACATCTGTTCATACATTACATTAGTTTTATACATTAGTGGCTAATTGGACTACGTATCAATTAGCATGGCAACTGTGTATAGAACTTTGCCGTAGAATAGTTTGTTTATAGGCTTCACAGGTTCAGCGGAAGACTTGGCTATATGCTTCAGGAAGACCTTGAGCAAGATCGGCCAGGACCTTGTCTGCACGTGTTCAAGCTGACGTGTCCAATCACCAAGTCTTAGTGGATTAATTAAATTCATCCTTTATTAGTTTGAATTTGAATTAAGACATTCCCTGACTTCTCAGACATGCCTGACCAGCTTTCCGAAAAGTAGAAAGACTTTCGCATTCTCAATGTAGTGAAGCGGTGAAGCAGGCATCTCTTACGATGCATACCAACTATTAAAGACCCTGCTCCTCTGACTTTCCTATCTATCAGTTGCTGCAACAACTCTGCACCACTCCCTGCTCTGAATCAGTGAAGACGAAATTTACAAGGCAGCTCCATGCATTTAATGCATTCAACCTAATAGAGCTGTTACACTTCGTTTTCTCCAACGGATCTCAAGAATGCCCAAGCTATAAATACTGCCATTAAAGACTGAAGACTAATCTCCAGAAATGCACTGAAATTCTCCAACAAGTCAAAGTTTTTATACTCAGTGCATTCAAGAGATCTTAAACTGATCAAGAAGTCCTCGACAACAATCAAGAAGATGTGCATAAACATTTATCTTAAGCTTCTTATTGTTGTTCCTTTTCAACTATTCTTCTGCACAATTGAATATCTTGTTTATCCAGATATTCAATTCCCAAACCCCCAAACACAAGTCAATATTTTTGTACACGATCCATTGGATATATTCCTTGTAATAGAACTAGTGGAAAACATAGTGCATATTTTAAATCCAAGGTTGACTGCCTTGGTGGTGGACGTAGCACTCTTTATAGTGTGAACCATCTCAAATACTTGTGTTCTTCCTTTACTGTTGATTACTGCTTTGAACTGTTTCTTATTTCTTTTACTTATATCTTCAACAGCAGACTTGAGTATTCGATCAAGTCTCTGGGTAGTCCTTAATCGGCGGACTTGAGCTGTCTTCCTTACAAGACTTCCGCTACTTCAATCTCCTTACTAGATTGCAAGTTCTTGTTTTAGGAACTAATACGAAAAGTTTTTAAGTGTATAATAAGCTATTCAACCCCCCCCCTTCTAGCTTATTCTTGTGCCCTTTGGGACTAACAATTGGTATCAGAGCTTGACTCTTTGAAAACAAGTTTTTCCGAGATTAAACTCTTGAGAGACTCGATCCAGTGGCACAAACACACTACATGATGCCTACATCAAATGCGAACTACGTCCCAATATTGGACGAAGGCCATTTGTGGGTTCCCGGGACGTGCGCCCGCGCCCCGCGTGCCCTTGGATAGGGGTGCGCGTACGTGAGGATGTGGGACACCACTGCTCTCAGTCCATCATCCCTTTTTTAGGGGAAGACGAAATTAAAAGTGCGAGAGGAGTGCTGTCTAAGATAGGGTGTTGGAATGCGCCTCGATTGCCTTTAGTGGATTTTTGATCCAATATGGGAACGTTTGGGTTTCCCGCATCAAGTTATCCCTTTTTTAGGGGATACCAGGATATGGGAATGCATCACCCTTTTATTCTCATTTTCCCTTTTTTAGGGGAAAACAGAAAAGTGCAAAAAAGGATGTTGCGACGCCCCCACTATGGATTTTATAAAAATAGCTTTATGACCTATTTCGGATCACTATGGGAGCTTTGTGTTTCCCGCATCAAGTTATCCTTTGTTTAGGGGATACCAAGATATGAGAATACATCACTTTTCCATTCTCATTCTCCCTTTTTTAGGGGAAAACGGAAAAGTGTAAGGAAGGAGTGTTGCGAGGCCCCACTGGATCCAAAATGTTTTAGAGTCGTCATCTTTATTTTAAGGTAAAATAAAGCAAAACCAGAAAAAGAAAAGAAAAAACCAGAGATTGAAAACGGGTTCGGAGGCTAAGTTACGAGTTGGGAAGGTGCTAGGCACCCAACTTGCCCTTTCGGTCTCAAAAATGGTTTTTGGCTAAAGTATGCTTTTTGTTATATTTATCTAGCAAATAAATAAAGCATTATAAGACAAGAAAATAAAAGCAAATACATCCGTGGCTACATTATTTACGGACTTGCAGCCATTTCCTTACAATAATTACGAATATATTAAAAATATTTGGCCATTATAACGGCTCTTTTTACATAATATTTCCTAACTAAATCCGAGTAGTACAACGACTTATATTTGCTACATTGTGCCGGATTTAAAGAAAAACTTTATAAAAAAAATAACGCTCTTAAATGCTATAACCTTTTAGAGCGCGGTGTGCTCACTCTGTCCTTCAGGGAGATGGAGTCTTTTTTGCTGTTGTGTTGTTGTTGTTGTTGTGATTTGGGCAAAGTGACTGCTTATTTCGAATGGTTTTGGCTCGTTCACTCGGGCAGAATGACGGCTTATTTATGGTTGTTTTGGCCTTTTTGGTTGGGCAGAATAACGGCTTATTTTGTGTGTTTTTCGGCCTATTACTCAGGCAGAGTAACGGCTTAATTTATGGATTTTGGGCCGGGGAAGTGGGGTGGATACCTAACTAAAAGGCTAGGGATCACTTTTAACCGATGGGTTTTTGTTTTGGCGGAGTTTGGACGTGGTTTCGAAGCATTGTGGGCTAGACACTCCCTATCTCATTTCTCTCGCTAAACTCGGCGTTGGGACGACGTGGAGATTTTTCTTCAGCGTTTCTTTGCGATCATTTTCTTCTGTCTGAAGTGAGCCCCAGCACCTTTATTTATTGGTGGGCAAGAGGACACATCGGGGATTAATGAAATCCTCAACGCGTTCAAAATTCTTGTACACCAGCCTTCGGTCATTGTACAATGCGTTAAGCGGGAGAGGGATCAGCCTTTGTTAGGCGCGGAAACCACCTTGGCTTGGCGTGGCGCCAGATCAACCTTTAGGCCGCGCCAAGTGACTATTCAAGTCTCAAAATTGGCACTTTCACCCCTCGCATTTTACTGTTTTGCGCATCCTGCTTTTCTATTGATTCTTATGTTAGATTTATATCTATTCAGTTCATTACATTTGGTTTTATACTTCAGTGGCTAATCGGGCTGCGTATCGATTAGCGTGGCAACTGTGTATAGAACTTTGCCTAGTATAGTTTTATAGGACTTTACAGGTTCAGCGGAAGACCCCTTCAAGCTTCACCGGAAGACCTGCTCAAAACCTACAAAACGACAGACCTTGTGTCCACCTGGTCTCTTATGACGTGTCCTGTCCAGCAATGACTCATTGGATTAATTCAAACTTATCCTAATCAATGTTTGAATTAATCCAAGACATTCCCTGACATATCAAGCCGCCGAAAGCAACTTTCAAAAGCGAGAAAACTTTTCGTCTGAGCGATGAAAGCGGGAAAAGCGGTCTCCCTCCTGCTGCAACAACTCTCAGATCTGACACCTAAATCGCCCACCTTTTTGAAGATCTCAGAAATCATTCCATGCTCTAGATATCTGCGAAGACGAAAATCCTTGACTGACAGCCCCATGCATTTAATGCATTCTTGGAAAGAGCTGTTGAAGTATTCGTCTTCTCCAAATGGATCTTTTGAAGTGCACCTGCTATAAATACTGCCATTGAAGACAGAGAAATATATACTGTACAGAATCAATCGAACACAAAAAGGATTACTCTGAAACTCCATAACTCCAAGTCTTACAACTCAGTGCAATCAAGAGATCCTCTACAGATCTAGAAGTCCTCACCAACAAACAAGAAGCTGTTCATCAACACTTATTGTTTTAACTTCTTGTTGTTTGCATTCATTAACTATACTTCTGCAAGAATTAAATATCTTGTATTTACAAATATTTAATTCCCTAGACCCCAAACACAAGTCAATATTTTGTACACAATCCATTAGGGATATTCTTTGTAATTGATCTAGTTGAAAACATAGTGCACTATTTAAATCCAAGGTTGACTGCCTTGGTGGTGGACGTAGCACTCATTATAGTGTGAACCATCCCAAAATACTTGTGTCATTCCTTAATGTTTGTCTAAAATTTGAACTGGTTAAGTACTTTGATTATCATTATCCTTTTTCAGCAGATCTTAAGTAACTTGTAAAAGGTCTACCGGTAGTGCTCACCGGAAGACCTGGAACAACTACCTTGAAGGTCTTCCGCTACTTCAATATTTTCAATAGATTGCAAGTACCTTTCAAAGTATTTACTAAAAATCTTTTAAGTGTTCAATAAGCTATTCAACCCCCCCTTCTAGCTTATTAATGTGCCCATTGGGACCAACAATTGGTTTCAGAGCCTTACTCTTTGAAAACAAGTTTTTCCGAGATTAAACTCTTGAGAGATACGATAAAATGGCACAAACACACTACATGCTGCCTACATCTAATGCTAACCACGTCCCAATATTGGACGAATGACATTTTGATGTATGGAAGGATAAAGTAATGAGATTTATGAACTCTATTGACAACAGATTATGGAAATGCGTTACTGCAGGTCAACATGTACCAATGAAGCCAAATCTTCTAGCCTCTATTGCTGGGAATCCTGCAGAAGTACCTAAAGAAGAATTTGAATGGACAGAGGATGATAGAAAGTTGGTAGAACTTGACAGCAAAGCAATCAACATAATCACCAGCTCTCTAGACACAAGAACGTACCAACAAGTGATTCGATGTACAACTGCAAAAGAAATGTGTGAAGCTCTTGTGGAATACTTGGAAGGAGACCAAGACACAAGAGACAACAGAAAATATACATACATCCAGCAGTTTGATTCCTTCAAAAAGGATCCTAAGGAAACCTTGAGACAAGCATATGATCGCTTCAGTGAGGTAATAAATAGTTGCTTTTCTCTTGGTAAAACGTATGACAAAAAGGAAATGAACATGAGGTTTCTAGGCTCTCTAGGTAGCTTATGGCATGTTAAGACCACGACTATGAAAGAATCCAAGAACTTAAACGAGATGACTCTCTGTAATCTCTACGCAAGTTTGAAGGTTTATGAACTTGAAGTAAATCAAGCTCTAGAGCAAGACAAACAGTTCAGAACTGTGTCCTTGCCAGCCATGGTCCAAGAAGAAATCACTGTTGAAAACAAACCTTCCACTTCTTCCTGTGAAAATGATTTTTTATCAGACGAACAATTTGCCATGTTTGTAAAACGTTTTCAAAAATTCGCAAAATATGGAAGGAAGAACACACACCAACAACCTTTTAGGAAGAATGGTGAAAGCTCATCTAAGGAAGAGCTTGTGTGTTACAACTGTAGAAAACCTGGTCATTTTGCCTCAAAATGTCCTAAGCCAAAATTTGAAGCATACCGAAAACCCTCTTTTAGAAAATTTCAAAAACAAAAGGGTATGTTGGCTGAAGACATAGAAGACAAACAGGTTGCTAAATGGTTTGAGACTGATTCAGAGGAGGAGGAAGAGGATTGTGAGCAAGCTAACATATGCTTAATAGCTCATGATTCAGGTCCTACCTATGACTCTGAAAATGAAGTCGAAGTTTCACCTAGTCCTTTGGACAAAAATGAAACCAACAGTGACAACTTCAGTAAGGAAGAACTTCTCAAGGATAATCAAGATATGCTTGAAGAATTTAATTCCTTTAGAGTAGCCTATGTTAAGCGGCCAAGAGCGTGAGAAACTTCTTGTGAGAAATCTATGATGGCGGTGAGATTCAAACCTCAATAGCTGTCAACAAGAGAGTATCAAACTTAAGGAAGAAAACAAATTCCTTTGTGACAAAATTGATTGTCTATCTGAGCACATCAAAGGACTTGATCTAGAGAAAATTGCCTTGCAAAAGACAATTGACTCCTGGAACAGCTCCAAAGATGCATTCGAAGAAATCCTTTCTAGCCAAAAATCTAATAATGATAAAACTGGCATAGGATATTCAGATGTGCCTCTTTCGACAATCTCTTCAGTCATAGAGAAAGGTGAATCCTCCGAGACTGCTAATGATATATCTTTCTCTAAACAGACATTCGGAAATATAGGGAAACAAGGCCTTGGCTATTCTAGTGTTCCTTATATTTACCCCAAAGTTCAGAAAGGTAAAGCCAAAATGACTGACTCAAATGAGAAACACGAAAGGTAACGGTAGAGAGAGTTAAGTCTGCACAGCAACAACTATGCTAAGGCAAAGTCTGGCGGTAGACCTACTAAACCTCTAGGTAACTATCAAGTTTGTCTATGAAACAGCGAAGACTCCTTTACCGGTTGAAGGTAAACTTAAAGGTATTCTACCAAATCCTCTGAAAAGGTAATCAACAGAAAAGCTAAAGCTAAGTCTGTTGGCAACCTACCTAGGAAGATTCAAAAGAAACCAATTAAGTCTACCATCAACAAGCAAGCTGAACCAAGAATGGATGTCAAGAAAAGGAATGATCATAAACACTCTTCAGTTGAAGACACTAACAGTTCTCTGTGGACTTTCCATTTATGTCATTCTTGCAATTGCCTAGGCCATCTGGCCCCAGAATGCCTGCTAAGGTTCACTCCAAGATCTGAGAGACCTAGTTCTCTCAAGGTCAAGCAGTATGGGTTCAAAGGTTGCTAATCCTTAGGACCCGAAAGAAAATAAAGGGTACCTTGTTGCTTTAATTTCTTTTTAGGAATGCTTCATGGCTATAGAATCGAGAAAACAAAGACATCGGTACAGGGCGTGGTGCTCAAGACACATATTTGGGAGCGAGTCTTCTTCTGTATAGGCTGAAGCTAAAGGACCTTGTTGTTTTCGGAGACAATGCAAGAGGAAAAACAATTGGATATGGCTCAATCACTAGAGAAGTCTCTCCATCAACAAAGTTTCTCTAGTGAGTGGCCTAAAACACAATCTGTTGAGCATATCCCAATTTTGTGACAAAGGGCGCTATGCCAATTCAACTCCAACGGTGCCTCATCAAAGGCGGTGAATCTGCTCCTGCAATCTTGACCGGCAATAGACAAGGAAAGCGTCTATGTCGTGGACTTAAATCTTCTAGGTAGATTCTCAAGGCTTGCCTAGTAGCTAACAACGTTCGTGACAACGAGTTGGCTATGCCTAACAAGCGTCTCGATCACCTCGACTTCAAGCAACCTCTCCAAGCTCTCCAAAACGGGCTTGTCGAAGGTCTACCTACGGTGTCTGCCGACCATGGCCGAAGTTGTAAAGCTTGCCAACTAGGAAAAATTTCCAAGTCTTCCTTCAAAAGAAAGTGTTTTTGTCAACAAGCAGACCTCTTCAACACGCATATGGATCTCTTTGGACCAATCACAACGGCCGGTATTTACGGAGACAAGTATACACTTGTGGTAGTTGGCGACTACTCTAGATTCACTTGGATTGAAACAATGACATCTAAAGATGAAGCATATGATCTAGTCATTGCTCTCTTGGAAGACTTCAAACTCAAAAGCTTGAAGACATTAGTGACATAAGATCGGACAATGGCAACTTGAATTAAAAAACAATGGAGTAGAAAAATCTGCGATGACCACGGGATCGGCCACAACTTCTCTGCCGGGGTACTCCTCAACAAAGCGGTGTAGGCTGAGCGGAAGAAACGAGAAGCTAATTGAAGCGGCAAGAACAATCTTTGGCGAAGCTAAACTTCAAGTATTTTTGGGCGGAAGCCATCAACACTTCATGTTTCACCGAGCAGATCTACGGTAAACAAGTTTCATAACAAAACTCCATATGAAATATGGAGAGAAAGATCCCCAAACATAGGATTTCTTAAAATCTTAAATTTGTAAATGTTTTATTCTTTATAATGGAAAATAATATAGGAAAATTTGATGCAAAATCGAGACGAAGGAATTTTAAGGGGTATTCAAACATTCAAAAGCATTTCGCATATTCGGTAAATCTAATTTAAAATTTTTTAGAATACGTGCATGTTTCTTTTGATGAATATGACTTGTTAGAGCCTAGAAAGGCTCGAAACATTGCTAATGATTCGATAATGATGAGTCAGGTACAAATAACGACTTCACTTCTCATCGAGCGGCAAGCTGCGACCCTCGAGAACCGTAACCCTTTACTGGTGAGGCGAGAACTGCTGCCGGTGCCGATAACAACTCTTACGTTGACCACGAACCCATCTCTTCGTCTTACCCCAAGCACCTTCAGGATCACTCATCCTTCTTGTTCACGAGAAAATGAAAGTTTTGAAGATCCCATGTCTTGAACAGTTTTGGTGAATCTCCTTCTCAACCTACTCGGAATTCTTAAGGGAAGAACCCACCCGAAGTGATCTTCCTCCAAGCATTATTGAAGCAAGAGATCATCCCATTTCTCAAATCATTGGTGATTTCAACACGGGAGTTAAATGCGAGAAATAAAGTTCGAGAAGAGACTATGTTTGCTTATGCATTTGTATCGAACTCGAGCCAAAGAAGATTGATGAAGCTATTGTGGATCATAAGCTGGATTGAAGCTATGCAAGAAGAAGGCTGAATCGGTTTGAAAGATGTAAGGTGTGGAGCTTAGTTCAAAGCGGTGATCATCCGGTCATCGGCACTAAATGGGTTTCGAGAACAAAAGAGATGAAGATGGAAATGTCACGAAACAAAGCTAGGCGGTTGCTCGGGGCTCACAAGCGAGGAAAAGGAATTGACTTTGATGAAACTTTTGCTCTGTTGCTAGACTAGAGGCAATCGAGACTCTTTCTAGCCTATGCATCGTTCATGGACTTCAAAGTGTATCGGATGGATGTAAATAGTGCCTTTAGAATGGTGATCTTGAAGCGTATCGTGGAGCGACCTCCGAGTTTGTCATTCAGACAAGCGGATCACGTCTACCGACTCAAGAAGCTCTCTATGGCTGAAGCAAGCTCCTAGAGCTTGGTATGAAACTCTATCAAGTTCTTAATAGAACAGGATTCGTGAGAGGAAGGATAGACACTACTTTATTCATCCTCAAGCACAAAGGCCATTCTCTTACAGTACAAATCTATGTGGGCGACATCATCTTTGGATCAACTAACCAAAACGTGTAAAAGATTCGAGGCGATGCAAAGCAAGTTCGAGATGAGCATGATGGGTGAACTTACCTACTTTCTAGGATTTGCAGATACAACGGACTTCGATGAAATCTTCATCGACCAAACCAAATATGAAGGAACTAATCAAGAAGTTCGGTCTTGATTGACTAAAGGTTTGAAACTCCAATGTCTACCGACGCCATCTTGACAAAGATGAGAAGGGAAAGCAAGAGAACATGACCAAGTACCGAGGAATCATAGGTTCACTTCTTTACCTTCTTGCTAGTAGACGACATTATGTTTCTTTGTTTGTGTTTGTGCAAGATTTCAAGCGGATCAAAGAGTCACATTTGCTTGGCTGCCAAGCGTATCATCGAGATATGTTTCGAAAACAACAAATCTAGGCATATGGTATTCCAAAAACAACAATTTCGATCTAGTTGGATACTCGGATGCAGATTATGCGACTGCAAAGTGGCGAAGAAGCACGGTGGGACTTGTCAATTCCTTGGAAATAGACTTGTCTCATGGTCTTGCAAGAAAAAAGGATCGAGTTGCAAACTCAACCACGAAGGAATACATTCGCAAGCATTTGTTGCTCTCAACTCCTGGATGAAGCAACAACTAGTGGACTACAACATCAAGGCGCAAATTGTCCAATCATGTGTGACAACACATCGGCAATTTCGGTCTCAAAATCGATGATGCACTCCAAGACAAAGCACATTGATATCGTTATCACTTCCTCAAAGATCATGTGGAGAAAGGTAACATCGGTTTGGAATATGTTCCAAGCGAGCATCAATTAGGCGACATTCTCCAAAACCACTGGATGCCAGGTTTGCTTATTTAAGGAGAAATCTTGGTATGATTGATCCTCTTGCTTAATTTCAAAGTTTTTTGTTAATGTTTCTTTCATCTGGGTAGACTTAGTTTTAGGCGATCGGAAGGCGTAAGTTTCCCTTTACTGGAGAAGACTTCAAGGTGGTATTACTCTTACTTAGTCTATTTTTTGCTAAAGAGGTTTCTAAAGCAATAAAGGGGTCAAGGATAAATTGGGTACTTGAAAAATATCTTAAGTTCAGCTTTTAGCGCTAAAACTTTCTCGCCTATAAATAGACCTTGAACCGCCTTTTGTCAAACTTTCTGAAACCCTTTGACAAAATATTTCTCTCTCTATTCATACTCTCTGCAGTATGCTTTGCTTTACGCAAATCCAAATCTTTCTTGTTTCTTCTTCTCATCAGCAACAATGGTATGTTCTTCTACTACTCTACACTGAAACATATTATTTTTCTATTTTGCATTTCATTTCATAACCTAAAATTGTTTTTGGAATACAAGCGGTCATTTTAGAGTTTCTGATATTCGCCATTGTTGTTCTTAAAAACCTAGAAAACTAACGATCGTTTATATATATTCAATGTTTATTCTTATGAAAACTTACATTTTACATTTCTCGGTTGGATATAAACATTCTAGGGTTTCAAGTTTTCGTTTCGAAAAATTCCAATTATTTCGAGCTGGAATTTTTAGTTCTTGAGGTGAAAAGCCTAATTTTTTATTTGCATTTCTTTCGAGGCAAAGACCTCAAAATCTAGCGAGGCAGCGGAAAGAAATTAAACCGAGAAACCGACATTCCTCTCAAATGCACCGGATGTCAACCTTAAAGGTATCAACCTTTCCGCCTCTCGCCAAGCATAATAGTGGCCTGGACCCAATTTGTACATTCGGGGATT
>CM028379.1:27447255-27617164 GCA_013146195.2 Codonopsis lanceolata
AAGCGCCAATCGCCGTGTGCAACAACATTGGCGATTGGAAGCCTCATTCGAACAAATCAAAAAAAATTCAAACCACCAACCCAAAAATGTTAAACAAATGTGGGTTCCCAAAACTTGTGATGATAAGTGTAGAGCCAAATATTGTGAGCCTTTTGATATATGTCACGGTGCTACAATGTCACATGATGAAGTGTGTAATGTTACTTTCACTTCATTGAAATCTCATGTTTCTTTGGATCTTGGTATTTTGGCGGTGGTTGTTCTAGACATATGACGGAGTTCATCGAGAATTTGAAAGAATATGTGAGTATTAATGGTGGATCTGTGACATATGGTGGTGGTGCCAAAGGGAAAATTGTTGGCAAGGAACGAGCGTTGAAGGCCTTCCAAATCTCACAAATGTTTACCATGTGGAAGGACTTAAGACAAACTGATCAGTATAAGTCGGTTGTGTGACGATGATCTTAGGTAAGTTTGACAAAAATTCTGTGAAGTTCTTGATCATAATAACAAATGTCTTCTGCAGGTATAAGATCGATCTGATAAGCGTTACTTGTTCAACAATACCCATTCTTGTCAAAAGCAAGTCTTAATGTAACGGATCTTTGGCATCGAAACTTGGTCACATGAGTTTTGTAAGCTCGATGAGCTTGTGAGACATGATCTTGTTAAAGTTGCCAAATTTGGAAAGGAATTATTCAAAGGTATGTGGCTCTTGTCAAAAAGGTAAACAAACCAAGGCTTCACATCTTCCCATAACACAATGCACCACTTCAAGATGCCTAGAGATGATACACACTGACCTTATGGGTCCCATTGAGGTAGAGAGCCTAGGTAAGAAAAAATATACCTTTGTTTGTGTCGATGACTTCTCTAGATATGCTTGGGTGATATTTTTAAGAGAGAAGTCTGAAACTTTTGAGGCTTTCAAAATTTGGTACACCCGTGTAATGAACTTGTATGATCTAAAACTCATTAGAATTAGATCAGATCATGGCACGGAATACGAAAACACATCCTTTTCTAATTATTGTGCCTCCAATGGTATTTCACATGAATTCTCTGCTCCCAAAACTCCACAACAAAATGGAGTGGCGAGAGAAAGAAAAACAGGACATTACAAGAAATGGCTAGGGTAATGTTACATTCAAAATTTTGGCTAAAAGATTTTGGGCTGAAGCATTAAATACTGCTTGTCACATTGGAAATAGAGTCTTCTTAAGACCAGGTAGCACAATGACACCTTACAAAATTTTTCTTGGAAAGAAACCTACCTTGAAATACTTTCATGTGTTTGGCTGCGTGTGTTATCTTCTCAATGATAGAGACCAACTTTCCAAATTTGACTCTAAGAGTGATAAGTGTGTGTTCATGTGATATTCCACAAATAGTCGAGCATATAGAGTATTTAATCTGCGAACTAAGTCTATTATGGAATCCATGAACATTGTTTTCGATGATCTAACTGATCTTGGTCACAAAACTGCTGAAGAAGATGTTTCAGGGATCTTAGATTTTGGAGATTTTGATCCGAAGCTTGGCGTAAATTCGGCGATCCAGCCAGCACGAGCAATTGACAGAATCTGCGATTTCGGTGGTTCGGTGAAGAAATTCGAGGATGTGTCACCCAATGTGCTTCCGAATGCGGCAACATCGAAGACACATTGAACAAGAAGCGGCGAGAAGATGAAGCCTTTGGAATTGATTCAAATCGGGAAAATAGTCGGTCAGTTGGTGAGCAGAAATTGACATTCCAAGCAAGATCCAGAAGAACCATCCACTCACTCAAATTATAGGTAATGTACAGGATGGTGTGTCAACAAGGAAGAAAGGTAAAGTGGATTACAAGAAACTTGCATGCATGTCCACACTTGAATTTGATGAAATACATGCTTCATGTTTTGTTTCCACCGTTGAACCTAAAAATGTGCAAGAGGCTCTCAAGGATGAAGGCTGGATAAATGCCATGCAAGAGGAACTAGATCAATTCACAAAAAATGATGTTTGGTATCTAGTTCCCAGACCCACTTCAATAAATGTTATTGGAACTAAATGGATTTTCAAAAACAAAACAAATGAAGTGGGAGAAATAATAAGAAATAAAGCTAGACTTGTAGCTCAAGGGTATACACATAGGTTGAGGGTGGATTTTGATGAAGGTTGACCTTTGCGCTGTAGCCGCATTGAGTAGCCCGCATTATTCGTGTCTATTCATTTGCTTCTTGCAATTGCTTGTTTTCTTGACATAACTCTTCAACAAATGGATGTGAAGAGTGCATTCTTAAATGGAATTCTTGAAGAAGAAGTTTTTGTTGAACAACCAAAAGGGTTTGAGGACCCCCATAAACCCAATCATGTGTTTAAATTGAAAAAGGCTTTGTATGGCTCAAACAAGCTCCTAGAGCTTGGTATGGTAGGCTTACAGATCATCTTTTACAAAGTGGGTTTAGAAGGGGAGAGGTGGATAAAACACTATTTATTCAAAAACAAGATAAACATATTTTGATTGCTCAAATTTATGTTGATGACATTGTGTTTGGATCCACCTCCAAATCCTTGGAAAAAGAGTTTGTAAATTGCATGACTTCCACATTTGAAATGAGCATGGTAGGGAAGTTGACCTATTTTTTAGGAATTCAGATCAAACAATCACTTGAAGGGATGTTCATTTCTCAAGCCAAGTATTCTCTGAACTTGGTGAAGAAATTCGATCTTGAGAATGGAAAACATAAGAAAACCCCTATGGGTACATCCGATAAACTTAATAGAGATGAAAAATCTGAAAGTGTTGACCCTACCTTATATAGGAGTATGATTGGAAGTTTGCTGTATTTAACTGCCACCCGTCCAGATATCATGTACAGTGTGTGTTTGTGTGCTAGGTATCAAGCAAACCCCAAAATTTCTCACCTGAAAGCTGTTAAAAGAATAATTCGATATGTTGGTGAGACCTTTGGCATGGGTTTGTGGTATACCAAACACACAAATACAAATCTTGTTGGATTTAGTGATCTTGGATTTGGTAGTGTTGATGACATGAGAAGTACATGGGAGGATGTTTTTATCTAGGAAACAATCGATTTCATGGTTTAGCAAGAAACAAAATTGTGTAGCCCTATCAACAGTGAATCGATATATATAGGCTGGCGGTAGTGGATGTACACAACTTTTGTGGATGAAACAAATGATCAAAGATTATGGTTTGCACAGTGATATCTTAACCATGTATTGTGACAACACAAGTGCGATAAGCATTGCTAAAAATCCTGTTCAACACTCAAGAACAAAGCACATAGATATAAGACACCATTTCATTAGGGACTTAGTTGAACAAGACATTGTCTGCATTGAACATGTTGGTACAGAAAACCAATTGGCTGATATTTTTACTAAAAGTCTAGATTTTGAGAGATTCATAAATCTTAGGAAATCTCTCGGTATGTGTGCCATGTAATCCCTCACTTAAAAAAAATCTTTGGGCATATTGCATTGTACTTTAGAGGGGCACACTAGTTTCACTCTGTATGTTCTAGTACCATGTTTGATTGTCTTGGTGATACATTCAAGAATGTTTTGTGATCTTATTGCTCAAATTCTTTTCACCCTCTCCCAATGAAGTTGTATTAATATTGAAAATTTTCTTTCATACCACAAAGGAAAGAGCTACCTTTTGAAATTTTCTGGATACTGCAATTTGTCAATGTACTGTGAAGTTTAGACTTGCATGGGTTGATCTTGACTAAATTGACTCCTTTTAATTGACAAAGTGTGAAAGCTACCTAACGGAAAAGAGCTACCTATGAACAAGGTTGTGGCATCTTTCTTTTGGGACCATGAATTCTCGAATTCCATGGGTTGATCAATAAGTAAAGTTGCTACCCTTGGTAAATAGTGTGAAAGGTTCCTAGTGGTATCTGTCAAATTGGCTTGAAATAAAGTAAAGCTATTCTCATAGGGAAATAAAGTACCTGTGATGTTTATGGGAGTAGTTGTGTTTATTTGGTGAAAGAAATATGAGAATTTGGACATAAAATCACAGTTTTTTTTTTGGCGAATGTGTCTTCCATTGCAGCAACATTGGAAACAGCATTCAGTTGATCTAGACATATCACATGTGTGTGTTTGCATACTTTTCTTTGATTATCTCTTTTGCATAGTTTAGACATATTTTCTAGGTCATATTGTTGTCAAATATCAGCCTCCAAAGTTTTCTGTCCTTCAAAATTGGTGCATGTTTTGCTTCTAGTTCACAAAGTCAATATTTTATGTGGATGTCTAAACTGTTGTGTTCTTCATGAGAATCTGAACTGGTTTCTTTGTCTGTGTGGTTCCAATCCTGTTTAAGTATGATTTGTGTATTCTTAAAATTCTTGATGGAATCAAAAAAAAAATTTGAAATCAGATTGTGATATTATCTTTCCACATATCTGTCATGTTCATAACAACAGATTTTTATCTTATCTCTATTAGGCAGTTAGCATTTGATCCTTTATCCACATTTTTGAAATTTGAATTTCAGATTTTGGGTCTGCTTATCTTCGCTCATTAAATGACTTAAGCGACTAATTTGTATTAGTGGTAGGTTTAGTGTTATTTTTTGCAGAAACATAGGTCACTGCTCATAGATCCGTCTCTCTCAATTCTCCGGCGATCTTCTCGGTTCTCCATCTTCTCCCCAAAATTCAATCTCCTCTTGCTCTCTTCAACCATATTCCTCCTCTCATCCTCAAAATGGCTTCCTCTTCGTCAAACCCCAAATCCTCAAAACCTGATGTTGCATCAATCGAAGCTACAAACAGCTCTTCTTCATCTCCTGAAAATTCTTCTACAGCTATGGTAGTATTTCAATCATTCCCCGAACCTCTCACAGTAATACTTCCGGGAGAAAAGGGCAATGAAATCGACGTCGACAATCCAGGGGATTTGTCTGGGTTACCAAAGATCGGTAACCCTAGCTCTCGGCGATCGAAAAGGTAGCGAGGGATTCCGGCCAACTTCGAGAATCCGTCTGTAGCCGATGTACAAGCGGCGAAGAAAAACAAGGTTGGGCCAGGATTTTTTAAAGAATCGGTTGAAATTGCAAGCGATTCGGATGATATGGATTTTGTGCCTCCAGCCGGTTCTATTCCCCCCGTTCAAGAGCCTTCTCCGCCACCAGCATCTCATACACCTACCCATGTCCAGAACGACGTCCCAGATGATGATTATCCTATTCCATCTCCTAGGATTGTGTTCCCAGCCGTCTCATCATCTCCACCAAGAAATACACTGTCAATGGAAGTGAGTTCTCCCTCTGCTTCAACCAATGACATAACTGTCTCTGATGATGATGTTGTCAAGAACCTAGTCAAGTTGAAGAAGGCATGTTCTTCTACATCTGGTCCATCCAACACGCCTCAACCAGAGGCCATGCCAAGTCAGGCTAGTTCTTCAGAATTCGATGATAGTTCTGATAAGAACTACGAAGAGAATGAGGGGTCTCCTAATGATAGTGAAGACTCTGAAGATGTACCTGTGCGTTTCACCAGAAGCCGTCTTGCCAGCTCCAATGTTGCACCCATTGCTGCAACATTCAAACGGTCAAAACCATTGGGTACTCCCTTCTCCTCAAAATTTATCTCTAAGGCTGCTGCTTCTAGATATAATATTTCTAGGAATATTATTGATGAAAGAAATGTTGTGCCCTCTCTGTTGCAATCATATAATCTCACATCCTACTTTTCTGATAGAGGTCTTATGGATACTATTTCTCTAGCTGCCCCATACTTTAGAGAATTGATTCATGAATTTTATGCAAACATCGAGAAGCGCATTTGTGATCCATCTGATTCTAGCTTCGAGAAAGTTTTTGTAAGAGGGAAATGGTATACTTTTTCTCCCTCAATCATCAATTCAGTCCTTCACACACCTGCATCTGGCAATTTTGATTTTCTCCTAGACCTAGATTCTTGTGTAGTTGAATTGACTGGTGGAAAACTCTCTAAGTGGCCTGTTAAAGGTACTCCTCTTAGCACCTCCCAGCTCTCTTCCCTTTATGCATTTCTCCACAAAATTTGCTGTGCAAATTGGTCACCCTCCACCAATTCAAATGTCATCACAGAAGAGCATGCAAAAGTCCTTTATCTCATTGGGACTAAGGCCTCCTTTGATTTTGGGTATTATGTGTTTAGAAAGGTTTCTTCCATGGCAGAAACCGGAGGAGACAAAAGGTCTCTCATCTTTCCTTCCCTCATTTATAAAATTCTTGTGTCCCAGGGCTACAAGCCTTCCCCCTCCATACGTTTATCTCCTCTTCTTGAACCTCTCCAGTTCTCTGCCAAATTGTTAAGGGGTGATAGGGTGGTCAATTTGCCCCTTCCTTCTACATCTAATCCTGTATCAGCTGGACCTAGCTCCTCACATCCACCTGCCTCTCCCTCAGTTCAAGTTCCTCCTGTTGTTCCTCCCATTGTTCCTCCCATTGCTGCATCATCTGTTGAAACATCCAACATGCTTGCCCAACCAACTGCTCCTATCTCTGTGTCCTTTGTCCAAGAACAGTTAAAAATGGTTCAGTCTCAGCTTGCTCTACTCTCTGCTCAAACTACTCTTCTCACCTCTTTGGCTGCACAATACTCTGCTTGGCTAGATATTCATTCTGGTCAAATAGGGGGTGATAATAGTGAAAAGCCTGCTTTGCTTCCTGCAAGAGTTCACACACCCACGAAAGCAGTTCTGAACCAGTTCCTGCAGTTGTTCCTCCTCTTAGTGCTGAAGCTGATCCTATGGAAGCTGATCCTATGTAATTTTGGTGTTGGTATTTGGCTGTTCTCATGGATAATTCTGAACATTTGTTACATCTGGTTCTGTCTTTATAGTCCTGTGATGATTGGATATTCTGGAACTCTATTTGGCTTGTAATAAGTAGTTGTAGTTATAAACATGTTTCCCTATGGTGTATTTTTTATATTATTTTCAGGGGGTGCTTGTCATTATTAACTTCTTGCAGGTCATCTTTGGATATTCAGGATTTGACCAAGAATGCTCAACAAAGGGGGTGATTGTAAGGGTAAAATAGGCAAAGCCTATTTTATCTTGTTTTCACCTTTCTTGGTCAAAGAAGGATCTTTTTTTAATGGTTATTTAGGTGTTAGATTTTGTTTAGGATACTTTTGGAAGATTGGTTTGAAAATCTTTAAAAAGATTTAGGCAATATATTTTTGGTATCTAGATTTCTGCAAATAAATTAGTTATTCCAAGTATCATAGTCTTGTTAGGAAACATAATCTTACATGTTTATTTGTTAATCCCTTTCCTAGTAGGAGTAGGTCTGTTTTGCGTGTGATTGCAGGAATCATTTTCTATTTAATAAGAGCTGGATGTCGAGCAAATGTGTGTGCAGAAAGCTTGAAAGAGTGAAGAAAAAATTCCATAAACTGTGAGCAATCTTGCTGGAGTTTTAGAGGCAGTTCATCCATATGAACAGAAGCTGTTTGAAGCTTCAGATGTGCAACATCAACAGCTTCTTGTAGCCATTGAAGAACTGATTTTGTGTGAATCTTTTTTCTGTCATCAGGAAGTTGTTTTCTTTTGTCTTTCTTCCCACGTTTGGTTTAGTGTTTTATGTGGGATTTTTGATTCTCTCAAGATACTATATCTTGCGAGGATTTTGGTGTTAGTTGTTAGTTGTAAAACATTATTGTTTTAAGTAAAATGTGTGTGGCCTTGAGGCTTGATCTACAAGTATCAAACTTGCAGATTGTTTTTGGTTAATATTTGCTTACTTAGATCTATTTGAAATTAAGTCTGACTACAAATCTTCCGCTGCTATTGTTTTGATATTATTTTTTCTGATCTCATTGTCATTGCCATTGTTGCAACAATCACTGCAACATTGGAAATTACATTGTCACATATCGAGAATCCGTGGTATCACGTTCTTTCATCTACCAATTTTTTTATTGTGACATTTGTGATCATTATGGCATTTTTAGACTTTCGTTTGAGCAGCCGTGTCTCTGTCTTGGCATTTTATGGTACCTTGTTGATTGCGAGGTGCATTCGGCTCTTCGATTATGTCCAATATGGAATCCAACTGAGTTATTGTCTCAAGCAGTTGATGTATTTTGGATTCAAATCTATCAAAACAATTTTCAATATGCTTGAAAATTTTCATTTCGTCTATTATCTCCTTCAATTCCTCCACTACATCGTTTAACAAAATTTTCAAGGGAAGGCATGCGTTAATGACTTCAGGAGTCATACGTATGTTTTCCTCAGATATCTTAATTATGTTCAAAACGGCCACATATTTTTTCATAGGAACGATAATAGTAGAATACAATAAGCTATTTTTGGCAAACTCTTTTATATCCTTTGATATAAACTCCTTAAACTTGGATTCTCCTGAAAAAATATAGATTAAACACTTAAAATTTAAGTAATTATCAACATAAAATTAACTTTAATAATTTTATAATTAAAGGAGGCTTACCATCACTAATCTCGTGTAGACGTTGAAATTCGAACAAATCACTAGCAACAGAGTGTTGAGCCTGATACATGGACATGAACTAGAATCTTACCCAATTGAATTCATCATTTACGAGGCGGTACAATGACTTAAAGCCTGCCTCTTCACTTCCTTCAAACTGTATTAGCTGGCTCACATCAAAACTATGCTCTCTAAGAGAGAGCAAAATCTATAAAATCCATCTTCAGTTTAAAAACAACTGAGACAATTAATTGTTTGAATCCATTTCGAGGAATTTGGAAAGACGAAGAGAACTAAATGCAGACCGAGGGAACTAAAGAGGGAAATTAAAGAACTGTAATTGCACCATTTGTCTTCCCAAGGGAGTGGAAATGGGGGGAAATATCGTGACTTCTTTATACAGCGTCTCTCTATATATATTTTTCAAATAACAGTTCAAAAATATACAAAAAGAAAAAAAATGTCATTAGTAAAAAATTATTATTCAATTTCAATTTTCAACCACCATTATTTAAATGTTATATGGGCATATCATATTGTAAATGAAGTTTGCCTCGCAAAAGAGGTTAGTTAGTGACAACAGATGAAAACATAACATTTATATATGTTAATACTTTTTAAGTTCACTAGTCAAGTGCACACGCGTTGCTCGTTGCACGTGTTGTTAATGATATTTTACCTATAACATATTCTTGTGTTTGATCTCTCATCTTTGGTTGTAGTCAATTCATATGTTAAAGTGAGACTGAGATTTATTGTAATAAAGTGTTGGAAGCATTCTAAAATCCGTTCGGTTGTAGTCAAGCTGGTTAGGATACACGACTATCATCTCAAGCTCGAGAGACCCCGGTTCAGTATGATTTTGGCTCGCTCCGTCACAACTTGCTTTTATAAAGTTATGAAAAAGTAACTTAAGATGTGTGCATATCTACCACTTTTTTTATTGTGACATTTGTGATCATGATGGCATTTTTAGACTTTCGTTTGAGCAGACGTGTCTCTGTCTTGGCATTTAATTTTATGGTACCTTGTTGATTGCGAGGTGCATTCGGCTCTTCGATTATGTCCAATATCGAATCCAACCGAGTTATTGTCACAAGCAGTTGATGTATTTTGGATTCAAATCTATCAAAACAATTTTCAATATGCTTGAAAATTTTCATTTCTTCTATTATCTCCTTCAATTCCTCCACTACATGGTTTAACAAATTTTTCAAGGGAAGGCATGCGTTAATGACTTCAGTAGTCATACGTATGTTTTCCTCAGATATCTTAATTATGTTCAAAACGGCCACATATTTTTTCATAGGAACGATAATAGTAGAATACGATAAGCTATTTTTGGCAAACTATTTTATATCCTTTGATATAAACTCCTTAAACTTGGATTCTTCTGAAAAAATATAGATTAAACACTTAAAATTTAAGTAATTATCAACATAAAATTAACTTAAATAATTTTATAATTAAAGGAGGCTTACCATCACTAATCTCGTGTAGACGTTGAAATGCGAACAAATCACTAGCAACAGAGTGTTGAGCCTGATACATGGACATAAACTAGAATCTTAACCAATTGAATTCATCATTTCTGAGGCGGTACACTGACTTAAAGCCTGCCTCTTCACTTCTTTCAAACAGTATTAGCTGGCTCACATCAAAACTATGCTCTCTAAGAGAGAGCAAAATCTATAAAATCCATCTTCAGTTTAAAAACAACTGAGACAATTAATTGTTTGAATCCATTTCGAGGAATTTGGAAAGACGAAGAGAGTTAAATGCAGACCGAGGGAACTAAAGAGGGAAATTAAAGCACTGTAATTGCACCATTTGTCTTCCCAAGGGAGTGGAAATGGGGGGAAATTTCGTGACTTCTTTTTAGAACGTCTCTCTATATATATTTTTCAAATAAAAGTTCAAAAATATACAATAAGAAAAAAAATGTCATTAGTAAAAAATTATTATTCAATTTCAATTTTCAACCACTTTTATTTAAATGTTAGATGGGCATATCATATTGTAAATGAAGTTTACCTCGCAAAAGAGGTTAGTTAGTGACAACATATGAAAACATAACATTTATATATGTTAATACTTTTTAAGTTCACTAGTCAAGTGCACGCACGTTGCACGTTGCACGTGTTGTTAATGATATTTTACCTATAACATATTCTTGTGTTTGATCTCTCATCTTTGGTTGTAGTCAATTCAGATGTGAAAGTGAGACTGAGAGTTATTGTAATAAAGTTTGGGAAGCATTCTAAAATCCGTTCGGTTGTAGTCAAGCTGGTTAGGATACATGGCTATCATCTCAAGCTCGAAAGACCCCGGTTCAGTTTGATTTTGGCTCGCTCCGTCACAACTTGCTTTTATAAAGTTATGAAAAAGTAACTTAAGATGTGTGCATATCTACCACTTTTTTTATTGTGACATTTGTGATCATGATGGCATTTTTAGACTTTCGTTTGAGCAGACGTGTCTCTGTCTTGGCATTTTATGGTACCTTGTTGATTGCGAGGTGCATTTTCGGCTCTTCGATTATGTCCAATATCGAATCCAACCGAGTTATTGTCTCAAGCAGTTGATGTATTTTGGATTCAAATCTATCAAAACAATTTTCAATATGCTTGAAAATTTTCAGCTCGTCTATTATCTCCTTCAATTCCTCCACTACATCTCTTAACAAATTCTTCAAGGGAAGGCATGCGTTAATGACTTCAGGAGTCATACATATGTTTTCCTCAGATATCTTAATTATGTTCAAAACGGCCACAAATTTTTTCATAGGAACGATAAGAGTAGAATACGATAAGCTATTTTTGGCAAACTCTTTTATATCCTTTGATATAAACTCCTTAAACTTGGATTCTCCTAAAAAATATAGATTAAACACTTAAATTTAACTTTAATAATTTTATAATTAAAGGAGGCTTACCATCACTAATCTCGTGTAGACGTTGAAATGCGAACAAATCACTAGCAACAGAGTGTTGAGCCTGATACATGGACATAAACTAGAATCTTAACCAATTGAATTCATCATTTCCGAGGCGGTACACTGACTTAAAGCATGCCTCTTCACTTCCTTCAAACAGTATTAGCTGGCTAACATCAAAACTATGCTCTCTAAGAGGGAGCAAAATCTATAAAATCCATCTTCAGTTTAAAAACAACTGAGACAATTAATTGTTTGAATCCATTTCGAGGAATTTGGAAAGACGAAGAGAATTAAATGCAGACCGAGGGAACTAAAGAGGGAAATTAAAGCACTGTAATTGCACCATTTGTCTTCCCAAGGGAGTGGAAATGGGGGGAAATTTCGTGACTTCTTTTTAGAGCGTCTCTCTATATATATTTTTCAAATAAAAGTTCAAAAATATACAATAAGAAAAAAAAATGTCATTAGTAAAAAAATATTATTCAATTTCAATTTTCAACCACTATTATTTAAATGTTAGATGGGCATATCATATTGTAAATGGAGTTTACCTCGCAAAAGAGGTTAGTTAGTGACAATATATGAAAACATAACATTTATATATGTTAATACTTTTTAAGTTCACTAGTCAAGTGCACGCGCGTTGCACGAACGTTGCACGTTGCACGCTGCACGTGTTGTTAATGATATTTTACCTGCTTACCTTCCCTTCAAGAATTTGTTAAGCGATGTAGTGTTGTTTGAAGGAAGTGAAGAGGCTAGCTTTAAGTCGGTGTACCAGCTCGAAAATGATGAATTCAATTGGTTAAGATTCTGGTTTATGTCTATGTATCAGGCTCAACACTCTGTTGCAAGTGATTTGTCTGAATTTCAACGTCTACACGAAATCAGTGATGGTAAGCCTCCTTTAATTATAAAATTTTTAAAGTTAATTTTATGTTGATAATTATTTAAATTTTAAGTGTTTAATCTATATTTTTTCAGGAGAATCCACGTTTAAAGAGTTTATATCAAAGGATATAAAAGAGTTTGCCGAGAATAGTTTATCGTATTCTACTTTTATCGTTCCTATGAATAAATATATGGTCGTTTTTAACTTAATTCAGATATCTCAGGAAAACATACGTATGACTCCTGAAGTCAATAACGCATACGTTCCCTCGAAAAAAATTGTTAAGCAATGTAGTGTTGTTTGAAGGAAGTGAAGAGGCTGGCTTTAAGTCGGTGTACCGCCTCGGAAATGATGAATTCATTTTGTTAAGATTCTTGTTTATATCCATGTATAAGGATCAACACTCTGTCGCTAGTGATTTGTCTGAATTTCAACCTCTACACGAGATCAGTGATGGTAAGCCTCCTTTAATTATAAAATTATTAAGTTAATTTTGTGTTGATAATTACTAAAATTTTAAGTGTTTAATCTATATTTTTTCAACAGAATCCACGTTTAAGGAGTTTATATCAAAGGATATAAAAGAGTTTGTTGAGAATAGCTTATCGTATTCTACTCTTATCGTTCCTATGAAAAAATATATGGTCGTTTTCAACTTAATTTAGATATCTCAGAAAAACATACGTATGACTCCTGAAGTCATTAACGCATGCCTTCCCTTGAAGAATTTGTTAAGTGATGTAGTTTTGTTTGAAGGAAGTGAAGAGACTGGCTTTAAGTCGATGTACCCCCTCGAAAATGATGAATTCAATTGGTTAAGATTCTGGTTTATGTCCATGTATCATCTCAACACTCTATTGCTAGTGATTTGTCTTAATTTTAACGTCTACACGAGATCAGTGAGGGTAAGACTCCTTTCAATATAAAATTATTAAAGTTAAATTTATGTTGATAATTTCATAAATTTTAAGTGTTTAATCTATATTTTTTCAAGAGAATCCACGTCTAAGGAGTTTATATCAAAGGATATAAGAGAGTTTGCCGAGAAGGGCTTATCGTATTCTACTTTTGTCGTTCCTATGAAAAAATATGTTGTCGTTTTGAACATAGTTCAGATATCTCAACAAAAATACGTATGACTCCTGAAGTCATTATTAATGCATGCCTTCCCTTGAAAAATTTGTTAAGCGGTGTAGTGCTGTTTGAAGGAAGTAAAGAGGATAGCTTTAAGTCGATGTACCGCCACAGAAATGATGAATTCAATTGGTTGATGTCCATGTATCAGGCTCAACACTCTGTTGCTAGTGATTTGTCTGAATTTCAACGTCTACACAAGATCAGTGATGGTAAGCCTCCTTTAATTATAAAATTATTAAAGTTAATTATATGTTGATAATCACGTAAATTTTAAATGTTTAATCTATATTTTTTCAGGAGAATCCACGTTTAAGGAGTTTATATCAAAGGATATAAAAGAGTTTGCCGAAAATAGCTTATCGTATTCTACTCTTATCGTTCCTATGAAAAATATGTAGTCGTTTTGAACTTAATTCAGATATCTCATAAAAACATTCGTATGACTCCTGAAGTCATTAATGAATGCCTTCCCTTGGAGAATTTGTTAAGCGACGTAGTGCTGTTTGAAGGAAGTGAAGAGGCAGGCTTTAAGTTTTTATACCGCCTCGGAAATGATGAATTCAATTAGTTAAGATTCTGGTTTATGTCCATGTATCAGGCTCAACACTATGTTGCTAGTGATTTGTCTGAATTTCAACGTCTACACGAGATCAGTGATGATAAGCCTCCTTTAATTATAAAATTATTAAAGTTAATTTTATGTTGATAATTACTTCAATTTTAAGTGTTTAATCTATATTTTTTTTAGGAGAATTCATGTTTAAGGACTTTATATAAAAGGATATGAAAGAGTTTACAGAGAATAGCTTATCGTATTCTACTCTTATCGTTCCCATGAAAAAATATGTGGCCGTTTTGAACTTAATTAAGATATCTCAGGAAAACATACGTATGACTCCTGAAGTCATTAACGCATGCCTTTCCTTGAAAAATTTGTTAAGCGATGTAGTGCTGTTTGAAAAAAGTGAAGAGGTTGGCTTTAAATCGGTGTACCGCCTCGGAAATGATGCATTCAATTGTTTAAGATTCCGGTTTATGTCCATGTATCAGGCTCAACACTCTGTTGCAAGTGATTTGTCTGAATTTCAATGTCTACACGAGATTATCGATAGTAAGCCTTCTTTAATTATAAAATTATTAAAATTAATTTTATGTTGATAATTACTTATATTTTATGTGTTTAATCTATATTTTTTCAGGAGAATCCACGTTTAAGGAGTTTATATCAAATGATATAAAATAGTTTGCCGAGAATAGCTTATCGTATTCTACTCTTATCGTTCCTATGAAAAAATATGTGGCCGTTTTGAACTTAATTTAGATATCTCAGGAAATTATACGTATGACTCCTGAAGTCATTAACGCATGCCTTCCCTTGAAGAATTTGTTAAGCGATGTAGAGCTGTTTGAAGGAAGTGAAGTGGCAGGCTTTAAGTCGGTGTACCGATTTGGAAATGATGAATTCAATTGGTTAAGATTCTGGTTTATGTCCATGTATCAGGCTCAACACTCTATTGCTAGTGATTGGTCTGAATTTCAACGTCTACACGACATTAGTGATGGTAAGCCTCCTTTAATTATAAACTTATTAAAGTCTATTTTGTATTGATAATTACTTAAATTTTAAGTGTTTAATCTATATTTTTTCAGGAGAATGCACGTTTAAGGAGTTTATATCAAAGGATACAAAAGAGTTTGCCGAGAATAGCTTATCGTATTCTACTCTTATCCTTCCTATGAAAAAAATAAGTGGCCGTTTTGAACTTAATTAAGATATCTCAAGGAAACATACGTATGACTCCTAAAGTCATTAACACATGCCTTCCCTTAAAGAATTTGTTACACGATGTAGTGCTGTTTGAATGAAGTGAAGAGGCAGGCTTTTAGTCGGTGTACCGCCTCGGAAATGATGAATTCAATTGGTTAAGATTTTGGTTTATGTCCATGTATTAGGCTCAACACTCTATTACTAGTTATTTGTCTGAATTTCAACGTCTACACGAGATCAGTTATGGTAAGCCTCCTTTAATTATTAAATTATTAAAGTTAATTTTATGTTGATAATTACTTAAATTTTAAGTGTTTAATCTATATTTTTTCAGGAGAATCCACGTTTAAGGAGTTTATATCAAAGGATATAAAAGAGTTTGTCGAGAATAGCTTATCGTATTCTACTCTTATCGTTCCTTTGAAAAAATATGTTGTCGTTTTGAACTTAATTCAGATATATTTGGAAAACATACGTATGACTCCTGAAGTCATTAATGCATGCCTTCCCTTGAAGAATTTGTTAAGTGATGTACTGTTGTTTGAAGGAGGTGAAGAGACAGGCTTTAAGTAGGTGTACCACCTCGGAAATGATGAGTTCAATTAGTTAAGATTTTGCTTTATGTCCATGTATCAGGCTCAACACTCTGTTGCTCGTGATTTGTCTGAATTTCAACGTCTACACGAGATTAGTGATGGTAAGCCTCCTTTAATTATAAAATTATTAAAGTTAATTTTATGTTGATAATTACTTAAATTTTAAGTGTTTAATCTATATTTTTTCAGGAGAATCCACGTTTAAGGAGTTTATATCAAAGGATATAAAAGAGTTTGCCGAGAATAGCTTATCGTATTCTACTCTTATCGTTCCTATGAAAAAATATGTGGCCGTTTTGAACTTAATTCAGATATCTCAGGAAATTATACGTATGACTCCTGAAGTCATTAACGCATGCCTTCCCTTGAAGAATTTGTTAAGCGATGTAGAGCTGTTTGAAGGAAGTGAAGTGGCAGGCTTTAAGTTGGTGTACCGATTTGGAAATGATGAATTCAATTGGTTAAGATTCTGGTTTATGTCCATGTATCAGGCTCAACACTTTGTTGCTAGTGATTTGTCTGAATTTCAACGTCTACACGAGATCAGTGATGGTAAGCCTCCTTTAATTATAAAATTATTAAAGTTAATTTTATGTTGATAATTACTTAAATTTGAAGTGTTTAATCTATGATTAGTTCTTGCGAACTTGATAATTGTTCTTCGATAAATGTGTATTTAATCTTGTGGATATACCAAAAAAATTCTCTCTCTAGAATTCTCTCCCTAGGGCGGTTGCCCTAGCGATTTCAGATTTGGCATGGCTTCGGCCATGGCTGATGAAGGTCCTCCACCGGCGCCTCCCTCTCCAACTTCCAAGAAATCTTTTGCTTCGATTGTGTCTTCTTTTGCCTCTCCATCTCAACTATCTATACATGTTATCCCCCCTTCTTCGTTTAAAGGAGAACCAGCCTTGTGGCTAACTCCTGATTTGATTGCCTCTCTTTCTAAACCGTTTAACCTTACTCTAGTCGGCAAATTCTCTCATGGTCGTCCCTCTATGGAAGCGATGCGAAAGGAGTTCCTTACATTCGACCTCAAGGCTGCAGTTTCCCTAGGACACCTTGATCAGAAGCATGTTCTTATCCGTACTTACCATGAGGCTGATTTCCAACGTCTTTGGATTAAGGACCAATGGTTTGTCAGCTCCTTCCCTATGCGTGTCTTTAAATGGACTCCCTCATTCCGCCCTGACGTGGAAAGCTCTATCGCTCCGGTTTGGTTCGCTTTTCCCAACCTTCCAATCTTTCTTTTTAATAAGAATGCTCTTTTCTCTTTGGCTAACATGATAGGTAAGCCGCTCACAATCGATAATCCCACTGCCAATCTAACAAGGCCAAGTGTTGCTCGTGTTTGTATTGAAGTTGACCTCCTGAAAATTATTCCTAATCGCATATGGATTGATTGTGGTCCAGTTGATAGTTTCTGGCAGCCGATTGAGGCTGAGCGTCTCCCTTCATACTGCTCCGTTTGTCACAGACAAAGGACACTCTATGACCTCCTGTAAACTGTCCAACTCGCAGTTTGACAAAGGGAAGGAAAAATTTTAGAAACTCCTGCAAACCTGTTCGGCAATTCAGACCCAGTAATCAAATCGGCTTGGATCCCCAAGGCTTCCATCCCTGTACAAGCGACTTCGGCTGCTACTGATAAGCCATCTGGTTCGGGATCCGACAAACCAAAAGATCAGGACAAGGTTGCGGTTCATGCTCCTGCAGATTCGGAAACGGAAAAACCCCCAAATTAAGTGCAGATTGGCTCTCCTTTTGCTAAGCAGACTGCCACAGACACCATCTCCAATCATCAAGTATCTGTTTTAGTGGATTCTCTCGAAGACAGCCCTACTGCCCAGGCCTATGCAAGTGGTGTGCAACCAGCCAAAGCTGCATCTACCAAGATTAATAACCCTTCGATTCAGGCGGCCAACACCACTCACTGTTCGGGTTCTCCCAGTAATAATAATCCTGATTTGTGTCCATCTAAAATCACAAGTAGCCCAACGAAAGTGCAGCCTCCTTTAATGAATGATGTCCATAAAACCCTTTCTTCTAATCTGAGCCCAAACTCCCCTCTTTCTTCTGGTCATAGATCTCCGTCTTGCTCTAGCTTGAGTCCAAATTCCCCCCCTTTCAATCCATCGCTTAACCGGCAAAAACCTATCCATCCTGCGAAAAACCCTAGCTTTGATGTTAAAGTCCCAATTGATAGTGTGACAAATTCTATGCCGGATTTAAGTGGTTTTTTTGAGGAAGATTTTTCTCACGAAACTCCTTTGAATATAATCTCCCCCAATAAATTTGTTGTTCTTCAAACATTTGAAGATGAAGAGGATAATTATGATAATTACCTCGCCCACTTTAAAGCTCTTGATCTAGAAACCCCAAGCCTCAGAAGGTCGAAGCGTCGTACGAAGAGTCGTTATCGTAATTATTAGATTTATTTCTTTGTTTTATCCAGATTTTCTTTCTTTTTTGCCAGTTTTTTTTTTCTCCAAGGTAAGGCTCCTTTGTCCCCCCTTTTTTAAGGGTAAGGTTGGTTGTCCCCTTTTAGCTTGTTTTACTTTTTTTTCCATTTATAAAAATCTAGCATTCTAATAATAATTTTAAAAAAGTGTTTAATCTATATTTTTTCAGGAGAATCCACGTTTAAGGAGTTTATATCAAAGGATATAAAAGAGTTTGCCGAGAATAGCTTATCGTATTCTACTCTTATCGTTCCTATGAAAAAATATGTGGCCGTTTTGAACTTAATTCAGATATCTCAGGAAATTATACGTATGACTCCTGAAGTCATTAACACATGCATTCCCTTGAAGAATTTGTTAAGCGATGTAGAGCTGTTTGAAGGAAGTGAAGTGGCAGGCTTTAAGTCGGTGTACCGATTTGGAAATGATGAATTCAATTGGTTAAGATTCTGGTTTATGTCCATGTATCAGGCTCAACACTCTGTTGCTAGTGATTTGTCTGAATTTCAACGTCTACACGAGATCAGTGATGGTAAGCCTCCTTTAATTATAAAATTATTAAAGTTAATTTTATGTTGATAATTACTTAAATTTTTAAATGTTTAATCTATATTTTTTTAGGAGAATCCACGTTTAAGGATTTTATATTAAAGGATATAAACAAGTTTGCCGAGAATACTTATTGTATTCTACTCTTATCGTTTCTATGAAAAAATATGTGGCCGTTTTGAACTTAACCCAGATATATCAGGAAAACATACGTATGACTCCTGAAGTCATTAACGCATGCCTTCCCTGGGAAAATTTGTTAAGCGATGTAGTGGAGGAATTGAAGGAGATAATAGACGAAATGAAAAAATTTCAAGCATATTGAAAATTGTTTTGATAGATTTGAATCCAAAATCCATCAACTACTTGAGACAATAACTCAGTTGGATTGGATATTGGACATAATCGGAGAACCAAATGCACCTCGCAATCAACAAGGTACCATAAAATGCCAAGACAGAGACACAACTGTTCAAACGAAAGTCTTAAAATGCCATCATGATCACTTAATGTGGCAATAAAAAAAGTGGTAGATATGCACACATCTTAAGTTACTTTTTCATAACTTTATAAAATCAAGTTGGGTCTCTCGAGCTTGAGATGATAGCTGTGTACAGTGTATCCTAACCAGCTTGACTACAACCGAACGGATTTTAGAATTTTCCCAAACTTTATTACAATAACTCTCAGTCTATCTTTCACATCTGAATTGATTATAACCAAAGATGAAAGATCAAACACAAGAATATGTATAGGTAAAATAATGAATTTTTTATTTTGTCCTCTTTTATGTTTTTTCTATTTGGAAGACACCTACTTTTTTGAAAAACATTTTTAGTATAACTTTAAAAAGTTATATAGGATAATAATTTATTAACTTAAAGAGTATTAACATATATAAATGTTATGCTTTCCTTGGTTGTCACTAACTAACCTCTTTTGTGAGGCAAACTTCATTTACAATATGATAATGATATGCCCATGTAACATTTAAATAATAGTGGTTGAAATTGAATAATAGTAATTTTTTATTGATTGACATTTTTTTTCTTTTTGTATATTTTTGAACTGTTATTCTGTGCAATTTTTTGGTGTTTGTTTCTTTTATTTAACAATCATATTAATAAGGGAATATATATATAGACGCTCCAATTGAGGTCATGAAATTTCCCACCATTTCAACTATTCATTCCCTTGGGAAGAGAGACGGTGCAATTGAAGTCCCGAAATTTCCCTCTTCAGTTCCCTCGGAAATCTAACATATTTTGCATTCAATTCTCCTCATCTTTCCAAATTCCTCAAGTTGTTCGATGGATTCACAACATTTAATTATATCAATTGTTTTCAAAATGAAGGTCGATTCACAAACTTTCCTCTCTTTTAAAGAGCAGAGTTCTGAAGTGAGTGAAGAAGGTGAAAATAAGTCAGTGTACCGCATTGGAGATAATGAATTCACTTGGTTAAAATTTTGAAGTGAGTGAAGAAGGTGAAAATAAGCTAGTGTACCATATTGGAGATAATGAATTCACTTGGTTAAAATTTTGGTTTAAGTCGTTGGGTCTGGCTCAGCTAACTGTTCCCGATGATTTGAACGAACTACAACGTCTATACAAAATTATTTATGGTAATTCTCCTTTAATTATCAAATTATTAAAGTTAATTTTATCTGTTGATAATTACTTCAATTTTATGTGTTTAATTTATATTTTTTCAAAAAACTACGTGTTTAATGAGTTGAGTTCAATGGAAATAAAAAAGTATGGCAAGAATAGCCTATGTTATGCTAGTCTTGTTGTTTCCATAAGACAATATGTGGCTCTGCTGAAGTTAATTCAGAGCTGAAAACATAGGAATGACTCCTCAACCTTTGAAGGAATTGTTAAACATAGTACATGACGAATGGAAGGAGGTAGTACAATGTATGAAAAACTGTCTCAGACAAAAACTTAGTTGGATTCGCTATTGGACATAATCGGAGAAACCAATGCACCTCGTGATCAAGTAGCTACCATTAAGCTTCAGGCTTGTTATGCTACTCTTGGATCAATGTTGAGTTTTATGATGGACGATGCTATTAGAAATTGTAAATACCTGCTGAAGATGTTTGTTCTAATCTGAAAGTTTCTAGGCACTGAATTTTCAAAGTCTCTGTAAGCGTCTCTGTAGGTATTTTGTTATTGTTTTATGCGAGCAACCTTTTAGTAATTATCCAATTATTTTGTAGAACTATCTCCCGGCTTGATTTTCTAAGCCTGTTATTGGATTACTTTTTCAGTTCTGTATTGCGACGTAAGGTATGTTTGAATATATTTTGTGAAATCTGAAATTTGTTTTATATGTATTTTGTTTAATTATAATGAATTGGCTCAGGAAGGATGAAGCTCATGTCTATTTTACCAAGTTTTTGGAATCCTATGATATTAGTTCTGATGACTTTTAATCAATGATGGCTATAGCCAAATATAAGGTATCATTTCTGATCTCTCTATTTGTATTTATCATAGTACTCCTTATCTTCCTACTTAGTCTGTTTAATGTATGCACTAGGCGAAATGCAAATGATTGAGCCAAATCATCGTTGGTAGCTATTCTGACCTATGCATACGAAGAGGGAAAGAAGTCCCTTGTGGTTTCTATAAGCAATTTATTCAAACCGATATGTCTTGCAGTGGAACCAATGGCGGAGCAAAATTGAAGATAATTCAGGTATGGTGTTGAGAAAAGTGCTCAGCTTGTTTGATCTCAATAGTCTTAATTCCAAAGGTTTGTGACGTTTCTTTATAAATGTTAGGTTTTCTAATTTCTTGGTGTTTTTGTTCTTTGCAGGAATTCATATACAAATTGATTTGAAGCGGGGAGGAACAAGTGTAAAGACTACCTTACTAATAAGTCCCATTTCTTAAGTTGGGGCATTAAAGAGACTAAAAATAGATTGATTTGTGAATGAAGTAAGGTCGATATGTGTTTGTTAATTGAAACTACATGTAATTAAAGTAGAAATGTGTTTCTTAATTGATTTTTTAAGTGACTTATGGGTGCAATGACTTCTAGTTGCCATGGTATGCCTAAGATGCACAAGTGGTTCGACTGAAATATTTGAATATAGATCTGGACTTCGCTGTTAAAGCCAAATATAAGGTATCATTTCTGATCTCTCTATCTGTATTTATCATAATACTCCTTATCTCCTTACTTAGTCTGTATAAGTGTATGCGCTAGGGCTGTCGAAATGTAAATGATTGGGCCAAATCATCGTTGATAGGTACTCTGACCAATGCATACGAAGATGGAAAGAAGTCCCTTGTGGTTTCTACAGGCAATTTATTCAAACCGATATGTCTTGCAGTGGACTTAATGGCGGAGCAAAATTGAAGATAATTCAGGTATGGTGTTGAGAAAAGTTCTCAGCTTGTTTGATCTCAAGAGTCTTTATTCCAAAGGTTTATGACATTTCTTTATGAATGTTAGGTTTTCTAATTTCTTGATGTTTTTTTTCTTTGCAGGAATTCATATACAAATTGATAGGAGTGTGCACGGGCCCTAAGCCCGCGGGCATTGGTAATGCCTAGTATAGGCCCATATGGTAGCGGACATCATTTTAAAAAGCCCAGTACCGTAGACAAGCCCATGTGCATTGGACGGGCACGGGCGGGCGCAAGCTTAGATGGGCTCCTCGACGACAAGGGGTGTAGCGCCGAATGGCGATGGCGTTGATTGCTCCCCCCTTTAGTTCATTCAATTGTCTACAATGTAACAGAACTATGAAGAACCAAAATTCAACTTATACAAAGTATTTTCATTATTTTATTAGCTCCCAAACAAAACTACATATGATCAAAAACCTTGAAACCATTCATTTGACTTGCAAACTCAACACATAGATGACAATTAACTCCTAATCAGACATCATGAACACCAAAAAACCCAGATGTTATTTTCAATAAAGAAGCAAGAAATCAAACCCAAATCAGAACAAACTTACATGAACACCAGATAACAAGATCTGCAATGTCTCGCAAAAAGCAAAGAGAAAAAAAATATTGAGTGGGTAATGGGCCTAGTGGTGAAGTAGGAATTGGGAACGGAAGTCACGTTTTTGTCGAAGGGTCACGATTCCGTCAAAATATTGAAGAACCGAAGGTAATGGACTAGCAGTCAATTTGATTTAGGGTTTCACACTTTCACTTTCCCTTTTGTGTTTTGACCTTTTGTATTGGACCTATTAGTATGTCACTAATTCATTTCAATATATTGACTAATCTGAATAGTGGATTCTATTAGTGTATAATATATTATAGTAGTATATAATAATATAATTTGTGATTTTGTTTATATATAATTTTATATATGATATATCTACTAGACTAATGCTAAGAGACATTAATAGAGTAATGGTATAATTATAATATATTTAAAATTTAAAAACTTAATGTGATAATGGGCTGGGCCGGGCTTAGATGGGCATTAGTACTTGAAGGCCTAGGTGTTCCCTAGCCCGCGGGCATCTAACATCTCTAAAGCTCAACACTATGTATCAGCCCATGAGCACGGACACTTTGGGCTGGGCACAGACGGCACAGTGGGCTGTACGGGCTCATGGGCTAGGCTGCTCACCTGAAATTGATTTGAAGGGGGAGGAACAAGTGTAAAGACTACCTTACTAACAAGTCATATTTCTTAAGTTGGGCATTAAAGAGACTAAAAATAGATTGATCTGTGAACGAAGTAAGGTCGATATGTGTTTGTTAATTGAAACTACATGTAATTAAAGTAGAAATGTGTTTCTTAATTGATTTTTTAAGTGACTTGTGGGTGCAATGACTTCTAGTTGCCATGGTATGCCCAAGAAGCACAAGTGGTTCGAGTGAAATATTTGAATATAGATCTGGACTTTGCTGTTTAAGTTTTCTTTGTTTCTATGTGCTCTCTGTTTCTTTATTTTATATAGCTTCATATCTTTTAACATAGCTTGCTACTTGGCTTGAGCTTGATATTTGAAGTAATGAGCCAGAATTCATCATAGGTTATTCAGCTTAAGTTAACTTTGAGCTTCACTCAAACTTCTGAATGGCTTGTACTTGTAATCCCAAAGCTCAGGCTCGTTTACATCCCTGTGTTTTGATCATTTGGGCGGAGTGGAATGATGAAGCATAATAGACGGTTATAATATAGGAATCATGAAGGATCCATTAGGATACCTTTGTGCTTGGGAAATGATTTTCCCTTGTACCCCAATTGCGGACACTTTCAGACCTGATACTTGCTCTTGAAAGAGTTGATGTTTTCTTATTATCTTCTTTCCATTCTCCACACCAACAGCGAGTTGCATGGTAATCAGGTTTCTCTTGAAAAAGTCTTATGTTTCTACATTGAGACATTTGGGGGTGACAGTCCAAGTAGAGACTTGATTTTCGTTTTCTTTCACTTAAAGTTCATAGAATCGAAGATTCGGCCTGAGAATGCACTTCAATTAAAGATTAGTTAAATTGAAAATATTAAAATGTCTTGCGGTCAGCAAAAGTTTGTTTCCTAGCATTCCCTAACATTTGTTTTGCAAATTTGAATGGTTTCATATGGTTGCATCCTTTTAGGTGTGGATCTCAATAGTTTTTTGCTCACTGTCAATTGAGCGTGGATCTGAAAGGTGTCCGAGCAATGTTGGATTTGTTGCTGTGCTGTATTGTCTATCTTGCTGAAATTCATCCCTTGCACCCTCCATACACATAGCACCCTCACCATTGTTCTGTATTTCTGCTGCAGCAGGATTTTTTTTCAAAATAAATAGAAAAAAATATAAGGTGGCAATGATGCTGCATCCATTTTGCTTTGTAGTAGATCATGTTTTGCAAGAGTAATCACATATGGTAACCAGACTCGGCCATCGGTGTGCCAGAGACTTCCCAGTAAACTATGTTTTTGCTGGAGGCTTCTCAGTTATGGTCGCCGAGATTGCCAAGCCCTAATCAGCACCCAAGGCTTCCTTGGTTTCTCCATTTCGGATCACCATTGCATTACCTCAGTTCTTGCAGCTTGCCTTGGCTGTATTCTAGCCTTCTTAGTGGCTGTTTCTCCACAGCCAGATTCCATTGCCCTTCTGCATTGCTAGAATCATAGCCTTGTCATTCCTGAAGCTGCCGCTGCTTGTCTAGTTTCTCCTTAGATGATATCTAATTTATGATATGACCAGACCCAGAATCACAGATATGATCAGAGTTGATTTAGAGCACAATTTCTTCACCTGATATCTGATCAGTCTAGTACTTGAACTGGACCATTTCGGATCCATCTCAATATTAAACCATGATAAAACCTAAACATTTCCAGTGAACTAAAACTGGTCCAAACTGAGGTTTGAACAAAATAGCGGAAAAGACAAGAAAAGATGTCCTGGAAACAACAATATCATCTTCAGTATGGAATTCAAAATTATTTTACTGAAACTTCTTATGGAAGATAATTGGAAGCCAAGTGACTTCTATTCATATTTACAAAGTTGAGTTCAATCAATCAAGTTGTTCAATTAATTTTCTTATTATATGATCCTTAGGCCTCAAGCGAACCTCGAAGGGACCTCTAGTGGCACCTGTAGGGGTACCTCGATGGCCTTTTTTACCCATTTTAACTCTCATTGCCTACAAAGGTGGGTTCATTAAGCGGAATTATTTGGGTTCAGTTGTTTTTTTGGCTAGATAAGAGAACTGGTTAAGGGGGTTCTGAAGTTACTTTGCTGTCTCCATAAAGAGACATTCGTTCGAGTGTTTTAGTAGAGTTGTTCTTAATGTTCCCATTGACAACTGTGGAGGCCTATAAGCGAAGCTTGTCTCTGTATGTGCTTGACATGAAAGGCGTGCTCTGCACACGATAGAGCACACGATTCACGCCCTATATAGAGAATACCCACTATTTTGACTAAGGAGAAAAGGTTTGGATCATTAAAATAGGCTTCATTTCCAGCCTCTGACTCATCACTCATGGTGGTTGACTGACCATTATTCCCTATTTTAATCTGTTGAGCTACGTCAAGGGTTTCTCTTGATCAGCTTAGCTGGACTATTGACTTTCTTAAGTCTTTATAATGTCATCCTTGCCATTTTTATATTTGTTGCAACTTCTTTGCTCTTTATTTTTGGCTCATTTTGCTTGAATACCAAGATATGGTTTAAAAGAAGAGCATGTCTGGTCATTGATTCATTGGTGATGGGAAACTTAATACAAATGTCTAAAGGTAGAAGTTATTATCAGAAGATTCTTTTAGCAAGTTAAGTAGAAGTATTAATCTTATAAGAGTTTTAAGTCATTGATATGCTTACTAGTACTTGGTTGATCTATAAAGAAAATTATTAATAAAACTTCCAAACATTTTAGTATGGCCAACTCCGAAAGCTTTTAATTTGATGCTTTGATATGTAGGTTAGACTTTGCCCTGAGTAATGCTTCTTATGTTTTACTAATCTTTCTCTTAAAAACATTTTGTACAGGTAGATGAGTTATAGAACACTATTGAGGAAGAGCAAAAGAGTTTGGCTGAGGAGATGCGAATGGCAATGGATGAGCATAAGAATGGGATGGAGGACGCTGTTGCTGGTCCTGAAGCCATGGCTGTTGATTAGCGTATGTTACATCTTTGTTTTAAAATCTCAAGCTTGAATTAGAGCATACATGAGTTATTGATGTAGAAGAATGGCCAGTATTTGACTATGTTGACATCGGTTGAACTTAATATGATAATATTGAGAAAATTTGTGTGGAAGAACTGAAATTGTTTATTTCAGAAGTCTGTCCTGTCCTGTATCAGAGCATACATAATTTACTGATTTTTAAGAATGGCCATTATAAGGATGTTTCTTTTATTCCTTGTTGAACTTAGACACTTGGTCCTTGCTAGGAGAATTGTCTTTTACATTGTTGAACCTCTTTTGAAGCTTACACTTTAAACTTCTTGGTGACTTAATAGGGTATCAGAAGATAATATTGGGTTCTAGTCATTCCATTTGCATACTTTTTCCCCAATATGGTAGATGCATCAGTTAGCGCTACGTTTGGCTTATCATGCACCAACCGATGCATGTTGGTTTATCTCTCCATGTGCGGGTAGGGGTTTGGGTTACACGTGAGGGAGAGTGCTAAAGCTTGATATACATTTGGACTTAAAACAATTTAGATAAGAGTATTATTACTAGGAAAAGGTTTTGATATTAATTCATATTCTTCACCCTACCTATACTGATTAGATGAGGAATCTTGAAATTGTCCTTACTGTTTTTTTGGGAGGTAGCAGTTGTGGGCTTTGGTTGGTGGCGGTGGTGGTAATGGCGGTGTTTGTTCTTGGTGATTTATGCATGTGAATGCGTGTTAGATCCTAATATTTCACTTGTATGTAGAATTTGGTGTGCTTTTGTGAGTGATAAACTGGTATGCTGATAATTTAAAAAGTGATCTTACAGTCTTTTTTTTTTTTTTTTGATCTTACAATCTTAGTCTTTACTCCAAGCTTGAGGGTAAAAGAGTCTTTTAGTTAAGTCAAACTGGTCAAACCAATCTATTCCTATAAAGCCAAACTGGATGTGCATAATGGAAATATAGTACCTAAGCAAATAAGAACATTCATGTAACAAGACAGATGATTTATTATCAGTTTATTTAGAACTTTAGGATAACGTGATATCCCGTAATTACCAATATTACATTAATAGTTTGGATATATGGAAGCAAACGATTGCAGCTCCTGGTCTTGCTCGATGGCAGCCATGTCTTCTTTCTTGAGAGTTACCCATGCCTCTACGCCATCCCCATCCTCGGTATCAATCAACACAAAAACGTTGTTGTAAGAATTGCTAGCCGTACTTACCCATGTCGGTTTTCCCCACCCGAAATCTACGTCGTAAAATTTGAAGCCACACCAGCTGGTGTTATGAAACAAATCTATGTCTTGTCTCATGACAATGTCTCGCGATTCCATAGCAGACTCTAAAATAACTGAAGACATACCTTCCTTGCTGTACTGCAGTTTCTTCATATAGTTATTGCAGAATCTCTTTAACCCGTTCGTCAGCTTATCCATCAATTCACCTGAGTCAGTAACATTCTGGTTGTAATCTTTCTGCACGTTAAAGTTTCCGATAAAGTTTCCGGGACTGTTTTCAGGTAATGGCGGGTCAATTCTTGTGCGCATATTGACTGCTACTAACATGATTGATGATTTTTTTAGCGAGATTGTTGTAGATTTAGTAGCCTTCATGGCACACTTCTAGATGATGGCCGACACTGCTTGAACGTGGGTGTGCTGATTGTGATCACGATCGCCGTTGGCTTTGAGTGCAGCAATGCTAGGAGCAGTAAATACGAATATCTTCGTAACACAGTTATCATCAGGTTTCATCTTCTGCTGTCCTGTCGTAATCGTGTTCAGGAGATCGCTCGATGGGACTAGTGATGATATGGTGAATTCGGGAGGCGGCATCTTCATGTTGTTGTCATCATCATGAGCGGTACTTGCCCAGCTGCGAACAAATGCAAACAAGGCGGCACCATCCATGATCTTATGAGAAGCGCAAATGCCAAGAGCCATTCCACCACATTGAAAGAAAGTGACCTGTATTTGCAAGGGAATCGTTCCTGCTTCCTCGAATACTCCTTTCACCGGGAGGAATCGTTTCACCATGTCAGGGTCTCGTTTCTCGAGCATCTCCACTAGGGAGCAACTGTCAACATCAGCTTCTCTGAAGGGGACCCCATCGTCGGTGCATTCAACTGAAGCGTTGCCGTTGATTCTTCCTGCAAATGGGTAGTAATGAACTAGGATTTCCGATAACAAACTCTTGAGTCGATGTAACCTCGAGGCACGTTCTGCAGCAGCGTTGTTGATGGGGGCGGAGTAGTAAAGAAGTAACTTCGTGTATATCGACGGAAATAGCTGATCCACGAGGGATAATCTGTGTAATCTTAGGTGGTCGGGAGTCGGAAAAGATGGTTTGATGATATTGGTTGCAACTATCTCAACATTCATCTCCATCTTCAAGTAAATAAATTTTCCTTCTTTTTTTCTCTTCAATTCTCTTGGCTGTGTTCTTAAATGGCTGAATGCTGTTGTTTTTCCTTGGTTTTCTCAGTTAGGAACTTAGGATACATAGTCACAAAACGACAAGCATTTAGAGCTAAATCAATGAAGATGAGAGCTAACAATATTTATGTCCTTTGTGAGATAGATCATGGGTTTCCCACATGTTCAACCCCACATGTTCCTAAACTCAATTAAAAGTACGTAAACTTGCAGCGTAACGAACAAAGAAATAATATTTTCTTAAAATCATTAGTTTTTCTATAAAACGTAATATTGTTACGATTTTGATGAAACCCAAAATCAATACATAAATAATTTCTTTTAAAATTGAGTACTTTGATCATTGAATCGAGCTCACAACTTTAAAATTACACAACATGAAATTGTTGGAGGTAAGTTTGTGAGTCTAATAAGAAAAGAATACGCAATACCATAGAATAAAACAAAAAATATAATGTTTATATCGTTGTCGATAAAAATAAAAATATGAATTATAGATCATTTGTCAAAACTAAAGAACGAAATTGAGCATTAACAAACAATAATCAATCACATATGACAACTCAATGCACTAATGCGTTTCACGCTCCATCGTAACCAAATGAATCATTGATGCTCAATCACTTGAGCCCACTTGTAACGCCCCAAACTCGGGTCCCATTACATGGGGCCACATCTGGCCACGTCATTATAAATTCAAACTTAAAATAAATACTAAATTAAAACGATATCCAACTAATATTATAAAAGTCTCTAATTTAAATACAGTCATCCAAAATAAATTTCAGAACAAAGTCTACTAAAAATTTCTCTGTCTTCATTAACTTCCAACACATATAATTATGACCTAAAAATCTTGATTTCTTCGCCGGTATTCTCTACCTCAAACTTAGTCTTTAATTTCGACCTGGAAGAAGAGGGTGGTGAAGGGTGAGCGAACAAAGCTCAGTAAGATCATACGTCGCCCCTCCGGTTTCTAAGGAGGGGTGACTCAAAGAATAATCATGATATATGTAAACAGAGTTTTAAATATTTGACAATTTGCAAAAAAAAAAAATCAAAGATAGGTAACGAAAGGCTTAAAAATCTCTTTTTAAAAGGAGAGTTCAAACAGAACAAATATGGATCAAACAAGTTTGTCATTACTGACTGTCTCATATCAGCCAGTAATAACCGAATATCAAAATATTTATTTAGATCACATAAGGGTCTATTGACCAAGAACCAAATCTCCCAAATGGTACACAAATCCCCCGTAGGGTACACGAATCCCCCGAAGGGTACACAAATTAAGGTATATCCGGATAACCGCACTCACAAGCCAAGTGGTGCAATTTCAATTATTTCAAATGTTGTCACGAAAATCCCCGTGACGAGTTGTTCATACTTAGTGATTATAAATAATTTCAAAACATGAATAGTACTGTTAATGTACTATTATCAAAACATAAATAATATCAAAATTCGTCATTCTCAATACCAAAGAGTATACCGACAAAGTTTACGAATACAAAGAAAATTCTCAATAACAAATGTATTTCATAAAAATCAGAGTAGACATGAAATCTGCGAAAACGAAGATATAATGAAGATATCCAACAACGCTAACGACGGAGTCAAAGCAACTACCGACATGAGGTCGGGCATGTCAAATGAAAGAACGAATAAATTTCAAGAATTTGCGGAACCCTAAAATTAAAAGTATTTTTATACTTTTTCAAAGAACCTAAAAGAAACGTAATCTCTTACCTCGATATGCTTAGCAAAATAATCCACAACACGTACGGTCGTCCTAGGCTCGCTTGTCCAATTCTAAAAAAAAATGAAATAATTACTAACTATAGTTGTACTTACCAAAACCTATTAAATTTCTATAATAATAATTATAATAATACTTTATTTTATTTTATTATTATTATTATTATTATTATTATTATTATTATTATTATTTATTACAAAACTAAACTAACTCACACCTACTGACACACGCCACAACACACACACAAACATTATATCATGCAAACAAACACACATTGCACAAGCTGTAACCCACTGTTTCACGGATGGTTACTGGAAGGGTTTTATTTGTCAATTCCATTACATGGGGTTCTCTTTTGAAAATTAAAACAACTAAATAAGTGTCACCAAAGTTCAAGGGGTCCAACCGAAAGATCTCATCACACAATTATGCATGGCAGCCATTTTTTTTTCTTCTTTTGATTTCTCTCTCTTCTGCACACACACTTACACACCTACAAGACACACACACCTACCTATGCTTTTCATCTACCATTTCACATCAATTCAATTATCATATATATATATATATATATATATATATATATATATATATATATATATATATATATAACATAATCACTAAACAAGCTAATATGTATCTTACCTCCAAACACATACTCAGTATCTCGGGTGGAGGTTTTGGTGCGCCGCCGGAACACCTTCTTCTCCAGCAGTTTAACTTGCTGCCTACTTCTATTATTATTAGTATTATTATTATTATTTCACCCTAAAGCTTTCTTTTATACTCCACTTGTTAGGGTTTACTTAACCCTAACCGAAAAGCCTAATATTAAATGGACTCAAATTAATTAAGTTACACTAATAAAAGACTAGAATTAACGTCTTAGTAAAAAATGGGTCTAGCCCAAACCCAAATTAATTAGTTACCAAAATGTCCAAAACAAAATTTTTATTTTATTTTTATTTTTAATAAATGTAAATTAATATTTTAAAATTAAAATAATCGAGGTATTACACTCTCACCCCCATAAAAGAAGTTTAGTCCCTAAACTTACGTACCAAGTCAAGCGAAGAGTGCGGGGTGCTTCTCCTTCATTTCCTCCTCAAGTTCCCAAGTAGCTTCCCTCTCGGTGTGATTACTCCATTGAACCTTGACATATGGAATGATTCGCTTCCGGATAACTTGATCCTTCCGATCTACAATTTTAATAGGCTGCTCAACGTAACTAAGATCTTCTCTTAAACGGAGTTGCTTATATTCGATCACATGACTCGGGTCTGGGGCATACTTCCTCAACATTGAAACATGGAACACGTTGTGCACCCCTGAAAGTACTGGTGGTAAAGCTAGTCGGTATGCCACTTCCCCAACTTGTTCGAGCACTTCAAATGGTCCCACAAATCTTGGGCTAAGCTTACCCTTAATACCAAACCTCATAACTCCACGCATAGGGGAAACCTTGAGAAACACATGGTCCCCTACTTCAAATCCGAGTTCACGTTGGCGTTTATCAGCGTAGGACTTCTGTCTACTCTGAGCCGTTATCATTCTCTTCTTAATCAGTTGTACCTTCTCCGAGGTAATCTGTACCAATTCTGGTCCCAACAATTTTCGTTCTCCTACTTCATCCCAACATGTAGGCGTACGACACCTTCTTCCATATAACGCTTCGTACGGCGCCATACCAATGCTTGCATGGTAGCTGTTGTTGTAGGTGAACTCCACTAGGGGTAAATGATCATCCCAATTACACTGAAAGTCTAAAGCGCAAGAACGAAGCATATCTTCCAACGTCTGAATGGTCCGCTCCTATTGGCCATCTGTCTGCGGATGGAAGGCCGTACTCATACTCAAAGTGGTCAAAGCCTTCTGCAAACTACCCCAAAACTTTGAGGTAAACCTGGTGTCGCGATCAGACACAATCGAGACTGGCACTCCGTATAACCTGACAATCTCATCTACATACATCTTGGCCAACTTTTCCAACGGGTCATTTATCCTGAAGGCTAAAAAGTGTGCTGACTTCGTCAAACGATCCACGATAACCCAAATGGAGTTCTTTCCCTTTAGTGTCTTTGGCAACCCCACAACGAAGTCCATAGTTATATGTTCCCATTTCCTCTCGGGTATGGGTATTGACTGTAACAACCCTCCTGGTCTCTGATGTTCGCACTTTACTTGTTGACACACGAGACATTTGGACACGAACTCTGCAATTTCTCGCTTCATATTACTCCACCAGAAAGTGTCTCGCATATCCCGATACATCTTTGTGCTCCCATGATGTATCGCAAATATTGAATTATGGGCTTCTTCTAACACTTCCCTCTTTAACTCTGGATCCGATGGAATGCAGACCCTCTTACCAAAGCGTAAAATACCATCCCCTCCAAGTCGAAAGTCAACCTGAGCTCCAATCTCTACCCCTTCACAAGTTTTTACTAACTCTGGGTCAACTTTCTGGGCAGTTTTGATCCTCTCTAGCAAGGATGGTTGAAGACCCAATCGTGCCAGATAACCTTTTCCTCCCCTTACCCTAACTTCCAAACCCAAATTCTCGATATCCTTTAGAATGTTCTTCTCCTTTGTTAACATCATTGCCAAGGTTCCCTTGCTCTTACGACTCAAAGCATCCGCCACTACATTGGCTTTACCTGGATGGTAAAGAATGGTGCAGTCGTAATCCTTTAATAACTCCAACCATCTCCTCTATCTCATGTTCAATTCCTTCTGAGTGAAAATGTACTTAAGACTCTTGTGGTCCGTATATATTTCGCAAGTCACTCCATACAAATAATGTCTCCAAATCTTTAAAGCGAACACTACTGCGGCTAACTCCAAGTCATGTGTTGGGTAGTTTCTCTCAAAATTCTTTAATTGCCTCGAGGCATAGGCAATCACCTTCCCATCTTGCATCAATACACAACCCAAACCTTTCAACGACGCATCACTGTAGATCACAAAGTTCTCCGATCCTGACGGTAAAGAAAGAATTGGAGCTGACACCAATCTTTTCTTTAACGCCTCGAAACTTGTCTCACACTCCTCTGTCCAAACAAACTTCTTGTTTTTCTGAGTCAACTGGGTTAGAGGTCCTGCGATTTTTGAAAACCCTTCTACAAAACGACGATAATATCCTGCTAGCCCCAAGAAACTTCGAACTCCCATAGCAGTCGTCGGTTTCTCCCAGTTTACTACTGCCTCTATCTTGGCCGGGTCCACTGAGACTCCATCTTTTGACACTACATGACCCAAGAAACTCACCATTTCCAACCAAAACTCACATTTCTTGAACTTCGCATATAATTTCTCCTTCTTTAAAATCTGCAATACCGCTCTCAAGTGTTGCTCGTGCTCCTCTCGAGTTCTTGAGTAGATCAGTATATCATCAATGAAGACAATTACGCACCGATCTAGAAACTTCTGAAATACTCGGTTCATTAAGTCCATAAATGCTGCCGGAGCATTCGTCAACCCAAACGGCATCACCAAATACTCGTAGTGTCCGTACCGTGTCCTAAACGCAGTCTTAGCAATATCCTCCTTTCTGACTCTAAGTTGGTGGTACCCCGAACGAAGATCGATCTTTGAGAAGTAGCATGCTCCCTGTAGTTGGTCAAAAAGATCGTCGATCCTCGGTAACGGGTATTTGTTCCTCACTGTGACCCGATTCAACTCACGGTAATCTATGCATAACCTTATCGTCCCGTCTTTCTTTTTCACAAACAAGACTGGAGCACCCCATGGTGATACGCTAGGCCTAATGAGCTCATTCTCCAACAACTCTTGTAATTGCTCCTTCAATTCCTTAAGTTCTGCAGGAGACATTCTATAAGGTGCTTTAGAGATTGGGGCTGTCCCCGGTGCTAAGTCAATTAAGAATTCCACCTCCCTTTTTGGCGGGAGTCCTGGTAATTCTTCAGGAAACACCTCCGCAAACACCCTAACCACAGGAAGTGACTCAAGACTAACCCCTTCCTTACGTGTATCAGTAATGTGCGCCAAATAACCTTGGCAACCCTTCCTTAACAGTCTACGGGCTTGCATCGATGAGATAAAACCTGTTAGGGCCGTCGGCTTAGAACCTTTAAATCGAAACTCCGGTTCTCCTGGAATGCAAAATATTACCTCCTTCCCAAAACAGTCCACATTAGCGTGAAATGTGGATAACCAATCCATTCCCAAAATGATGTCAAAATCTCGAATATCTAAGGAAATCAGATCTATAGGCATTTCCCTACCTTCCAAATTTAACGAACAAGACTTATATACTGAAGTCACTGGAATAGACTCCCCCGTTGGTGTATCTATAACTAAGTCGATATCTAGGTTTTGTGACAATTGTTTCATGCGTTGTGCAATAGATGTAGATATCACAGAATGGGTTGCACCCGGATCAATCAATGCATACAAACTACGAGAAGAGAGTTGGATGGTACCTGCCACCACGTCATTAGTAGCGTGAGCATCTCTTGCGTTCATTGCATACACTCTACCTTGCTCCCTTGGTTTAGGTTTGTCCCCACCACCATTGTTCTGAACAACCCGATTCCTCAGTGGCTCAGGGCAATCTCTGACCTTGTGTCCCATTTTGCCGCAGTTAAAGCAAGCTCATGTTTCCCTGTGGCAAGCCAACGTCGAATACTTTCCCCCACAAGTCTTACAAGTCTCAATCTGCCCCCGATTCGCATTGCATCTATCCTAACCTTGGTCCTGTCTCTGATCCTGTCCTTGATTCTGATTCCGACTCCACTGATTCGACCCCTTGGATCTATTATCATCTGTGTTTCTCCTCTTGTGCCTACTGTAACTGCTTCCTCGATGACCTGACTGATCTCGCGAATTATTTCCTCGATAACCCATCTGATCCCAAGAACTATTTCCTCGATGCCCCGACTGACCCCGAGAACCACCTCCAATACTCTCAAACTCTCTATTTTTCTCCTCGCGCTTCTTTTGATAGTCTGCTGTTACTTGTTCAAGAATTCTAGCCCGGTCGACAACTTCAGCATAAGTCTTCAACTGCAAGGCCACTAAGCGATGACTAATCCTCCCATCGAGGCCTCTTTCAAACATTCTGGCCTTTTGCTTCTCATTCTCAATGAGACCTGGAGCATATTTTGACAGCTCCGTAAATTTGACAGCATACTCATCCACTGTCATCTTTCCTTGTTCCAAATTTAGAAACTCCACCAGCTTTCCGTCCTGTACACTTTCAGGAAAATACTTCTTGTAGAAGACCTCAAGGAAAGTCTCCCAAGTGTATTCTTCTGCCCCAGTTGCTTCCACAGTTCTCATCTCAGACTGCCACCACTGATCAGCCTCTCCTTCGAACTTGAAAGTGGCGAGGTTGACCTTTTGCTCACTTGTGAGAGTCATCGTTCTAAAAATCTTCTTCATACTCTCCACCCACTCCTCTGGTTTAATTGTGCCTGGCGCGCCTGAGAAGGGTTTAGGGCTTCTCTTATGGAATATGTCAAGGAGGTCATTTGCTATTGTTCGAGGTTGAGGAACTACGAGTGGAGGTTGTGGTACAGCGGGCTGAGGTTGTGGTGCTGCAGGCTGAGGTTGTGGTTGAATAATTTGACCAATCATGTCTATGGCTTGGGTCAAATTCTGCAGAAGGTTCATCATCAGAACATGGTCTACCAAAGGGGGATTTGTTGCGTTAGGCTGAAGCGCTTCAGAAATAGAGTTTCCGTTACTCCTGTTAAGTTGAGTTTCAAATTGTTCCTCCATACTTTCAAAAATAGAGTCCTCTACTGTTCTTCCTCCCATGTTTCCTCGACCACGGCCACGGCCTCGGTTAGCGGTACGTCCTCCTCTACGTGCCATATTCTGGTACAAAAACGAGGAAATGTCAAAAGATATCTAAGATTCCATCACACTAAGATGTGATTGCTAACTGACATGACGTAATTGGAAACAATCTACACACTTGTTATGTAATATCAGATTCCTTCCCAAAGTTAGTTCTCAAAATCATCTCGAAACCAATATCAAATAAAAATATAGTTGAACGGAAACGTCAATGTATTCAAAAATAATCTCCCAAAATTTTATTAAGTATCAAAACAAAATTCAACTCATATCTCAAAATTTGGACACACTTAGTGTATTTCATGTCTTATGACTAAACATAACAAGAAACCATCTGAACGAACCTAACAACTATGATGGCCATAAACAAAATTTAAAAACTAATGTAAGAGTGTTATCCTATCTAGTTTCCTGACTCTGACGCATCTTCTTCTTCACTTGGATCATAATCATCATTATTTTGACCGACATTAGCATCAGCCTCCACACCCACGAGAGCCACAGAGTTGACATCAACTTCTATGTCAACGCTTTCGTCATCTTCAGCCTCTTCCTGGGACCTTGGATTCTCTTCTATGTTTGGACCATCATCAATGGCCACTTGGAGTGCATCCCATACTTTCTCAATACTCTGACGTGACTCCCTGAGTCTAAGGTGCATCTCCCAATTGTGGGTCTGAGACTCTGTGATATCATCATGAGGCTTATGCAGAGTGTACTGGACATCCTTTAGCACTTGTGTTTGTCGTCGCAGTTTAGCTTCTAGCTCTCTTTTCTCTTCCATCAACTGTTTATTCATCCTCTCTGCTTCGATTAGCTTATGGTGTGCCCTAGCTAGCATTCGTTCTGAAACTTCCAGAGGCGACGCAACAGACTTCCAAGTCGTTGTCTTACGCGTCATTCCTACAAGTAACACGAGTATATTAGTCTAACGAAATAATAATTTCTTAATCATCAGTGAGATCATAACTTAGTTATAATCACAACTTAATGCTAGTATCATAATCTTATCGTAGTATCACATCTTATTCTTAATTGTTCCTAAATCTTAAGACCATCCGGATCTAAGGCCTAAGCTCTGATACCAATCTGTAACGCCCCAAACTCGGGTCCCACTACATGGGCCCACATCTGGCCACGTCACTACAAATTCAAACTTAAAATAAATACTAAATTAAAACGATATCCAACTAATATTACAAAAGTCTCCAATTTAAATACAGTCATCCAAAATAAATTTCGGAACAAAGTCTACTAAAAATTTCTCTGTCTTCATTAACTTCCAACACATATAATTATGACCTAAAAATCTTGATTTCTTCGTCGGTATCCTCTACCTCAAACTTAGTCTTTAATTTCGACCTGGAAGAAGAGGGTGGTGAAGGGTGAGCGAACAAAGCTCAGTAAGATCATACGTCACCCCTCGGGTTTCTAAGGAGGGGTGACTCAAAGAATAATCATGATATATGTAAAACAGAGTTTTAGATATTTGACAATTTGCCAAAAAAAAAATCAAAGATAGGTAACGAAAGGCTTAAAAATTCCCTTTTTAAAAGGAGAGTTCAAACAGAACAAATATGGATCAAACAAGTTTGTCATTACTGACTGTCCCATACCAGCCAGTAATAACTAAATATCAAAATATTTATTTAGATCACATAAGGGTCTATTGACCAAGAACCAAATCTCCCGAAGGGTACACAAATTAAGGTATATCCGGATAACCGCACTCACATGCCAAGTGGTGCAATTTCAATTATTTAAAATGTTGTCAAGAAAATCCTCGTGACGGGTTGTTTATACTTAGTGATCATAAATAATTTCAAAACATGAATAGTACTGTTAATGTACTATTATCAAAACATAAATAATATCAAAATTCATCATTTTCAATACCAAAGAGTATACCGACAAAGTTTACGAATACAAAGAAATTTCTCAATAACAAAGGTATTTCATAAAAATCAGAGTAGACATGAAATCTGCGAAAACGAAGATATAATGAAGATATCCAACAACGCTAACGACGGAGTCAAAACAACTACCGACATGAGGTCGGGCATGGCAAATGAAAGAACGAATAAATTTCAAGAATTTGCGGAACCTAAAATTAAAAGTATTTTTATACTTTTTCAAAGAACCTAAAAGAAACGTAATCCCTTACCTCGATATGCTTAGCAAAATAATCCACAACACGTACAATCGTCCTAGGCTCGCTAAAGCTTGCCGCCTACTTCTATTATTATTATTATTATTTCACCCTAAAGCTTTCTTTTATACTCCACTTGTTAGGGTTTACTTAACCCTAACCGAAAAGCCTAATATTAAATGGACTCAAATTAATTAAGTTACACTAATAAAGGACTAGAATTAAAGTCTTAGTAAAAAATGGGCCTAGCCCAAACCCATATTAATTAGTTACCAAAATGTCAAAAACAAAATATTTATTTTATTTTTATTTTTAATAAATGTAAATTAATATTTTAAAATTAAAATAATCGGGGTATTACACCACTAACTACAGCCAGTGTTGGTTCGTAATTAATATTCATTTTGTTTTGGGCAAAGAGTTCACGTTTGAAAGTTAAATTTTCTTTAAAAATGATATTTTTAATAGTCCATTAGTAATAAAATGTGACTTTTATTTCTAAATTTTTGAAAGTGAACTCTTTAAGTGAAATATCACAAAATAAAATAGTAAACTCTTTACCCGAAACGGAGGAAGTATTTAGGACCACCAACCTAATCACAGTTAACACCACTATGATTGTTCCAAGGATTAGTACACTAAACTATTTCACATGACCAATATCTCGATCAAGTAACAACAATCACATATTTCACGAGTAAATAACAAAGCAATAGCAATGACATATCCATAAACAAAACAGAATACCTTAACGTAACACCTAAATCTCTAAATGTAACACCATTTAAGAGGTAAAATTAATTCATTACCCCTCTTCACAATTAAACTATACTACCTCCCTCCCCCCTTCACGTAATTTTGATTACGTGTCATTGTTGATTTGGTTTCCATTGTTAAGGCATGTGTAGCGTGACACGTGGAAGCACATAATTCCTTTAAAACTTTAAGCGTACAACAGAAAGTCGTCATGTGGCAACAACAACTTCTGTTTTAATAATAGTTAATAGATTAGTAATTAATAGTTAATAAATATAAATTAGTAGAAGAACAAATAATATAGAATTATCTCGTGGATAATTTGTATAAATTAAAATTTATGAAAATAAAAAAAAGATGGAAATAGAAGAGTTTTAGTCAAATTAAACTTGTAGAAATTATATAGGATAAAATCTAGTTTAATTAAGCGATATTTGAAAAAAAAAAAACCAAAATCATAAATCTCTATCATAAATTTGCTCGTAAAACTATATCCTAAATATATTTTATCTTATCAAATTAGTTTTAGGAATTTTATCATATCTAATTAGAATTAGATTTTTTATCTTAAATTAATCGATTTTGAAAAAAGAAAAAAGTTTTACCATTTTGAAGATGACACGTGACAGCACAAAATCTTTTTAAAACTTTTCACTTTATACATAAAACCGTCACGTGGCAGTAGCGGCTTTTGTTTTAGTAATTTTTATCTTAAGCATAATTTGAATTTGAAAGAGATTGTTTAAAACAGATAAACATAATTTGAACTTTAAAAAAGATTTGTTTGTTAAAATTTCATTATAAATCAAATCTAATAAAATCTATATTAAACTAATTGATTTTTTAAAAAAAAAATTTACGAATAAAACTTTTTCAAGTAAAACACTTTTTAGCATTTGAGTGACACGGGGTAAGTGATTTTGGCAAAAAAAAAAAAACTTTTATCTGTAAAACTTATCATAAACTAACCATATAAAATCAATTTTGATCAACTTTATCCTATCTAACCATAAAATCTATCATAGTATCTTTTTATTGTAAAATTTTTATCAGTAACCAATTTTGACAAAAAAAATAATAAATTACTATTTATTAGAGGGTGACACGTAGAAGCATGAAATTCCTTAAATTTTTTAAGCATTTAACAGAAAATAGAGAGAGATATAGAGATAGAGAGAGAGAGAGATAGTACGTATAAAAAAAAGAAGAGAAAAAATGGTTAACTACTTGATAATATGATAAAATCTACTTGATAACTACAAATGTGATAAAATTTATCTTAATTGTTTAAAAAAATAAAGTATTAGTCGGCGACTCGGCGCCGTTTGTCCGGCGAATTGGAGGTTGTTGACCAGTTGTACCTCTTGTCGCCGTCACCGATGTCTCCTCCTCTTGCAACAACAGTAAACTGTAACGGCACAAATACTCTCTCTCTCTCTCTCTTAGTCGACGACTAGGCGCCCTTTGTCTGGCGAATTGGAGGTTGTTGGCCTGTTGTCTCGTACATTCGTACCTCTCGCCAATGTCGCTGGTGTCTCTTCCTCTTGCAACAACAGTGAACTATGAACAGCCTATCTCTTCAAATTCCTAATTTCAAGGTCATCTTCCTTTCCTTTTTCTCAGCCTTTTTTTTTCCGTTTCACACACTAATCTTGCACAATGTGGTAGCAGCATTTTCTCTCTAACCAAACTCTTTCATTTACCTCCAAATTTGCATATGTATATGGATTCGAGCTTTTTTTCTAGTTTAATCACCAGCATGTTTTTGGAATGTTAGAGGAACGCATTTCTGCTTCATTTTTCGAGCTGCATTACGCTTGTTTTCAGGTCTCAATTAGTTTTCTTTGCTCTAATTTTATTAGATTCGTTCTACAATTGGTGTGGACTGTGAAATGTGGACTGTGGAGGAGCTGTAATTTGTTAAATGTTTAGTTTCCTGATAGAGTGAATTGTTCTGGATCTTTTTATGTGATTAGATTTGAGTATGTTCCATTTTGAATTTAGGCTTTTGATTTTTGCTGCTCTTTATGACTTTATTTGTCATAGCCAGACCCACAACTATAAAACTTGCTAGTTATAGTACTTTTTAAAATGTTATAGTTTTAATTTCCCAAACTAAATAAAATATCTTATATATCAATAAGAAAATTAGTCAATTTTGGATTTTATGACGCTCAGTCCGGATGAGTCTTGGATTTTATTTGATTTTGATGGAGCGGTTTATGTTAAACTTCAATTGATGCTTATGAACTTCGGTTGACAGTTTTGTGATGTTTATGTAGAGCTGTCAAAAAGAGCTTTGCTTGTTGGGGGGTTGGGCCGATGAAATAGAGGCCCGCTTCATAAGCTTTACCCACACGTGACACGTACGACCTTTCGCAGGTCGGGGCAAGGCGGTGAAAGACATCCGCAATTTCAGACTTAAAACTTAGGGCAAATTTTAAGTGGGTATAATTTTAGAAACATCTTTTCATCTAAATCCATCAAATTTTTTTGGATATTTCATATAACTACAAATTGGGTGCCAAATGACAAAAATGTCATTAATGAAGATAAATCTCATCCGACCTAAGAAAAACCAAAAAATTCTGATGTCAAGGCTTGACATCAGGACTGTTTTAACAGTTTATTTAAGTAAAAAAAATCAAAAATGCTGATGCCAAGGCTTGGCATCATGACTGTTGTAAGACCCCGAACCTTCGTGTATTTGACTTTCTCGTGTTGCATGCTTTGTTGTTAATGCGTCGAGTGTTTATCTTAACATGATAGCACCTAAATAAGTCTCATTGGAGTCTTAGTACCTTGCATATAAGATTTACAATGTTCATCTTAGTTGTTGTATGCTTGGTTGAGAGTTTAGAAGCATTGTTGCTTCGTTTGAGCCTTAGGGTTTCTCGGGATTGCCTTCGTTGCTTGTATTGTTTGTGCTTTAAACTTGCGAGAAGTTCATTTAAGTTCTAAACCAAGTGTACTAGTATTTCTCATGCTTGCACAATCAATGTTCATAGATTTGTTGCATTTGGAAATAAGATGACCAACATATCACTTCACAGATTCAATCCTGTTTTTGGGTGAACTTCGGGAAAATTCTGGTACCAATCTACTAAAGAGAATTTTCTAAAACTTTAGTATGTTTTACCTACATATGTTAGGATACTCCCTGTAAAATATGGTATTTTTCCAAGGTGTATAAGTACCTCATTTAGGTCTTGACTTACGGCTGTGCCAGAATTTTGTTTTCAGGAAATCAGCTTCTGTACTTGAACTTGTAGTAGCCATATTTTGATGAATATAAGTCCAAATTGAGTAATTTAAAAGGCTAAACTATAGTTTAAAGAGTCTAGTTTCATAAAAATCAATAAACACCTCATTTGGAGGTGTGAGCTATTTATGGTCGATTTTACAAGATTGGTCTGTTTTCAGATTTGTGACTTTTCTTGGTTGTTTTGGCTATTGACCCTTGTGCCCTTGCCCCTTGGCCGACCTTGGAGACTCAAAGCCTCCTTTGTTGACTCTTCTAAGACCCCTTTTAAGCCTTAGATCATTTCTTATCAATGGCTCACATGCCTTAGCCAATAGAAAGCCTCTTAATTCACTTCACTTGGATTAGGGACTTCTTGGGAAGTATATAAACACAAAATTCAGCCTTTCAGCCATTGTTGATCAATAACAAACCAGAGAATCTGAGACTCAAGCTCAAAATTCGTCCATGGAAGAAACCCTAGGTTGAAGGACCATTTCCCGGAGATCCGGTGGTCCGATCGGCGAACCGAGACCGCCAAATCGAAGCCCTCGATCTTCTCTACAACAATCCTCTCTTTAATCAACCTTTCCTCCATTAATCATAGGACTAAGGTACGTTGACAATTCCTTGAGATTTTCATGTTCAATAAAATAGCATGACCCCTTCATTATAGTTGTTCTATTAATGATTGTGAACACATTTTGTGAAGAGAAATCCTCCAATTCAACCTTTGAAACATGTGTAGGATTTTATGAATTCTCTATGAAGTTGTGATTTTGACATTTTTAAAGCATGAATGTTGTTTATAATGAGCTTAGGAATAACTCTTGTGAAGGAATATGTTTCAATTCAAGGTTTAACAAAATCACCGAAACTAGGGTTTGAAACTCGGGATTGTGTTTAAGGCTAGTTTAAGATCATGAACGGCCTAGTTATCGAGTTCTAAATGAAAGGAGAACTTAGGAAAGGGCAATGTGATGCATAGAGTATCAATTCTCAACTTGGTTGAATTTTAGTAAAACTCACCGGAGTTGAAATTAGGGAGTTATTGAACAATACCGACTCCGCATTCAATCCCTACGATGTTTGTAGTGCGTTAGACTAATATATTAGCCTACGTGACTTTGGGATGGATTGAAGGGCATGTTTGATATGAGTGATTATAAGACTCAATCGAGTTCTTATGTGGTTTACGTGATTGTGTGAAGCAAATGCATAATTGAGAGCATGTTGTAGAATGATGTATCTACTTGACAGGTTGAATTCGCTCTTGTCGAATTCCTACTTGATTCTTTAATGAATAAAAACACCTACTTGTTGAATAATGAATTTGAGGACTATTCTATGAGAAGATTTGGATTGGGGCTTTCTTAGTACTCTATACATGGAGTCTACTTGTATAAGTCGCTAGGATGACCATGTTGTTATCTAAGACTCACCGGTATGGTTTGACCTTACGGGTTATTACCGCTCTAGTGTTGCTTAAGTCTTGGACTACCATCGACTTTTGTGTTATTGAATGAGTTACTACTCTAGGAAGAGTTTAGTAAATGGCTTCATGATCCGAGACTAACAGAGTAGTCTTGGATAGTACTTAATCGACTGATGGTTAAGTTGTGACTCTGTTGAATTTCATAGGTGAATATGGAATACTGTGTATATGTTATATTATGACTAAATGCATGATTTCATACCTTGTCAAGAATTGATTCTTTTATGTGTTTCTATGATATGACTTATGAGCATATTGAATGTATTTGCCTTCGTGCCTGATCTGTTCTACAGTTAATGAATTGTGGTGAACTTGGATTCTACTATTAAGTGGAATTATGAATCAAAATTGAACTAAGCTTGATTTCACAATAATCAATTTGGGCTTCCCTTATATAATTGACTTGGGACTTGAACTAAGATTCCTAAATGGAATGAGAACCTTGCTATGCCTCAAACGAGAACATAGAAAAGAGTCTTGGGACACATATAGTGTTCAAACTCTATTTGGTTGGAATTGTAGTAAAGACTCAACGGAGTCGAGTTAAGGAACAATTGAACCTTACGAGGATCGTGGTGAGATCCTATGACAATTATATTCCAGTTGACTATCTTACTAGCTTTGGGACTTGAATTGAGTAGAGTAAACAAACTTGGCACTTATGATTTAGAGACTCAAATGAGTTCCTGTTGTGGTTTTGTGATTTATGTAACAATGTGCATAATCGTATGAGTTTAGTAGATCATTATATCTACTTGAGAATTAGCAAGTAAACATCTACTTGTGCATTGCATATAAGTCCAGCTGGCATTACTTGAGTTTTCATGATGATGGTGGGACGATGCATTGCCTTCACGAATTATGGGATTCGTGATTGTAATGTATCGCCGCATCGGATTCGGGTTTCACACACACCTCACCGCTAGCTACGGTGGGAAGTAGCCCCTTTGTCGTAACCAATTGAGCACATTGGCTAGTGCTATTTTCCTGAGTAGAGAACTCAGACCCGATCGAGAAGAGAGCTCGGTACTTTGATACCTGAACACGGGTATCATTGGCACGACATGATTAACAGTTGTGATTGCAGGAGCAATACGACGACAGTGATTTGGTATCTTCTCTATCCCTTATGTGGCCTCCTATGGGCACTTATGTGACAACAAAGTGTTAGTTGAACATGAGATCTTATTGACCATGTTTGTATTGGCTGATGTTATATGAGAGATTTGATATATGTATATATAGATATATGCATACTTGTATATGAGATATATATGAAAGACTTGATGTGTATATATATAGATATGCACACTTATGCATGATGATTTTATGGGAGATTTGATATGTATATTTAGAGATATACATACTGATATAGGTGTATATATATAAACATGCACCCTTACACGTGGTAACAGTGTGAATAGCTTGATTCGTATATATAATGATATGTATACTTGCATATGATGTTTTGTGGGAACTACCTTCTAATTCATTTGATTTGTGTGTGAACAGGGAATTACACCCTGGTTCATTTGGACGGTTTAGTAAGTAAGAAGGAGTGGATATCTTGTGGAGTATCGAAACGATACGACGCTCTTCACGGTTTTTCGTCATATATAAAATGACACCTTGGTTATGTTTATGTTACATAATTATATGTTGCATATATATTGTAGTAGCGCAGCGTCGGGTCATTATGACTCATCTCGTACTTGTTTTTTAGTTGCGAATCGATAGCCGCACCGAGGTCGAGTAGATCGTGATCGTAGCGAGCGCAGCTTGGTCGATAGATCGAGGTTAGATCGTGTGGTTCGTGTTTGTAGCAGTCGACTTTCCCAAGTAGCAGCTTGTGGAGTCTTGTTCTTTTTTTAGCATTGTCATTGATTTGATGTACTTTGCTATTCTTGTGAGATATTTTGTAAAGTTATTTAGACTTTACAGTCGGGTAGAATACTTGGGTATTTGTATTGGTTTTTCCTGGGCCGACATGTAGTGTCGTGCCTTGTTTTTGGTTTTAGTATATATTCAGTTGTCTCCCGGGCACGCAGTAGCTTTGGGGAATTTCCTTATTCTAATTTTTTATAGTTGTTGGTTGACCCCGGTATGCTTTAGCCGTTGGGTATTTGTTATATCAGGTTGGTTCTTTGTTGAAACGCCGGCCTGGAGTGCCGATGGTTTGATTAGCGTCTGCAATGTTGTGGCACGCGAGATTTGTTTTTCCTCCTTTGAGAGATAATGTCTCTCTTTGTTTCATTGTCGTTGGTTTCGAGCTTCATAGCTTGGGACTTCTTTCTTATATTTCTTCCGCTGATTTGATTTTTGAAATACCGTATTTCAGTGCGGTGTTATGTTCATGTTTAGAGCGAGTTTGCTCGACTGTTTGACTAGCACTACTGTTTATCAAGTGCTTGTCCTCTTATTAAGTTAGTTCCAGTGGCACGACCTTGGGATTTCGTATTGGAATCCGGGTCGGGTCGTTACAACTGTTTTCACAGTTTATTAAAAGCCCAAAAAATCAAAAAAATGTTGATGTCAAGGCTTGGCATCAGAACTGTTTCATAGTTTATTCAACCAAAAATAAAATAAAAATGTTGATGCCAAGGCTTGGCATCAGGAAGACAAAAAAATCAAAATGTTGAATCCAGGCATCAGGATTGTTTATTCAAAAAATTTAAAAAAAATACTGATACCAAGGCTAGTATCAGGACTGTTTTCACAGTTTATTCAACCAAAAAAATCATTATGTATAAAGTGTGCATATTTATATCAACATTGCTAGCCTTACAACTACTTCTACAACTTTTTCTACAACTAAGCTTTGAAGAAGGGTAAAGTTGTCTTTGTACAAAACATTTTTTCTCAATTCAAGGCTTAGTTGTAAGGAAAGTTGTAGGATTAGTGGTAAGGATATTATTTTCCTATTTATATATATACACATCAAGTCTCTCAATAACATTAATGCATACAAACATGGTCAATATGATCTCATGTTCTACTAACACTTTGTTATCACATAAGTGCCCATAGGAAGCCACATAAGGGATTGAGAAGATACCAAATCACTATCGTCGTATTGCTCATGCAATCCCAACTGTTAATCATATCGTGCCAGTGATACCCGTGATCGGGTGTCAAAGTACCGAGCTCTCTTCTCGGGTCCGAGCTCTCTACTCGGGAAAATAGCACTAGCCAATGTGCTCAATTGGTTACGACAAAGGGGGCTACTTCCCCACTGTAGCTAGCAGTGGAGGTGTGTGTGAAATCCCGGCGATACATTACAATCACGAATCCCATAATTCGTGAAGGCAATGCATCGTCCCACCATCATCATGAAAACTCAAGTAATGCCAGCTGGACTTATATGCAATGCACAAGTAGATGTTTACTTGCTAATTCTCAAGTAGATATAATGATCTACTAAACTCATACGATTATGCACATTGTTACATAAATCACAAAACCACAACAGGAACTCATTTGAGTCTCTAAATCATAAGTGCCAAGTTTGTTTACTCTACTCAATTCAAGTCCCAAAGCTAGCTCTTTAAACTATAAGCCTTTTAAATCACTTCATAGTTCATCAATCAATCATATCAAGAATATAATTGTCTGTTATGATAGGATCTCACCACTATAATTTAGCACTTTAAATCCTCGTATTCATTAAAATAAGTCACCTCAAGTTCATGTTAAAAAATTGACTCATTCCTTAACTTGTAAATTCAACTCCGTTGAGTCTTTACTTGTATTACAATACAGCCCCTCCAACATGTCAATCTGATAGATGTGGCCTGTTTGTCCATCATACAAACTTCACCAAAATTCCTCATTGATCCAAATGACACATATCTTACACAAAGATAAAATATTTAAAACAGCCATGTAGTAGATTAAAATATTTAAAATATTTAAAACAGCATAAAATACACATGACCAGCATAAAATATTTTTAGGCAATTCCATGTAGTAGATTAGTACCAGTAGTTTCCGGAAAACAGCCCAAAATTATGATTGAATCTGTGAGGTTTCTTCCTAATTGGTGAAATCCTAAACTAGTCATCTCATTGAAGTTTCCAATTCCAACAAGTCCATGAACATTAGTTGTTCCAGGTCATGTTTAAAACACTTTTAATGCTATACACAAACCCAATTTATTAAGTGTAGAGGGTAGCCCCAAAATTTCCAGAATTTAACCCTAACATGAAAAATTCTTTAAAGTTAACAATTGTAATGAATTCCTTCACAAGAATTAATCCTAAGCACAATTAGAACCACATTCATGCTTTACCCAAACCCAAATTAATAACTTAGCAAATCAGCCCCATAATTTCCAGATTTATAACTTGTTGAAAAGAATATTTCTACTTCACAAGAAGTCTTCCTAAGCATGTATACTACAACTATTATGAAGGGAGTACGTCATTATATTGAACATACAAATTTTCAGGGAGTAGAAACATACCTTAAGCCTAGAAAAGGCTGAGAAAAAGGAAAACAAAGTAAGGATTAGTAGTCTCCTCATCGATAGCTATGATTGGGTGGTCTTGAATCCAAAATCGGGTGGCCGGATCTCCAGGAAATCACAAAACACACACTAATCTCACCAAGAATCTCCCACACTCAAGCTCTCATCCATGGTGGCTGTAAAAATCTGATTTTAGGAGGTGTAATGAGTGGAGTTCTCCAGCCATGGTACACTAAGAGGTGAGAGAGTGAGTGGAAAACAAGTGTCAAGCCCTTATATGTCAATTTTTAAGTGAGATTAAGTCCCTAATTGAGGACTCAGTGCTAAAATTTTCACTTAGGCTTAATCCACTCTAATTAAGGTCTAAGTTCAGATTTAGTGAAATTCATTAAGGGTCTCCAAGTAAATCCAATAAACAAGGCAAAAATCAAATTTCTGGAAATACCGAGAATAACTGGTACAGTCAACGTTAAAAATGCGCATGTAATGAAATACAACTCCCAAAATTACGCAAGAGGTATTGTTAGAAAGATCTTGAAGTCTAGTTTCTAACGCATCAAACAGATCTCAATTCCGAGTTGTTTACAGAAAACTATGGTCAAATTACTACATCCCTATCATGTCCGAGGCGAATACACAAGTCACACCGGAAATGAAACACGAGCATGTTCAAACTTAAACACGGCCAAACCAAAATAATATCAAGTTAATCCCCAAGGTCCCCCTAGTCATCCAGGGCCAAACCTAGGATCAAAATAATACTAACCGAGTAATACGACAACACGATATCTAAAATCGCGAATCGGGGAATCAAACTTACGACGACAACTACTATGAACGTCGTGGCCACATGTAAACTTGTAAAAATGGTTATTATGAATGTAAATTCATCTAAGCAAGTACATAAGGATTCGGGGTCTCACATCCTCTTCTCCTTAAAAGAATTCGTCCTCGAATTCAATATTTCGTAAATCGAGCGACAAGGTCGACACTCGACCTACTATCACAGTTGAGGCAACATCTATGGTGTGTCTTCTCTTTTGGGTGTAACTCTCAAATGTTATCTCAATCAAATATCTATGTCGAGTCATGCTTGACTGTTGACAAAAATACTACTTCCAAACCAAATTTCTCCGGGCTTAACATAATACTCCGGTTATAAACGAATCTCTATAGTTCATCATATTCTCACACATTAAACATGTACTTGATCATGCAATTAACATTCATCTCAGGGCAATACTCATTTATTATTAAGAGCATTTACCACGTCAAATTACTCATTCAGAACAAGCATTGCAAATTTCAATTGTTACAAACTACACACGTAAGGACTGCTTATAGCAAGACATCACATTCATAGTACAACTTTCATACACATAATGGACATATTTGCACAAGTATAGAAATACACAATTTTCTGTTCCATTCCATTTTGGTAACGGATTCAGTCAATTCCTATCTTATATCATATCATTCTAGTTCTCCGACGAAGACCTCTTGATAATCAAGTCAGGGGCCCTCTGAAGTGACTTCAAAAACTTTCGTCGTATAGGATGTGGGGTGTTCGTGAATCACATAAAAGCATCCTTTATATCGGTCTCAAGAATACAAATAATAAGCACATATAGGCATGACATCAACATCATGCAACATAGTATATTAATTTACTATGCATGTAAACCAAGTATGGAATATTCATACTATTAACTACCTATCAAGGGTAGATAAAACACATTATACAAGGCTAATACAATATCAATGTATTAGACTAATAAAGAGACAATACAACATTTCACAAGTCACTAGGTAGCATATTCTTACTAACTAGTATACGACCAATCCTTATAAGTCAAACCGTATACGGGTCGACAACCAATCCAACCAATCATAACGTGATCACCTATTTGCACAAGAAAAATACTATCAAAAATAGCCAGGAATTACCAAAAAACAGTAGATTCAATGACCTGGTGTAATTTCCAATTGCTGACAAAACCAAAAGAGAAATAATTGTTGAATTTGTTGTTTTTATTGTGGTTGTAATTTTCTTAATATATATATGCCCATGTAATTATATATATGGTTGGTTGTAATTTTTGATAATTTTTTTGTAGAAGGAAATTATTTTTTTGTAATTTTTGTATTTATTTGATAAGTGCATGTTAATGAGTAAATGGACGCCCATACCCATTTAGTACCCGCCCATATATGCCCATGCTATTAAATGGGCACTTACTTACCCGCTCATTTGAGCCCACCGCCCATTTAGGCCCATCATCTCTAGGTACAAGTTACAAAATAGAGGGAGGCTAACCACGTAGTCTCATCTAGAGTCTTCATGTTTCCGTTTTCGAGAGACTTTGACTAGGGGTGGCAATTTGAGACACGACATGATTGACCGACACAAACACGACACGAAATTATAGGGTTTGGGTCGGGGCTTATCAGGTTCGGACCGTTATCGGGCCGACCCGATAAGACACGTTAAGATTCGGACCGTTATCGGGTTTTTACCGTCCCAGCCCGATAAGCACGAAAAATCTTAGGTATAAATAGTATAAACCCTAAAAAAGAAACCTATTAAGAGCATTCACAATGAGGGATTCTTAGGTAATTCCCAAATTGTTTAAGAATTGTATACCATTGTGTGCAATTCTTATTTGGGAATTCTTTCAAACAATTCTTGATTAATAATTGGTGGAGGGAAGAGAGAGAGAGAAATGCATGGGGGGAGAGTGACGGCCACCGCTGACTTCTTTATCACGCGTGCAGCTCACACTCGCATGAGGCGAGTCCCGACCTTTGGCACCGTGGACCACACTGTCTGTTGATGACTTTTTCCTTCTTTTTTTTGATTTTTTGAAATGTAACCGTTTGATTTAGATACCTTTCCTATTTTATTTTCCGTTTTTTATGCCTTTTTAATTTTTTAAAAATTTATTTGTAATATTTAATAGTATAATTAACATTATAAACAAATTAATCTATATTATAAAATAACTAGGTAATTGACTAGGGCTATTCAGAGGTTAAGATTAAATTATCTTTAAAAATTTAACTGTTTAGATTCACCCTCACATTCACATGTGTGAGTAGTTATCAAATTTTAACCCCCTATTTTTTCTTTCTCTATTACAAGCCATCCCTTACAATTAATATTATAAGCAGTCACCATTTTTTCTTCTCCTTATGTTTTATCTTCACATTATAAAGTAACACCATGCGATTAATCTTCTGAACAGTCACCTCTTATAAAACATCAATTTTAAGAATGTTATGGCTAAATTTCTATATTTTTAATTTTTAAAATTGTTGTTTGTTTGAAGTATTTGTTATTTGTATGAGGTCTTTGTTTTTATGTAATATTTTAATGAAAATAATAAATTAATACCTTTGTTTTATATAAATGTATTTGTTATGCAATATATTAATAAAAAAATATAAACGGATTAATTTATTTATATATTGCATATTTGAATATGCAATATATAAATAAAAATTATAAACGAAATAATTTATTTATATTGCATATTTGAATATTCAATATATTAATAAAAATTATAAACGAAATAATTTATTTATATTGCATATTTGAATATTCAATATATTAATAAAAATTATAAACTAATTAATTTATTTATATTGCATATTTGAATATTCATTATATTAATAAAAATTATAAACGAATTAATTTATTTATATTGCATATTTGAATATTCATTATATTAATAAAAATTATAAACAAATTTATTTATTTATATTGCATATTTGAATATTCAATATATTAATAAATATTATAAACGAATTAATTTATTTATATTACATATTTGGATATTCAATATATTAATAAAAATTATAAACAAATTAATTTATTTATATTGCATATACGTATTAATTAATATATTTGTAAAGTATAAAAATAAAAAGTAGTGTAAATAAAGTGAATGATGTGGTAGTGGGACTCATATAAGAATTGTTGAAGAATCAAAACCATTTTAGAAGAAAATTCTTAAAAAAAAGAAATTATGAAAATATATAATTGGTGGTGGGATCCAACTAAGAATTTGTGGGGAAATGTGAACGAAGATGCCCTAACTAAAATAAATTCTAGTAACTCTCTCTCACTCTCTCGTCTCTCGCTTTCTCTCTACAGACTACAGAAGAGGCGGCGACGCTCTCTCTAAGAAAGAGGCGGCGACTGCCGTCCTTTCTCACTCTTTCCTCGCAGATCAGCCGGTGTCGCCTCCGCCACCGCCCACCGCCAGTTCGCCTCTGCTTTTGCCTCCGCCTGCTCTCCCTCAGGCCTCAACGACTCACTCTCACGATCTCACCGGCGCAATCCCTCTCTCTCTACACCGAAGAACAACTCCGAAGAAAGGTATGATTGTAGGCTTATAGCCTCACTGACCACCGTCACAGCCTCACTGCCATGCATCGCTCCGTTCTCCCTCTCCGCCTCTCCTCTCCCACCTTTGCATCTACACACGTACACACACGGAACTTTGCCACCTCCCCGCCTCCGGCCTCTCTATGTTTGAACTTTGAAATGAACTTGTGATTCCATATTTCCATCTGGGTTTTGATTTTTGAAGTTTATTTTCTCTTTCGTTCCAAACCTTCAGGAAGTCGGCCCTCAGTCTCTCATGATCTCATCTTCAATTCTCAATCAACTATCTTCGGCTTTGAGCTTTTGAGGTAAGATCTTCGAGTTTCAATTTCTATTATTATTTTTTTTTCATTTTATGTCAACTGTTTGAAGTGGGCTGTGTAGTATTTTGAAGTGGCTTCATTTTGATTTTAGAGGTTAACTGCTTGGGCTCCATTTTTGCAGTATTTCCCGTTTTGTCCGCAGCCCTACTCGGTTTGGGCTTGGAAAGGGTTTTAGTTACCGTCATGTTCGTGGTCAAACCCGTCCCGGCCCATCTTAAAGAGGGCTTTAAAGACCCGCCTCGCAATAGGTCTATGTTTATGGCCCAAGATTGTTCGACCGTGGTTTCTCTGTTTAAAGGTTCGTCATTTAATCGGTTTACTTTCAATCTCTTGTCGATTACACACCCTATTTTATTTTTCCACCTTCTAACAGAATCAAATAATCTGCTGATTAGTTTTGTATTATGATTATATGCATATATTACTAGATTTTGTTTCCTAGAATCGGTTAGTTTAATATTGACCTATTAGATTTGATTTATACGTGTTTAGCTTGATTGAGACTTTTCGATTCTCATCTTGGATTAAATGCTGGATTAATTTAATTTCATACTTTATATTATCAAATGAAATTTTATCTAAACAATATCTTTACGCCAAAAATATCCAATATAATTATCAGTTGTAGTCTTTGAATAAAAAAACTTATTGCACATAATCCCATTGGAGCCATTGATTCGAACCTAGACCTATCTTTTTTCTCTCGATCAACCTAGGCCTAGCTATTATAACTAAAAGTGTTTTACTATCTATAATCTTTAATTAAGTAGTTCCTTAAATCTTCTAAATTTCCTTATTGATTTTTGTCTATAATTATTTCAATCTTTAATAACGACCATAAGCTTAAATGTGATACTATGTTTAAAAAATGTTTTGCTTAGTTTTGGAAAGTATCTATAGGTCCGAAGCCCCAAAACTAATCCCAAATGTAGTAAGACCACGAGGTTGTAAAATTTCCTACCAACTACGTTACTATTATTTTAAATCTTAATTTTAAAGTTATTTATGTAAGCGACGACATTTAAAATTTACTCTCTAATTTATGAAATGCATGCTTGTGCTTTTAACTACAAGTTTACTAACACAAAAAATTGTGCGCACGGGTAATAGCCTAGTGTAAAGAAGTCCTGCCAAGATAGACACAACTATCCAAACGTAAGTCTCAAAATGCCATCATGATCACAAATGTCTCAATCAAAATAGTAGTAGATATGCACACATCTTAAGTTACTTTTTCAGAACTTTATAAAATTAAGTTGTGTCGGAGAGAGCCAAAATCAAACTGAACCGAACCGGGTCTCTCAAGCTCGAGCTTGACTACAACCGAATGGATTTTAGAATGCTTCCCAAACTTTATTACAATAACTCTCAGTCTCACTTTCACATCTGAATGGATTCACAAATTTTGCTCTCTCTTACAGAGCAAAGTTTTGGTGTGAGCCAGCTGATAACGCTTGAAAGAAGGGAAGCAGAGTGTAAATCGGTGTACCGCCTGGGTGATAATGAATTCAATTGGTTACAATTTTGGTTTAGTTCCATTCATCAGGCGCAACAATCTGTTGCTAATGATTTGTTGGAACTTCAAAGGCTGTACGAAATCAGTGATAGTAAGCCTCTTTTAATAGTTAATTTTATGTTGATAATAATTACTTAAATTGTAAGTGTTTAATATATATTTTTTTCAGAAGAATACATGTTTAAGGAGTTTCAATCGAAGGATATTAAAGAGTTCGCCAATAATAGCTCATGGTATTCTACTGTTATGGTTCCTATGAAAAAGTATGTTGCCGTTTTGAACTCAATTCAAATATCTCAGGAAAACATGCGAATGACTACTAAAGTCATTAACGCATGTCTTCCGTTGAAGAATTTCTTAAGCGATCTAGTTGAAGAATGGAAGGAGATAGATGCAGAAATGAAAAAAGTTCAAGCAGATTGAAAATTGTTTTGATAACTTTGAATCCAAATTACAGGAACTGTTTGAGACAAAAACTCTGTTGGATATGATATTGGACATAATCGGAGAACCGAATGAATCTCCCAATCAACAAGGTACCATTAATCTTCAGGATTGTTACACTACTCTGGGATCTATGTTAAATTTTATGATGGACAATGATGTTGGCTCTTGTAATTACTTGTCAGAGTTATTTGTTGAAATCAGAAAGTTTCTAAGAACAGAATTTTCAAAGTCCATGTAAGTCTCTCTGTAGCTATATTGTTAATGTTTTATGCGAGCTTGCTCACCACTCTTTTGTTGATCAACCTCTTAGTAATTATCCAACTATTTTGTAGAACTATCTTCAGGCTTGATTTTCTAAGCCTATTATGGGAATATTTTTCCACTTCTGGATCACATCTTAAGGTATGTTAGAATATATTTTGTGAACTCTGAAATTTGTTTTATATGTATTTTGTTTAATTATAATGAATTGGCTCAGGATGATGCAGGGGTCATTTTTACAAAAATTTTGCAATCCTATGATGTTACTCCTGATGATTTTCAAGTGATGATGGCTATAGCCAAACATAATGTATCATTTCTGATCTCTTTATCTGTATTTGTCATAATACTCCTTATCTCCTAACTTAGCCTGTATAATGTATGCACCAGGGCTCTCATAATGCAAATGAATGGGCCAAATCTTCATTGATCGCTTCTTTGACCCAAGAGTACGAAAGGGGAAAGAACTCCCCAGTGGTTCATGTCGCCAATTTATTCAAACCAGTCTGTCTTGCTGTGGAACCACTGGCGGAGCAACATTGAAGATTTTTCTGTTATGATGTCGAGAAAAGTGCTCAGCTGGTATGATCTCATGAGTCTTAATTCCAAAGGCTTGTGATGTTTCTGTATAAGTGGTGTTAGGTTTTCTAATTTCTTGATTTTTTTTCTTTGTAGGTACAAATGGATTTGATGGGTGTTGAAAGAATTGTGAAGACTACCTCAGTTTCGTTGCCCTTCCTTATGCATTATTAGAATCGTAGCGATAAAGAGAACTAGTGTACAGGTGTGTCCATTGTATAGAGATTACCCATTATTTTGAGTAAGGAGATATCATTGGATCATTAAAATAGGCTTCATTTCATGGTGGTTGACTGAGCTGTATTCCCTTTTTTAAACTGTTGAGTTACGACAAGGGTTTCTTTTGATCAGGACTATTGACCCTCTTTAAGTCTTTAAAATGTCATCCTTGTCATTTTTATTTGTGTTGGCTCAAACTTCTTTGCTCTTTACTTTTGGTTCATTTTGTTTGAATGCCAAGATTTCTTCTAAAAGAAGCGCATGTCTTGTCATTGATTCATTTGTGATGGGAAACTTAATACAAATGAGTCTAGGTAGAAGTTAAGAATTAATACATGTAAATGTTTATCGGAAACTTAATACCGTAGGTAGACGTTATTGTCAGAAGTTTCTTTTAGTAAGTTAAGTAGAAGTATCAATATTATAAGAGGTTTAAGTCATTGATATGCTTACTAGTACTTGTTTGATATATAACGAATTTTTTTAATTAAACTTGCAATCATTTTAGTATGGCCAACACCGATGACACCCCCCCTCCCATCACACCATTGAGTTTGAAAATATCGTGTTCATCTTTTTCACCATCATTGAGCTTTTAATTTGATGCTTTGATTTGTATGTTAGACTTTCCCCTGAATAATGCCTCCCCATGTTTTACTAATCGTGCTCTTAAAAACATGTTTATTAAGAGCTTTAGGATAACGTGATATCACTGTAATTACCAATATTACATTATTAGTTTAGACATTCGGAAGCAAACGATTGCAGCTCCTGGTCTTGCTCGAATGCAGCCATGTCTTCTTTCTTGAGAGTTACCCATGCCTCTACACCATCCCCATCCTCTCGGTATCAACCAACACAAAATCATTGCCATAAGAATTGCTAGCCGTACTTACACATGTCGGTTTTCCCCACCCGAAATCTACTTCGTAAAATTTTAAGCCACACCAGCTGGTGTTATGAAACAAATCTATGTCTTGTCTCATGACAATGTCTCGCGATTCCATAGCAGACTCTAAAATAACTGAAGACATACCTTCCTTGCTGTACTACAGTTTCTTCATATAGGTATTGCAGAATCTCTTTAACCCGTTTCGCTTATCCATCAATTCACTTGAGTCAGAACATTCGGTTGTAATCTTTCGTACGTTAAAGTTTCCGATAAAGTTTTGTGTAACGGCGGGTCAAGTCTTGTGCACATATTGACTGCTACTAACATGATTGATGATTTTTTTAGCGAGATTGTTGTAGATTTATTTGCCTTCATGGTACACTTCCAGATGATGGTTGACACTGCTTGAACGCGGGTGTGCTGATTGTGATCACTATCGCCGTTGGCTTTGAGTGCAGCAATGCTAGAAGCAGTAAATACAAATATCTTCGTAACACAGTTATCATCAGGTTTCATCTTCTGCTGTCCTGTCGTAATCGTGTTCAGGAGATCGCTCGATGGGACTAGTGACGATATGGTGAATTTTGGAGGCGGCATCTTCGTGTTGTTGTCATCATCACAAGCGGTACTTGCCCAACTGCGAACAAATGCAAACAAGGCGGTACCATCCATGATCTTATGAGAAGCGCAAATGCCAAGAGCCATTCCACCACATTAAAAGAAAGTGACCTGTATTTGCAAGGGAATCGTTCCTGCGTCCTCGAATACTCCTTTCATCGGGAGGAATCGTTTCACCATGTTAGGGTCTCGTTTCTCGAGCATCTCCACTAGGGAGCAACTGTCAACATCGGCTTCTCTGAAGGGGACCCCATTGTCGGTGCATTCAACTGAAGCGTTGCCGTTGATTCTTCCTACAAATGGGTAGTAATGAACTAGGATTTCCGATAACGAACTCTTGAGTCGATGTAACCTTGAGGCACGTTCTGCAGTGGCGTTGTTGATGGGGGCGGAGTAGTAAAGAAGTAACTTCGTGTATATCGACGGAAATAGCTGATCCACGAGGGATAATCTTTGTAATCTTAGGTGGTCGGGAGTCGGAAAAGATGGTTTGATGATATTGGTTGCAACTAGGGGTGGCAATCCTGACCCAAAACTTGAAAACCCACCCGATCCGACTTGAGTTTTACCCAACCCAACCCAACCCAATAATATATGTGGGTAAATACGGTACCCGTATTAACCCGATAAACTGACGGCTTAATCAGGGATTATTTTTGGGAATAATTACAAGCCAGTACATTTTTTAAAACATTTTTTCAAATCAATCAAGCCATTTTTTAGACATATCTTTTAGGTACATTTTTGGGGTAAAAATACATCACTACCCCCCAATTATCACGCTGATCATCTTCCCCCAACAAAATAACAAAACGAACTCTCCGGATGGATCAGCACAATATTCTCCTCCCAAACTCCCCTCAACGACGCCCGTTTCTTCAGACCGACGTGTCCACTGCATGCCATCTAACTAGTATATTTATTTCAATATATATTTCAGCACAAATCTAGTTACGTGGTAAATCTGATCGAAACCGGAAATCATCGACTCCAGTTCTTCGTCGCTGTTAGTAGTTTCCCCCATTCTCTTTCTCTCTCTCTCTCTCTCTCTCTCTCAATTACTTGAAGTCTTCTTCTCAGATCAGCCTTGTCAAGGATTTGCCTGCACAGGAGATCAATCAGTGAACATCTCTTGCGCAATTTACTAAATTACTTTCAGTTCACTTTCCTTCAATCAAATTAAAAGGGACTGCATAAGACAAAGTAAGATGAGATGGTGAGAGCAACAATGGGAAATTCATGTTGGATCAGTAAAATGAAGAGTGGCGATAGCCTAACTTGGCCATATATGGAGTGAGATGGTGGGTTCGACCAGAGATTGGTGGAGTTGGAGCCGGAGAAGGGTGTTGCTTGGGCTGTTGAAAATTTTCCCTTTCCCATTTTTCCAATTCTGTTCGTTTGAATCTTTCTATTGAAATAAATTATGTGTTCGTTTTTTTTTCTTTTCAAATAGTATCTTTAGATTTAACTATAAGATCTGGTAGAAGAGCACATGAATTGGTATAAATAAATTTGATTTGAGATACAAAGTTAATCACACGATGCCAATTGTTGGCATCGATTTCACCCGATGCCAAAATTATGTTTGATAGGCATCAAGATTTCATCGATGTCAAGATTTGGCGTCGGCGTTTTTGCATCGACTATTTTTGGCATCGGCATCAATTGTAGGCATTGCGATGCCAAGATTTGCATCGGCATTTTTGGCATCGACTATTTTTGGCATCGAGTTTTGGCATCGAGTCCGATGCGGATTTAATTATCCTGATGCCTGAAATTAATCATCCTGATGCCAAGACTTGGCATCAGAATTTTCATTAATGACATTTTTGTCATTTGGCAAGCAATTTTTAATTTAATGAAATGTGCAAAAAATTAATGATTCTAGATGAAAACATGTTTTCAAAATTGTACCCACTTGAAATTCCCCCTAATTTTTGTCGTAACCCGAGAAGCCTGATCCCCTCCGTTGCCAGTTTCCAACCCCTCTCGTCGTTATCGATCCCTCTCTCTCCCCGTCTCCGTCTCTGCCTCCCTCTCCTGTCTTCGTCTCCCTCTGGTCAGTTGGATCTTCTCAAAGTAACTATCACTAGCTCGCTCTCTTTTCTCGATCGCGTTCCCTAAATCATTTCTCTTCAACTGAGTTTCATCTTCGCTTGACATCTCGTTAAGGTTAGTAAAGCCTTGGAAATTTCATTTAAGTTTCACATCGATCAATTGCTCGATTGAATTGTATATCTATCAATTGTATAATTGAATTTTTCACTACTTTTGATTGAAAAATCTTTTGATTAATTTGGTTTGTTTTTGCCAGCTAATTTTATTTACTATGAAAATGTCAATTATCCATTTGTTCTACAATATTTTCAGACTCTTTAGGTTGCAAGTTGCGACGGTCCTTTAGTTTTCTTATAATCATTGAAAAAGTACACAAAAACATACTGTTTCGATTTGTATGTGCTTGTATGATGCTATATAAGTCTGTACTGGAGATTGTTAATCATGGCTGTGGAGTAACGTGTTAGTTGTAAAACAGTGACATCCTTTGATATCCTCTATATGGTACTTACCGGAAAAAGAAATAGAAAATGAGGACTAATCTATGGTCGAACGTCCTTTTGTTTTATCTGTTGTTTTTCTGAAGTTGTGGATGTTTAGTCTTGATTCTCCAATTTTTTTGCGGTGAAGTATCTGAGTATATAATGTTTCCAGTAGATTCCAAGATTGAAATTTTAGATCATGCTATTATAACCACTCAATCTTACATGTTTGGTTTTAAAATTGGTCTAAGACAATTTGATTGGCAAGGGCACTTAGACAAAGACCTTGAGGTCCTTGGTTCCAATCCCCATACCAACAAGGGGATACACTTACGTATCAAAAAATGAGAGGGTAGCTTACTGCATATTTCTGTAGCGGCGATTGTTCTTGAGGAGGGGAATCGTCTAATACAAAGGTCGTTTATGATAACTATAGTTTACCTTAAGATGTGGCCTATCTGATTCTTGAAGTTATATGATACAAGTCAATATGGTTTGCCGAGCATTGCCAGTCATGTGATTTATGTTTGCGCAAAAGTGTTTTTGCCTTTTATTACCTCTTTTCAGTGTAGTAAATTACTCAATACTTCCTACTTCTATTGTTCACCGTGGAAATTGCTTGGTTAGTGCTTGTTTATTTTTGTTATTTAATTTCCCGATTCTTTGAAGTCTAGACTGCTCTTGAAGAAAACTTGAAACATACACTCTACCCAAAATATACTTTAAAATGTTAAGTCCGCAAAATGGAAATGCACTGTTATGGATGTTGAAGTTTAAGTATGATTGAAGCCTGAAGGCATGTTCATTGTGTAGCATAGCAGAAATGATAACGCTAACAAAGTTCCAACCTGGAAGGTGGAATCTAAGGAGTACATTTTGAAATTTTAGGACTACTATTGATTATAAATGGATAGGGAAATATTGACCTGAAAGGCTCGGCGTATAGGAGTTGTCTGGCCTTTGTGAGCACTCTTTTCTAGTACTATTGATCCTTTTAAAAGAGACATAAAAAAACTGATTTGCTATGCAGTCTGTACATTCAAAATGGTATGAAGATTCTAGCAAGCCCATGACTCTAGTTTTTGTTCAGTCCTGTTGTTCTTGCTAAAGCTTGGATGATTCTGAGTGTTGAGAGTGGTTGGTTAGATCTCACTGACTTCGTATTAAATTAATAAATTAGGGAAATGAGACCTTATATGAGTCCACTCAGGTTGTGAGTTTAAGTAAGTTCATTATTAAGGTGAAGAGTTTCTTGGTATGTCAGTTTCTTCTCAAGTGTCATTCTTTTGGAGATATTCTGTGTTTTGGGAGCTTTGTAACCTAGGTTACTGCTATATAAAAGTTCGGGCATACATTTCTTTATGTTATGATGCAACTTGTTGTATGCAACACCATACAGTTTTATTTTTGCATTTTTATAATTCCTTGGAGCGATTGGGCCATATAATGTCAGTCAGACAGTCGAGTGGATCACTAGTTTAATGTATCAAAATTACACGACGACTAAATTAACAAGTCATACTTTTTTGGTTTACAGGGGATTCTTCCATGGATATTCAACGATTACAGTTCTCATGATTCTCAACCATGCGCTGAGGTAATTATCTCACAATTGATATAATCCACCCGTCACTTTTTTACTTGCAAATTTCACTTTTATGTTGCTAGAAATTGCACTTTCATGTCAACTGTTTTGTTTTATTTTTCTTTTTTGCTTGCAGTGGTATTGCTGTATCAATGGTGATGAAGTATGCTGACAATATCGTGAAGGTAAGACTAGCAACTTTGCTTGGTGTTCAATCATAGACGTGTTCACATTTTCTCATACATCCAAATCTTGTGCTGAATATGCTTGGTTGCCTTACATATATATTATTAACTCACTTGAGAGAAAATGGTGGATGTCATTAACCATAAAGCTACATTATTGGAGGGTGAAATGAATACTTTCTAAAGGTTTAATGAGGTGTCACAATGTTCCTTAAGGACAATATGCCCATACCCTCATTATTCACCTCTGTGAAAATAGTTTTAGAGCTCACGTTAACCGGAAAACAATCTTAAGGTATCTTTTGTTTTGCCCAAGTTTTTGCATGTCACTACATGAGAAAACCTGTTTTTTTATATCATGTTAGTTTAATATTAGCACACTACTTACTCCAATTGCCTGGTCAAATCTTTTCCTTATTAGGTGACCAGTATAAATTGGTCTCCACAACCATTCAGCATTTCCATAGAGACTCCATGTTGCTCTTAATTGGATATTCTCGACATGCCTTGGATGTAGGAACTGAAATGGTCTATATCAATCCTGGCCAAAGAGCAGTCCAGACCTGCAGGAAACAAAATATTGCAATGCCCCTCGTGTTTATTTCTGAATCAAGAAAATGTTCCTTCTTCTCTGGTCTTGAAGTGCATTTGAACCGTTAGATCTGATAATGCAGCAGTATAAATATTGAATAACAGTTAATCTAGTTTCTTATGTAAAAAAGATCCTCAGGAATTAGAAGATGTCTAGATGCTGCACTGTTCAGAAACCTAAAGCCCTGTAGATAGATCACTTGCATCTCTTGTAGTCTGGTAGATAAATTCTTCTGTACTTCCATTAATTGAAAAAAATAGATGTTTACAAAATACATAAACTAGTCATTAATTTCATTCCTGATCTAACGACATAAGCTATCATTTTATTTTTTGTGTAGGTGACTGCAATATACCTGGAAATGCAACTTTTATATTTTGCTGCTTTTCTGTCATGATTCATGAATCTGTTTTTATATTGCAAAATCCATTGTATGCAGGTGTAAAAGCCCAGGTTGCAGCTGTTGCAGAGGCACTTTCTTATATTGGAATATCACAGAATTGGTACACTGATCTTCTTCACTGCTGTGTTCATTGACTAGTTAAATTTTCTAATTTAACTGTATGTCACAAGACATCGTGGAACAAAGGGCCATGTCCTCAATTAGAAAGAAAATTATCCCATTACAGGGTCAGAATGGTTTATAATGGCCATGTTCTTAACTCCTTTTTATCTTTCTCCAAAGAGAGAGAGTGGTTTTGTGCTGATGTGGTTCCTCCTTTTTGCTGCAATTGCTATTGTATTGTTCTTTCTGTACATGTTCTTGTAAAAGATTCCCTTCTCATCTCTGGAAGTTTCATTTATTTCAAGTGAAATTTGTATTGACCGGTAATTCCTTTTTTCCCCCATGATAAGGCATAGCTTACTGTTTCCTTAACTTTATCTCTTACATCCACATTGTCTATTTGTCTTTCTAGGCCAACTTGCAGGGTTTGAGGAATCTTATGAACAGTTTAAAGATTCTTGTGAATAGCTAGCGATATGATCCACATTGATCCTTCCATGCTACATGACTGTGCACTATATTATATCTTTGAAAATCAATCAATTTGAGAATAACTGCTCTGATAGTGTTAAGTCTTTCCCTCTCCCCCACCACAGAAGAAATTCCCTCGTTCAAAAATCATATAAAGGAGTAAAAAGATGCATGCATGTTAGAAAGAGTTGTTGGAGTAGTCAACCTGACAGTCATTTGGATTGTTTCTCCAGAAAGAGAGAAGGGGGGGGGGAGAGGGGCTGCTTAGAAATTCTATGCCAGTATGTGGTATAATTAAATACTTAGACCTAAACGTTGCATACCATTCTTATTTCGTTTGTGTTATATTGGCAAACTTCTTACTGATTGTCTTTTTATGTTTCCTTTTTGTACTTTAAAATATAGGTTACTTTGAAACATTGTACCCTCATGTATTGATAAATAAGCTTTCTTTCATTGTGTTCTTGTACATCTGTAGACAACCTCCAGAAGTCTAGCAGACAAGAAGGTGGAGAGATTTGAGAAGAACATCAAGAAGAGAGGTGCAATGCCCAAGAGAGGTGCAGTGCCCGAGACAACTACAAAGAAAGGAAGTTCTTATCCTGTTGGGCTGGTGGTGCTTGGGTTGTTCATATTTGTTGTTGTTGGATCCTGTAAGTCTCACACATAGTTACACTTGAAAGTTTTCTTGAATTGTCTATGCCTGCCTAAATTGTATATTGATCATATTTCCTTATTTACTTTTTTTTTTGGCCAGCTTTGTTTCAGATCATCTGCACGGCAACAAGTGGAGGCATGGCCTAAATATGCTTGGGGCTAAATGAAGATGTTATGTTGGGATGTGAAATGGGTGTTTTGTTGTGACTGAGGTTAAGCAATGAAACTTAATATATATATATATATAAAGTACTTTTCTATCTTATTCTTGATCCTTTTCTGAACTGCACTTCATTAAGTATTTTGGTACTCTTGTTGGTATCCACACTTGTGTTCCACAGACTTGTTATGCCGATATTGTATTGTTAATGATTTCTTATTCGGATTCACGAAATTCTTGTTTCTATGGATTGTGGGAGTTGAATATCAAGGGAAAGTGTTGCATTTGATCGGAGGCAGATTACTTGTGTAATTGTTTTTTACCCTTTTTTTTTGCTATATAAATTTAGTTTTTTATGGGAATTTGATTCAAAATGGGTCGACCCGTTTTGACCCACCCATTTCAACCTATTTAATATTTGGGTCATAACGGGTTACGCTCCGTTTCGACCCATTCCCCGCTTGACCTGACCCATACCCAATCCGACCCACCCAGTTGCCAGCCCTAATTGCCAACTATCTCAACATTCATCTCCATCTTCAAGTAAATAAATTTTCCTTCTTTTTTTCTCTTCAATTCTCTTGGCTTTGTTCTTAAATGGCTGAATGCTGTTGTTTTTCCTTGGTTTTCTCAGTTAGGAACTTAGGATACATTGTCACAAAACGAAAAACAGTTAGAGCTAACAATAATTATGTCCTTTGTGAGATTACTCCTGATTTAGTACATTGAAATGTAATGCCGATCATGGGTTTCCCACATATTCCTAAACTCACTTAAAAGTACGTAAATTTGCAGCGCAACGAACAAAGAAATAATATTTTCTCAAAATCATTAATTTTTCTATAAAACGTAATTGTTACGATTTTGATGAAACCCAAAATCAATACATAAATCATTTCTTTTAAAATCGGCAAAAACTTGTGTAGGACGGTATCCGTAAGGCGGAGCCCCATTTATAAATTCGCAGGTTAATAACTAAACCTGTTAAAATAAATCACAAAAGTTTGTTTGATGAGTTGGTAAAGTGCCGACCCTTAAGTCTTTACAGCGCCCTGGTCTAGGGTTCGACTCCCTCCATCAATTGTCTTCCGTTAGCATCAATTGCCTTGGGATACTTGACAGATCATAACGGATTTTAACGAAATGCTAAATGACACATTTAAAACCAAAAGTGACACATTTTAATGTTAAAAAGTGACATTATAAATGAAAATTTATTATAATTTTTATTAAAATACAAAGTAACACTATTAATACTAAAAAGTGACACATTTAATACTAAAAAGTGACATTCTTAATACAAAAAATGACACATTTAATACTAAAAAGTGACACTCTTAATACTAAAAAGTGACATTCTTCCTTAAATAATTTACCGGACCAAAATGAATCGTCTCGTGTTTCAAGTTGATCTTCTACATGTCTAAATCTTGCTCCCTCTGTTACGAAGGGAACGAGAAAAAGAATTAAGGGAAGTATTAAAAAGGACAAGAAAAAGACTACTGATTTTTCTGATTCCCATCAAGGCAAGTAATTTGGTTCCAAGACTCCTAATGCTCGATTATTTTAGACATATTTTCAGTAAATTTTGTAAGTTTGAGTAAGAAACATATACTTTACCTTGAAAAAGTTATGATTTTGTGTTTTTAACGATTGACACTTGCGATTATATACATTTCTATGAATGAGAAGATATATTTCAGTAGTGTTCAATTGATTATTGCTGTTAAAATCACTAGCTCAAAAATGACACACTTTAGTCCTAAAAGTAACACACTCCAAGCCTAAAAGTGACACTCTTATTGATACAAATTGTATAGTTATAAAAATGAGTTGTTTTACCAAAAGTGACACACCTAATGCATAAAAGTGACACAATTAATACATAAAAGTGACATACTAAACGTGACACTTATGAATAAAAATTTAAAGATGAAAAGTGATTTTTTTGCCAAAAGTGACACACGTAAAACTTAAAAGTGACACATTCTATGTTTAAAAGTGACACTCTGATTTAAAGTAACTAAGTAAAACTTAATCAGACCTAAGAGTAATTGATCGTAAATATAAACAATGTCAAAATGACACATCCCTTAAAAACAATCCTAAGAGGTTTTAAACCTTAGACCAAACATACTAAATCCAATCCAATAACTTATAATATACATACGAACCATTTCACCATATTGATTTTTATGAGTTTTTATAATATATTATTAATTTATTATGATCCGCAAATTTATAATTCTCAATAAGAAGAATTAAAATCAAATTTCAATGTTTAAGGGTTTTGAACCCACAACCTCCGATCGATCAAATCCTCAAGCATTACTTCCTGCCATCTTGCCAAACTCATGATTGTGAATTTTTTAAACATATTTAATTATTAACCCGCGAATTTTAAATGGGGCTCCGTCTTACAGATAAGTATCCGTAAGACGGTCTTACAGGAGACCACCTCTTTAAAATCGAGTACTTTGATCATTGAATCGAGCTCACAATTTTAGAATTGCACAACATGAAACTGTTGGGGGTAAGTTTGTGGGTCCACAAAGAGGGGGATACGCGATACCAGAGAGTAAAACAAAAAATATAATGCTTATATCGCTGTCGATAAAAATAAAAATATGGATTATAGATTATTCGTCAAATTAAAAAATGAAATTGATCATTAACAAGCAATAATCAATCACATATGACAACTCAATGCACTAATGCGTTTCGGGCTCCATTGTAACCAAATCAATCGTTGATGCTCAATCATTTGAGCCCACTAACTACAGTTAGTGTTGGTTCGTAATTAATACTCTTTAATACTCTTTTCGTTTCGGACAAAGAGTTCACGTTTAAAAGTCAATTTTTATTAAAAAAAATAATATTTTTAGTAATCCATTAGTAATAAAATTTGACTTTTATTCCTAAATTTTTGAAAGTAAACACTCTTCAAGTGAAATATCCTAAAATAAAATAGTGAAATCTTTATCCGAAACGAAGAGAATATTTAGGACCACTAATCTAATCACAGTTAACAACACTATGATCGTTCCATGGATTAGTAACACTAAACTATTCCACATGGCCAATATCTCGATCAAGTAACAACAATCACATACTTCACGAGTAAATAACAAAGCAATAGCAATGACATATCAATAAACAAAACAGAATACATTAACGTAACATCTAAATTTCTAAACATTACACTATTTAATAGGTAAAATTACTTCACTACCCCTCTCCACATTTAAACTATACTACCTCCCTCCCCCCCCCCTTCACGTAATTTTGATTGCATGTCATTGTTGATTCGTTTCCATTTTTAAGACATGTGTAGCGGATGTTTTATAAAACATCCGCTAGTGTGTACCGTAAGTGAATATATGTTAAATGTTAAAGGGTACTTAGGTTATTTTATATATTAAATAATGTTATGTTTAGGGATTTGAGTGTTACGTTTAGGGTCGCTCTAAACAAAAATACTTTTCAATTAAGGGTGTGCAGAAGATTTTGTAAACCGGTTCAGACCAATAAAAACTGGACCGGATCATTACTTTGATTTGGTCATAGATCTGAAATTTTATAGAACCAAACCTTTAGATCGGTCTGGGTTTTCAAATCAAAAAACATAGAATCAAACCGAACCAATTCAATAGATTAATTTATAACATAACCCAAATTCTCTAAATAAAAAATGTTATTTTCTATGTTTTCGTCAAATAGAGGGAGTGTCCTTGGTTCGAACAAAACTTTTAAAACCCTAGTTAGTCTATTGCCTTGTTCAAGTTCTTTTACTATTAAACAATTTTGTTCTATTTTTTACTTTTCACTCACTTTTGTAATTTTATTTCCATGGGATTTTTATGTTATAAACCTATCACTTTCATTTTTAATTGTTGAATGTATTATTATTGAATGTTTTTTAATTTTTTTATGAAGTTGAAAATTTTATTATTTGTATGTATTAATTAGTTAAAAACCGTAGTATTGATCTGGTCATGATTCTCGTACATCTTGGGTTGGTTTTGGACCAGACAAAAGTATTGTTTCTCATACATATCGAGTTGGTTTTGGTTATGAATTTTTTGAAAACTTCCGATTTTTCCTTTTCTTGCGGAAAAGCTGGACTGAATTGGACGGAACCGGTCCAAGCTTTAGCTCACCCCTAATTTCAATAATAAGGCTACAAATCGAATATGAACATTTTAGAGACCACCACACAATGAAACATACGAAACAGTCCCAAATAATCTACTTATCTCAAAAAAGTAGATTTTTTGTAGGATGGTCTTACGGATCTTAATTCGTAAAATGGAATTCTACTCTCTTATAGATCAAAATTATCAAAACTAATCCACTGCTGAATTTATTGCCACCGGCCGTCAACGAGTACAAGGAGTTAAGGATTAGTTATAAGAGTAATGCTAGAGCCACTCAATGAACACTCAAATTTGTGTACTAAATGATGTGGTTTCCAATATGTCATCTTATTTGACATTTTATGGGCTCCACTATAAGTTAAAAAGTTATGTTAATAATATGACACATAAGATATCACATTATTTGGTGTACAAATTTAAATGCTCATTAAGTAGCTCTAGCATTACTCCTAGTTATAATCTCTTTTGACTTGTCCAAAATTAATTTTGGATGAATTGTTATTTATAGTATGCCCTGTCATTCATGAACATTGCCGTACATGTGGTTCATCATCTATATCAAAGGCACGTGTTTTTTTTATAGGTTAAAACAAAATATCTATATTATAATACAGCTTGGATTATACATGTGTAATTGACTTGGGATAAAGAGCGGCTGAGATCAATTCATTTACCGAAATCCTACGGTCCCAATTTCGTCTAGATTTCACATGTGCGAAAGGTAGTTGTGCAACCCCTCTCCAACTCCCCCACTTCTCCGATCTCTAACTTCCCCTCTTTTCTTTTTAATTTTTCTTTTCTTTTATTTGTTTAAGGTATCGCCACTGTTATCTTAAATAAAATTACAAATAAAAATTTTAATTTTTTTCTCTACCGTTGAATAATCATAATGTTTTAATTTATTATCGAGAGGTCTTCGTTTTCAATTTGTTATTTTAGATTTTTTTGAAACATGATTAAAACATATATTGATTTATTTAAATATTGACACCCTCCAGTGCTGATATCCTCCCCTACTTCGCGTCGTGCCATAGGCACGGGCACAAAGACTAGTTTTAAAATAAGTGTTCTTGTCATCTCTTCCAACAATTGTTGCATGCAAAATCTATATTCCTCACTAATAGATAGAGGTGGCAATTTTTGCCCGCGCCCATTTGCCCGTCCAGACCGCCCAATAAATAATGGGTATGGGCACACCCAAAATTTTAAATGGGCACAAATGGGCATGCCCACTTGGGCACATTAATTATGATGGGCTAAATGGGCGCCCACTTGGGCACCCATACTAAAACTCATTTACTTTCTCTTCTAATTTTGTTTTATCAATTACATACATAATTATAAAATACTTAAGATTAATAATGATATTTAACAAAATTAATATATTTATATTGTACACCCACTCTTCCAACCACACACACACACACACACACACACACACACACACATATATATATATATATATATATATATATATATATAGTACACCCGCCCAATAAATAATGGGTATGGACACACCCAAAATTTTAAATGAGCACAAATGGGCATGCCCACTTGGGCACATTAATTATGATGGGCTAAATGTGCGCCCACTTGGGCACCCATACTAAAACTCATTTACTTTATCTTCTAATTTTGTTTTATCAATTACATACATAATTATAAAATACTTAAAATTAATAATGACATTTAACATAATTAATATATTTATATTGTACACCCACTCTTCCAACCACACACACACACAAATACACACACACACACACACACACACACACACATATATATATATATATAGTACACCCGCCCTTCCAACCGCCACCACCCCCCCAAAATTGCAAAGCAAAGCATGGAATGTTATTCTATGACTCTGTACCCTTAAATGAAACACAACATCACTCTCAGATTGTTCAATTTTTATAATTTTGTAAATATCCGTCTCTGTTACACTATAAATGGATTCATAGCGGTTTTGTGAGCAGTGTGCAATATACGACATTCTTATTTGCTCGAACCTTCTCATATAGATTTGTACATGTGGCTTAGTTAGCTTGTTTAGTTTTTGGTCAGGTTTCCACTCATGCGTTTGTCTATTGAGTTTCAGCGAAATTAAAAATATAACCACAAAATAGAATATTGAATTGATGATTACAACAACAAAAATACATTTTTACATACTAATACATAAAACTATTAGTAAAAATTAAAATGCAATTTCGAAGAAAAGTTATTTTCTTCACAAACTATTACTTTCGTTCTTAGTTCATTTGTCACATTTTATTAGATCACTATCATTTTCCTTTTATTAGTGTCATATGTGTTCAAGAGAAGAGAACATATAACTCTAATACTAACTACTCCATCTGTTCCACCTAAACGTCCACGTTTGAAAAGTTTAATTAATAAGAAGATATATTAATATCATTAGAGTTAATCTTAATTACAAAAATATACTTTAGCACAAGCAATATGTCGGCTTTTTCTAATTATTGTGGTTGTAATTATATATATATATATATATATATATATATATATATATATATATATATATATAGTTAGTATAGTTAGTTAGTTAGTTAGTTAGTTGTAACTTTTGATAATTTTTTGTAAAAAAAATTATTTTTTTGTAATTTGTATATTTATTTGATAAGTGCATGTTAATGAATAAATATGCGCTTATTTAGTGCCCGCCCATATATGCCCATACTATTAAATGGGCACTTACTTGCCCGCCCATTTGAGCCCGCCGTCCATTTGCCACCTCTACTAATAGATAAACTATGAAATAGATCTGATCCATATATACATCAAAACGAATTTTAGTAAAAAAATTATAATATCAATTTTGACTATTCAAAATAAAGTAAAACAAATTAGGAATGTAACTCTTTTGTAAGATAATTTTACATATCTTAATTTATAAGACTAAACTTCACTCAACCCTTCAATACACGATGGATCAGATAAGGAGGATTCGTCTTATAAAATATATCCGTAATATCGTCTTATTTTAAGTTTTTACCAACAAATTTAACTACTCTCGTATTTTCATAATATATTTTGTAATAAAAGTAATCCTAATATTAAAATAAAAGAAATCGAACTTTTACCAAGCCAAGTAAAACCAAACATTTAATTTATTTTTTCTTTTTTTAAGGCAAAACATTTGCTATTTAGCTATAGAAATAGATAGAATCTAGTTTGGAATATTCTAAAGGAGTTCATTTTTAAAAGTTATATTTACGATTATTTATAATTTTTCAACTTTGCTGTCCACATACTATAAATATCTTGATTTTTTTTTTAATTATAACTAACTTCAAAATTATTTTTTTTCTAATTATTAAACTTTTCCGACGTAAACTCTTCAAGTGAAGAAAGGGAGTAATTATTTAAAAACATTGACCAAAATTAAATAGGGAAACATTTCATTTGAGAAAGAGTATCTATCTATATTTATCTTTTTTCCAATTCTAAGGGAGGATAGGAATGAATCAAATCAAAGACGGAAATCCACTCTCAATTGGGTAAGGAAGATTCGTTTTACCAAAAATATTTATATATCATAATTTTAAATACTCCCTCTGTCCCTAAATTATCGTCCTCCTTTCCTTTTTCGTCCGTCCCAAAATAATTGTCCACTTTGCAACTTACCTTTTTAGAACATCACTGTTACCACTTTACCCTTACTTTTTCACTCTATTTTAATTATGGGCCACATATACATGTACATTAAAGGAAACTACACATTAAACTAATATAAATAATCAAGTCAATTACGCCGGGTCAACCCAGACGATTATTTAGGGACGGAGGGAGTATAAAAAAAGAGCTTGAAACATTTAATATTTTTTTATTGATCCATTCTGCAAGATGATCCCCTAATGAAACAAATAAGAAAAATAAAAATAGGAAATCGGCGATTGGAAAAACAAATTAAATTAAAACAAAAACACATCTATAGCTTAAGCTCCGTATCAACTTCCATATTCTCCATCTCCATCTCTATTTCATCTTTCTTGCGCTTTCCTCCGAAAAGCCTATCAACAATATCATCGTTTAAACATTTATTTTCTCCAGAATTTATTCTGTTATTATTAGCCAGATCTTGATCACTACGGCTTGAACTTGTACAACGACTCACCGGAAAATAATTAGAGATCACTCGGTTGGAAGTAGAAGAAGGCTGTTGGACAACGCCAATGACGTCTCCAAGTTTCATCCTTTTCGGTGACGATGCACCATTTGTGTTCATGTTAAGTTGCGGCCGAACAAACGTACCCCGTACAAGAGGTGCAATACCCCAAATAGTCGGTATGCGACTTCCCCAACTTGTTCGAGCACTTCAAATGGTCCCACAAATTTTGGGCAAAGCTTACCCTTAATACCAAACCTCATAACTCCACGCGTAGGGCAAACCTTGAGAAACACATGGTCCCCTACTTCAAATCCGAGTTCACGTCGGCGTTTATCGGCGTAGGACTTCTGTCTACTCTGAGCCGTTATCATTCTCTTTTTAATCAGTTATACCTTCTCCGAGGTAATCTATACCAATTCTGGTCCCAACAATTTTCGTTCTCCTACTTCATCCCAACATGTAGGCGTACGACACCTTCTTCCATATAACGCTTGGTACGGCGCCATACCAATGCTTGCATGGTAGCTGTTGTTGTAGGTGAACTCCACTAAGGGTAAATGATCATCCCAATTACACTGAAAGTCTAAAGCGCAAGAACGAAACATATTTTCCAACGTCTGAATGGTCCGCTCCGATTGGTCGTCTGTCTACGGATGGAAGGCCGTACTCATACTCAAAGTGGTGCTCAAAGCCTTCTTCAAACTACCCCAAAACTTTGAGGTAAACCTAGTGTCGCGATCAGACACAATCGAGACTGGCACTCCGTGTAACCTGACAATCTCATCTACATACATCTTGGCCAACTTTTCCAACGGGTCATTTATCCTGAAGGCTAAAAAGTGTTCTGACTTCGTCAAACGATCCACGATAACCCAAATGGAGTTCTTTCCCTTTAGTGTCTTTGGCAACCCCACAACGAAGTCCATAGTTATATGTTCTCATTTCCTCTCGGGTATGGGTATTGACTGTAACAACCCTCCTGGTCTCTGATGTTCGCACTTTACTTGTTGACACATGAGACATTTGGACACGAACTCTACAATTTCTCGCTTCATATTACTCCACCAGAAAGTGTCTCGCATATCCCGATACATCTTTGTGCTCCCAGGATGTATTGCAAATCTTGAATTGTGGGCTTCTTCTAACACTTCCCACGTTAACTCTGGATCCGATGGAATGCAGACCCTCTTACCAAAGCGTAAAATACCATCCCCTCCAAGTCGAAAGTCAACCTGAGCTCCAATCTCTACCCCCTTCACAAATTTTTACTAACTCTGGGTCAACTTTCTGGGCAGTTTCGATCCTCTCTAGCAAGGATGGTTGAAGACCCAATCGTGCCAGATAACCTTTTCCTCCCCTTACCCTAACTTCCAAACCCAAATTCTTGATATCCTTTAGAATGTTCTTCTCCTTTGTTAACATCATTGCCAAGGTTCCCTTGCTCTTATGACTCAAAGCATCCGCCACTACATTGGCTTTACCTGGATGGTAAAGAATGGTGCAGTCGTAATCCTTTAATAACTCCAACCATCTCCTCTGTCTCATGTTCAATTCCTTCTGAGTGAAAATGTACTTAAGACTCTTGTGGTCTGTATATATTTCGCAAGTCACTCCATACAAATAATGTCTCCAAATCTTTAAAGCGAACACTACTGCGGCTAACTCCCAGTCATGTGTTGGGTAGTTTATCTCAAAATTCTTTAATTGCCTCGAGGCATAGGCAATCACCTTCCCATCTTGCATCAATACACAACCCAAACCTTTCAACGACGCATCACTGTAGATCACAAAGTTCTCCGATCCTAAGGTAAAGTAAGAATTGGAGCTGACACCAATCTTTTCTTTAACGCCTCGAAACTTGTCTCACACTCCTCTGTCCAAACAAACTTCTTGTTTTTCTGAGTCAACTGGGTTAGAGGTCCTGCGATTTTTGAAAACCTATCTACAAAACGACGATAATATCCTGCTAGCCCCAAGAAACTTCGAACTCCCATAGCGCCGGTTTCTCCCTTTACTCTTCTATCTTGGCCGGGTCCACTGAGACTCCATCTTTTGACACTACATGACCTAAGAAACTCACCATTTCCAACCAAAACCCACATTTCTTGAACTTCGCATATAATTTCTCTTCCTTTAAAATCTGCAATACCGCTCTCAAGTGTTGCTCGTGCTCCTCTCGAGTTCTTGAGTAGATCAGTATATCATCAATGAAGACAATTACGCACCGATCTAGAAACTTCTGAAATACTCGGTTCATTAAGTCCATAAATGCTGCCGGAGCATTCGTCAACCCAAACAGCATCACCAAAAACTCGTAGTGTCCGTACCGTGTCCTAAACGCAGTCTTAGCAATATCATCCTTTCTGACTCTAAGTTGGTGGTACCCCGAACGAAGATTGATATTTGAGAAGTAGCATGCTCCCTGTAGTTGGTCAAAAAGATCGTCGATCCTCGGTAACGGGTATTTGTTCCTCACCGTGACCCGATTCAACTCACGGTAATCTATGCATAACCTCATCGTCCCGTCTTTCTTTTTCACAAACAAGACTGGAGCACCCCATGGCGATACGCTAGGCCTAATGAGCTCATTCTCCAACAACTCTTGTAATTGCTCCTTCAATTCCTTAAGTTCCGCAGGAGCCATTTTATAAGGTGCTTTAGAGATTGGGGTTGTCCCCGATGCTAAGTCAATTAAGAATTCCACCTCCCTTTCTGGTGGGAGTCCTGGTAATTCTTCAGGAAACACCTCCGCAAACTCCCTAACCACAGGAAGTGACTCAAGACTAACCTCTTCCTTACGTGTATCAGTAATGTGCGCCAAATAATTAACCTTGGCAACCCTTCCTTAACAATCTACGGGCTTGCATCGATGAGATAAAACCTGTTAGGGCCGTCGGCTTAGAACCCTTAAATCGAAACTCCGGTTCTCTTGGAATGCAAAATATTACCTCCTTCCCAAAACAGTCCACCTTAGCGTGAAATGTGGCTAACCAATCCATTCCCAAAATGATGTCAAAATCTCGAATATCTAAGGAAATCAGATCTATAGGCATTTCCCTACCTTCCAAATTTAACGAACAAGACTTATATACTGAAGTCACTGGAATAGACTCCCCCGTTGATGTATCTATAACTAAGTCGATATCTAGGTTTTGTGACGATAGTTTCATGCGTTGTGCAAGTGATGTAGATATCACAGAATGGGTTGCACCCGGATCAATCAATGCATACAAACTACGAGAAGAGAGTTAGATGGTACCTGCCACCATGTCATTAGTAGCGCGAGCATCTCTTGCGTTCATTGCATACACTCTACCTTGCTCCCTTGGTTTAGGTTTGTCCCCACCACCATTGTTCTGAACAACCCGATTCCTCAGTGGCTCAGGGCAATCTTCTGACCTTGTGTCCCATTTTGTCGCAGTTAAAACAAGCTCATGTTTCCCTGTGCAAGCCAACGTCGGATGCTTTCCCCCCACAAGTCTTACAAGTCTCAATCTGCCCCCGATTTGCATTCCATCTATCCTGACCTTGGTCCTGCCTCTGATCCTGTCCTTGATTCTGATTCCGACTCCACTGATTCGACCCTGGATCTATTATCATCCGTGTTTCTCCTCTTGTGCCTATCAGAATCGCTTCCTCGATGACCTGACTGATCTCGCGAATTATTTCCTCGATAACCCGTCTGATCCCGAGAACTATTTCCTCGATGCCCCGACTGACCCCGAGAACCACCTCCAATACTCTCAAACTCTCTCTTTTTCTCCTCGAGCTTCTTTTAATAGTCTACTGTTACTTGTTCTAGAATTCTAGCCCGGTCGACAACTTCAGCATAAGTCTTCAACTGCAAGGCCACTAAGCGATGACTAATCCTCCCATCGAGGCCTCTTTCAAACATTTTGGCCTTTTGCTTCTCATTCTCAATGAGACCGGAGCATATTTTGACAGCCTAAATTTGACAAAGATACTCATCCACCGTCATCTTTCCTTGTTCCAAATTTAGAAACTCCACCAGCCTTTCCGTCTACACTTTCGAGGAAAATACTTCTTGTAGAAGACCTCAAGGAAAGTCTCCCAAGTGTATTCTTCTGCCCCAGTTGCTTCCACAGTTCTCATCTCAGACTGCCACCACTGATCAGCCTCTCCTTCGAACTTGAAAGTGGCGAGGTTGACCTTTTGCTCACTTGTGAGAGTCATCGTTCTAAAAATCTTCTTCATACTCTCCACCCACTCCTCTGGTTTAATTGTGCCTGGCGCGCCTGAGAAGGGTTTAGGGCTTCTCTTCTGGAATATGTCAAGGGGGTCCTTTGCTACTGTTCGAGGTTGAGGAACTACGAGTGGAGGTTGTGGTGCAGCGGGCTGAGGTTGTGGTGCTGCAGGCTGAGGTTGTGGTTGAATAATTTGACCAATCCTGTCTACGGCTTGGGTCAAATTCTGCAGAAGGTTCATCATCAGAACAGGGTCTACCAAAGGGGGATTTGCTGCGTTAGGCTGAGGTGCTTCAGAAATAGAGTTTCCGTTACTCCTGTTAAGTTGAGTTTCAAATTGTTCCCCCATACTTTCAAAAATAGAGTCCTCTACTGTTCTTCCTCCCATGTTTCCTCGACCACGGCCACCCTCGTATGCGTCCTCCTCTACGTGCCATATTCTGGTACAAAAACGAGGAAATGTCAAAAGATATCTAAGATTCCATCACACTAAGATGTGATTGCTAACTGACATGACGTAATTGGAAACAATCTACACACTTGTTATGTAATATCAGATTCCTTCCCAAAGTTAGTTCTCAAAATCATCTCGAAACCAATATCAAATAAAAATATAGTTGAACGGAAACGTCAATGTATTCAAAAATAATCTCCCAAAATTTTATTAAGTATCAAAACAAAATTCAACTCATATCTCAAAATTTGGACACACTTAGTGTATTCCATGTCTTATGACTAAAGATAACAAGAAACCATCTGAACGAACCTAACAACTATGATGGCCATAAACAAAATTTAAAAACTAATGTAAGAGTGTTATCCTATCTAGTTTCCTGACTCGGACGCATCTTCTTCTTCACTTGGATCATAATCATCATTATTCTGACCGACATTAGCATCAGCCTCCACACCCACGAGAGCCACAGAGTTGACATCAACTTCTATGTCAACGCTTTCGTCATCTTCAGCCTCTTCCTCGGACCTTGGATTCTCTTCTATGTTTGGACCATCATCAATGGCCACTTGGAGTGCATCCCATACTTTCTCAATACTCTGACGTGACTCCCTGAGTCTAAGGTGCATCTCCCAATTGTGGCCTGAGACTCCGTGATATCATCATGAGGCTTATGCAGAGTGTACTGGACATCCTTTAGCACTTGTGTTTGTCGTCGCAGTTTAGCTTCTAGCTCTCTTTTCTCTTCCATCAACTGTTTATTCATCCTCTCTGCTTCGATTAGCTTATGGTGTGCCCTAGCTAGCATTCGTTCTGAAACTTCCAGAGGCGACGCAACAGACTTCCGAGCCGTTGTCTTACGCGCCATTCCTACAAGTAACACGAGTATATTAGTCTAACGAAATAATAATTTCTTAATCATCAGTGAGATCATAACTTAGCTATAATCACAACTTAATGCTAGTATCATAATCTTATCGTAGTATCACATCTTATTCTTAATTGTTCCTAAATCTTAAGACCATCCGGATCTAAGGCCTAAGCTCTGATACCAATCTGTAACGCCCCAAACTCGGGTCCCACTACATGGGCCCACATCTGGCCACGTCACTACAAATTCAAACTTAAAATAAATACTAAATTAAAACGATATCCAACTAATATTACAAAAGTCTCCAATTTAAATACAGTCATCCAAAATAAATTTCGGAACAAAGTCTACTAAAAATTTCTCTGTCTTCATTAACTTCCAACACATATAATTATGACCTAAAAATCTTGATTTCTTCGTCGGTATCCTCTACCTCAAACTTACTCTTTAATTTCGACCTGGAAGAAGAGGGGGGTGAAGGATGAGCGAACAAAGCTCAGTAAGATCATACGTCACCCCTCGGGTTTCTAAGGAGGGGTGACTCAAAGAATAATCATGATATATGTAAAACAGAGTTTTAGATATTTGACAGAGTTTTAAAAGGAGAGTTCAAACAGAACAAATATGGATCAAACAAGTTTGTCATTACTGACTGTCCCATACCAGCCAGTAATAACCAAATATCAAAATATTTATTTAGATCACATAAGGGTCTATTGACCAAGAACCAAATCCTCCGAAGGGTACACAAATTAAGGTATATCCGGATAACCGCACTCACATGCCAAGTGGTGCAATTTCAATTATTTCAAATGTTGTCAAGAAAATCCCCGTGACGGGTTGTTCATACTTAGTGATCATAAATAATTTCAAAACATGAATAGTACTGTTCATGTACTATAATCAAAACATAAATAATATCAAAATTCGTCATTTTCAATACCAAAGAGTATACCGACAAAGTTTACGAATACAAAGAAATTTCTCAATAACAAAGGTATTTAATAAAAATCAGAGTAGACATGAAATCTGCGAAAACGAAGATATCCAACAACGCTAACGACGGAGTCAAAGCAACTACCGACATGAGGTCGGGCATGGCAAATGAAAGAACGAATAAATTTCAAGAATTTTGCGGAACCTAAAATTAAAAGTATTTTTATACTTTTTCAAAGAACCTAAAAGAAACGTAATTTCTTACCTCGATATGCTTAGCAAAATAATCCACAACACGTACAATCGTCCTAGGCTCGCTTTTCCAATTCTAAAAATCAAATAATAAAATAATAAAATGAAATAATTACTAACTATAGTTGTATTTACCAAAACCTATTAAATTTCTATAATAGTAATTATAATAATACTTTATTTTATTTTATTATTATTATTTATTTTTTTTATGATTACAAAACTAAACTAACTCACATCTACTGACACACGCCACAACACACACACAAACATTATATCATGCAAACAAACACACATTGCACAAGCTGTAACCCACTGTTTCACGGATGGTTACTGGAAGGGTTTTATTTGTCAATTACATAACATGGGGTTCTCTTTTGAAAATTAAAACAACCAAATAAGTTTCACCAAAGTTCAAGGGGTCCAACCGAAAGATCTCATCACACAATTACACATGGCAGCCTTTTTTTTTTCTTCTTTAGATTTCTCTTTCCTCTGCACACACACTTACACACCTACAAGACACACACACCTACCTATGCTTTTCATCTACCATTTCACATCAATCCAATTATCATTCATATATATATATATATATATATATATATATATATATATATATATATATATTTAACATAATCACTAAACAAGCTAATATGTATCTTACCTCCAAACACAAACTCAGAATCTCGGGCGGAGGTTTTGGTGCGCCGCCAGAACACCTTCTTCTCCAACAGTTTAACTTGCCGCCTACTTCTATTATTATTATTATTATTATTATTATTATTATTATTATTATTATTATTATTATTTTTTTTATTATTATTATTATTATTATTATTATTATTATTATTATTATTTCACCCTAAAGCTTTCTTTTATACTCCACTTGTTAGGATTTACTTAACCCTAACCGAAAAGCCTAATATTAAATGGACTCAAATTAATTATGTTACACTAATAAAGAACTAGAATTAAAGTCTTAGTAAAAAATGGGCATAACCCAAACCCAAATTAATTAGTTACCAAAATGTCAAAAACAAAAAATTTATTTTATTTTTAATAAATGTAAATTAATATTTTAAAATTAAAATAATCGGGGTATTACACCACTAACTACAGCCAGTGTTGGTTCGTAATTAATATTCATTTTGTTTTGGGCAAAGAGTTCACGTTTGAAAGTTAAATTTTCTTTAAAAATGATATTTTTAATAGTCCATTAGTAATAAAATGTGACTTTTATTTCTAAATTTTTGAAAATGAACTCTTTAAGTGAAATATCACAAAATAAAATAGTAAACTCTTTACTCGAAACGGAGGAAGTATTTAGGTCCACCAACCTAATCACAGTTAACACCACTATGATTGTTCCAAGGATTAGTAACACTAAACTATTTCACATGACCAATATCTCGATCAAGTAACAACAATCACATATTTCACGAGTAAATAACAAAGCAATAGCAATGTCATATCAATAAACAAAACAGAATACCTTAACGTAACACCTAAATCTCTAAATATAACACCATTTAAGAGGTAAAATAAATTCATTACCCCTCTTCACAATTAAACTATACTACCTCCCTCCCCCCCCCCTCACGTAATTTTGATTACGTGTCATTGTTGATTTGATTTCCATTGTTAAGACATGTGTAGCGTGACACGTGGAAGCACATAATTCCTTTAAAACTTTAAGCGTACAACAGAAAGTCGTCATGTGGCAACAACAACTTCTGTTTTAATAATAGTTAATAGATTAGTAATTAATAGTTAATAAATATAAATTAGTAGAAGAACAAATAATATAGAATTATCCCGTAGATAATTTGTATAAATTAAAATTTATAAAAATAAAAAAAAGATGGAAATAGAAGAGTTTTAGTCAAATTAAACTTGTAGAAATTATATAGGATAAAATCTAGTTTAATTAAGCGATATTTGAAAAAAAAAACCAAAATCCTAAATCTATATCATAAATTTGCTCGTAAAACTATATCCTAAATATATTTTATCTTATCAAATTAGTTTTAGGAATTTTATCATATCTAATTAGAATTAGATTTTTTTTATCTTAAATTAATCGATTTTGAAAAAAGAAAAAACTTTTACAATTTTGAAGATGACACGTGACAGCACAAAATCTTTTTAAAACTTTTCACTTTATACATAAAACCATCACGTGGCAGTAGCGGCTTTTGTTTTAGTAATTTTTATCTTAAGCATAATTTGAATTTGAAAGAGATTGTTTAAAACAAATAAACATAATTTGAACTTAAAAAAATATTTGTTTGTTAAAATTTCATTATAAATCAAATCTGATAAAATCTATATTAAACTAATTGATTTTTTTAAAAAAAAACTTTTACGAATAAAACTTTTTCAAGTAAAAAACTTTTTACCATTTGAGTGACACGGGGTAAGTGATTTTGGCAACAAAAAAAAAACTTTTATCTGTAAAACTTATCATAAACTAACCATATAAAATCAATTTTGATAAACTTTATCCTATCTAACCATAAAATCTATCATAGTATCTTTTTATTGTAAAATTTTTATCAGTAACCAATTTTGACAAAAAAAATAATAAATTACTATTTATTAGAGGGTGACACGTAGAAGCATGAAATTCCTTAAAATTTTTAAGCATTTAACAGAAAATAGAGAGTGAGATAGAGAGATAGAGTGAGTACCTATAAAAAAAAGAAGAGAAAAAATGGTTGACTAATTGATAATATGATAAAATCTACTTGATAACTACAAATGTGATAAAATTTATCTTAATTGTTTTAAAAAATAAAGTATTAGTCGGCGACTCGGCGCCGTTTGTCCGGCGAATTGGAGGTTGTTGACCAGTTGTACCTCTTGTCGCCATCACCGATGTCTCCTCCTCTTGCAACAACAGTAAACTGTAATGGCACAAATACTCTCTCTCTCTCTCTCTCTCTCTCTCTCTCTCTCTCTCTCTCTTAGTCGACGACTAGGCGCCCTTTGTCTGGCGAATTGGAGGTTGTTGGCCTGTTGTCTCGTACATTCGTACCTCTCGCCAATGTCGCTGGTGTATCTTCCTCTTGCAACAACAGTGAACTATGAACAGCCTATCTCTTCAAATTCCTAATTTCAAGGTCATCTTCCTTTCCTTTTTCTCAGCCTTTTTTTTTTCCGTTTCACACACTAATCTTGCACAATGTGGTAGAAGCATTTTCTCTCTAATCAGACTCTTTCATTTACCTCCAAATTTGTATATGTATATGGATTCGAGCTTTTTTTCTAGTTTAATCACCAGCATGTTTTTGGAATGTTAGAGGAACGCATTTCTGCTTCATTTTTCGAGCTGCATTACGCTTGTTTTCAGGTCTCAATTAGTTTTCTTTGCTCTAATTTTATTAGATTCGTTCTACAATTGGTGTGGACTGTGAAATGTGGACTGTGGAGGAGCTGTAATTTGTTAAATGTTTAGTTTCCTAATAGAGTGAATTGTTCTGGATCTTTTTATGTGATTAGATTTGAGTATGTTCCATTTTGAATTTAGGCTTTTGATTTTTGCTGCTCTTTATGACTTTATTTGTCATAGCCAGACCCACAACTATAAAACTTGCTAGTAATAGTACTTTTTAAAATGTTATAGTTTTAATTTCCCAAACTAAATAAAATATCTTATATATCAATAAGAAAATTAGTCAATTTTGGATTTTATGACGCTCAGTCCGGATGAGTCTTGGATTTTATTTGATTTTGATGGAGCGGTTTATGTTAAACTTCAATTGACAGTTTTGTGATGTTTATGTAGAGCTATCAAAAAGAGCTTTGCTTGTTGGGGGGTTGGGCCGATGAAATAGAGGCCCGCTTCATAAGCTTTACCCACACGTGACACGTACGACCTTTCACAGGTCGGGGCAAGGCGATGAAAGACATCCGCAATTTCTGACTTAAAACTTAGGGCAAATTTTAAGTGGGTATAATTTTAGAAACATCTTTTCATCTAAATCCATCAATTTTTTTTGGATATTTCATATAACTACAAATTGGGTGTCAAATGACAAAAATGCCATTAATGAAGATAAATCTCATCCGACCTAAGAAAAACCAAAAAATTCTGATGTCAAGGCTTGACATCAGAAATGCTGATGCCAAGGCTTGGCATCATGACTGTTTTCACAGTTTATTAAAAGCCCAAAAAAATCAAAAAAATGTTGATGCCAAGACTTGGCATCAGAACTGTTTTATAGTTTATTCAACCAAAAAATTAAAATTAAAAATGCTGATGCCAAGGCCTGGCATCAAGAGAACCAAAAAAATTCAAAATGTTGAATCCAGGCATCAGGTTGATGTCGAGACTTGGCATCAAGACTGTTTATTCAAAAATGTTTAAAAAAATACTGATACCAAGGCTGGTATCAGGACTGTTTTCACAGTTTATTCAACCGAAAAAAATTCAAAAATGCTGATGCCAAGGCTTGGCATTAGGAAGACAAAAAATATATAAAAAATATCTAATCCATGCATCAGGTTGACAAATCCAGGCATCAGGTTAACAATTCAGGCATCAGATTGACAAACCAGACATCAGGCTTTGCATCAGGACCTCCTTTCCATGTCACCAACCCCACCATCTACACTCTCTCTGTCGCCCACCATTCTTGTTGGGTATGTTCCCTCAATCTCCATCCCCGCTGCCTTTGACCAACCACGATCTTCAACCATCAAAGTCCCCATGACCACCATCCATCTTTCCATCTTTGTGCTCCCACTAAACCCCAGTTCCGGCTGTCTTTATCGGAGACCCAGCGCCATCTTCGTCTTCCCCGTTCAAATCCCTATCTGTCAACCTATTGGATAAGGATGGAATTTTCTTAGGCTACTTCCATGGAAAAGGGATTACCCTTGAAGCTCGCTCCAACAACATAAGCCTTGAACATTACCACCTCAGACATGTCTACATCGTCAAATTTGGCATCAGACATAAGTGCAGCTGCAAGGGACTTCCCATTGAGGTTTGATTTCTCATTTGTGTAATCGCAAAAGCGTAGATCAATTGGCTTGTCATAAACACCATTTGCTTGACCTATCGTGTTTCCAACAAAGACACGCTCACACCTGTTCGGATCTGTTGACAAAGGAGGAAGCCTTTGCTACGAGTGAAATAAGGATAGACACATTGTCAAGACTGATATTACGATACAAAGGGGATAGTGATGTACTTTTATCCCAAAATTATACTTAAAATATGTCTAAAGAATGACTGGATTGATTTGAAAACCTATTTAAAAAGATATACTGACTTGTAATTTGTTCTAAAACTTATAATTAAAAAGTTTAAAATTTGTGAGCAGTCAGGCCCATTCATTCGGTCATTCGGTCTATAAATTAAAATTGGATTAGGTTACAAGTAGTAGTCGCAAATTCTGCCCGCATTCATATGTTCATTCAGACTAGGGTTGTAAACAAATCGAATCTTTTTGATTCGATTCGGTATTCGAATTCGATATTCGGTATTCGAAATATTCGAATTCGAATTCGAGTTCGAATTTTTTTTAATATTCGATAAGGATTCGAATACGAATACGAATTTGGTGGTATTCGATTCGAGTATTCGCGAATAGTATTCGATTCGAATAATATTTAATATTATATATATAAGTTAAAAAAAAAACCCTAAACCTTACTCACGGCTCACCCCAGACGCAGAGGCAAGAATCCAGATCCCCGACCCCAAGTGTGGCGCACAGCAGCGGGCAGCTCCTCGACCTCAATCCTTCCCGACTCCAGCAGCCTCCTCCATCGGCAACACCCCACGTCCGACTGCCGCCCTTACTTCTTCTAAAATCAGGTAAATCATTTTCCCTTCAATCTCTTTCAGATTCTTTCCAAATCTCTTGAAAGGCTGTGTAATAATATGGGGGGGATCAAAGTACAAGGAGTTGTGGCATGTTGTGTCACAGACCATCTAGTCTGTGTCTACCTGAAATAGAACTACCCAATGATGAGGCTCTAACCCTTATAAAATCTTAACCTTCTCCTTTCCCCAAGATTTGGCCTCATTTTTTTTTCTTCCGCCGTCTGGATTCAAACCTAGATTAAGAATAAAATAATTAGTTTATACTGCAACTGTATAATCAGGCTTTATTATGTAGATTGTGCAATTGTTGGCCCCAAAATGAAGTAGAATGTGCAGTTAGAATAGAGCCCGACACTTGAGCAGCTCCAATCCAACTGGCTGAATGACTGACCAATGGTCTGATTGTTAATTTTTATTACATTAGGAGTGGGTAGTCTTTTGTTGCCATGTTGTGGGCATTCAGGCAACTGCCATTTTGGATATACAGCATGATAAGAATTGATTTCATTAATGTTTTTCTCTTTTGGTTTATCTTATTTTCTAAGTTTGTGGAATCCTGGCCCCCTGTTTATACTCTTTTGTTGTGCTAATTAATTCTTGTGTGTCCAAGAAAAGGCAGCTTATGCCAGAAATGTGTTTGGTTGGTGTAGTTCATCGTGACCTCTTTTGTCTTATTTAGAGGTTAAATGTATATATTTTTGTTAACGGAAACACCAAATCTTGCAGCATAAACACGGAGAACTGAATCGGACCTAGATAATTTAGATAGGTTTCTTAGTCGTAGAGCACAACTTGCTAATACGGGACATGGAGTTGACTAATTCATGTATGTAGTGTATGACATTCACTTAGATAGATAGCTTAAAGAAACAGGTAAAGAGTCTACTCCATTAAACGGGTAAGAGTTAGACACTGGTGTATATATCAAAATTTAGAGCCATTGTTGTTGAATCTTGACAGCAAATTGCCGGGGCACTTTAAAGAATTTCTTACTCAATACAGTTTTCCTGTGTCCAACTAGTTGTATACTTATATGCTTTGATTCATAAAGGAAAATCTATAATTTGGTAACTCACCCTAGTTATTATGGTCTGCATTCTGTTTATCCCTTAGTCCAATCTTGATTGCAAGTTTTAATTTCCAAAATAAATCTGACATTGACATCAAAGAATCAATCGTATTACATTGGTAGCTTTGTTTTTCATTGTATATATGTAATAATTAAAACATTTATTTGTAGTAGTTTATTTTGATTGAGCTGATTTCAATTGAATATGAAAGTTAGAAGAAGAAAATATTGAGCTTAACCTTTTTGGTGTTGTTTATAAAATGGTCTAAAAGTGGTACTGTTGGTAAAGACATGTTTGATTCCATCAAACACCACACACCAAAAAAAACATATTTTCCAATTACAAGTTAATGCGTGTGAAACTGCACAAAGTTTTGTAAGAACAGAACTGACTAAACTGATTTTTTTAAAATATAATTTAAAGTCCTATATCATAGATTTTATCCAAAAAAAAAAGAAAAAAAGAAAGTGTATTATTAAAGTTGTTAAGTAATGTATTGTATGATTATGTTTATTATTAATTTATTTTTTATTAATAACATTTTATTAATTCTGTTATGTTTATTACTATTTATTTAGTGCAGGAACCCTAGTGTTAGATCCTTATTATTCAAGGTTAACATCTAATATGGTACAAGTTTTGATTTATGAAGCAGATTAGATTCGCCAACTTCATGGGATTAAAAAGCCCATTATGTCATATGTGAGTTTTATTTTTTAAAATTCATTTGAGATATTTGCAAATTTGCATGATTATGACAATAATATTGATATCTAATTGATTTTTATTTTTATTCAAGGGGAGGATGAGCCGATTCATGTCATATTGTGAACATGATGGTTGGATGACAGATACTAGTCAAATTTGTTTTTTTGATGAATTTGATAATTGACATTTATTTATGTATTTGATAATTATTGTGGATGTTATGGATATTTGATCTTATGGATGTTATTGGTTTTTTTAATGGATATTTAATGTTATGGATGTTATGAGTTTTTGTTGTAGATAATTGATGTAATTGATATTTTATTCATATTAATTCATATTGAAAATTCGAATACTCGAATCGAATACTCGAATCGAATATTTGAATCGAATAGTCGAATCATTTATTGATAAATAGATTTTGTAAAAAAATCAGAAATAAATTTTCAAATCGAATACTCGAATCGAATCAAATAATTCGAATGTTAATTTCGAATCGAATACGAATCAATTTTAATATTCGAATAATAAACGAATACGAATCAAATATTACAATATTCGATTCGATTCGTTTACAACCCTAATTCAGACCGTCTGTTAAAATATAAGCATGACACACTTAAATTTTAATCTGGATAGAAATGGACAGCCCACTTAAACCATTAAGCTCTGTGGATATAATATGTGAACAAATTGGCGCCCACATTTTTTACGCTCGCATTGGCCTCGTGTTAGGTCTCACATTTCGCGCACCTCTCACTCTCACGATCATCTCCCAGTTCTCTCTCCAGATTCGGCATCGCTCCATCTCCGGTCTATCTGCGTCCCCTTCTCCGTCCCCATCATCGGGACTTCTACTTCTCCCTCCGTCAGATCCAACCGCCATCTCCATCACCTACCTGGGATCCGGTGAAGACAGAGAGACTCCCCGGTTTGCATAGAGATCAATAAAATCCGGTGAACATTTTTAAGATTTTCGCCCGCAACAATCCCTCACCTAGAAGAAATTTCTCACCGATATCTCAGCAAAAAGACCCCCCCTCTCTCTCTCCACGATACCTATAAGCTTCGAACCCTAATTATTTTTTCTCTTTAGATTTGAAATGAAATGCTGTATCGATTCAAATTCAATTTTTCATATGCTCATTTCCCCTCTATGCTCCCTGTAGCAGTTTATTCTTTCATTTCTTCTACTTTAATCACTAGGATACTTTTTGACTACTGAGATCTTGGGAATATTTCGGATGTGTTGACTAATGGTAAGATTTATTTTAGATTTCATTTGGGTGGTATGTGTAGTCCTAGTTCTACTTGATATTCAAATGTGGCAGAGATTGGAAGCTTGTTTTCCTAGTGGTGGAAGAATATGGTTGAGGGATGATGTCTGTTCTATGTTGTGGGTAGTGCCTAAACTTAGGGATTCCTTGTTTTGGTGTTGGAATTGAGTTGATTGTTATTGCTTTCCTATATCAATTTTCTTTATTTGTTTAGCTTGCTCAATCAGTTTTTGGTTTTTAATGATTTTAAAAAAAATGTAGTGCTGGTGGATTCACCTAGTAATTTGCGCTGATGTGGTTGTGGCATTTCAATCTGGTGATTGTTTGCAGTGATGGGATTGTTTGGGTGCATTATCTTTATCAAGAAATATCCCAATATTATTTAGTGTAAATTGTCTTTGTTTTCAATATTAAACTGTTACTTCTGCAAAGGCGGCCTCTATTTTTCAATGTCTAATTTAGTGATTATTTATGCATTTTTTTTGGCGTTTGAGACTCTAAAATCTGTCAGTTGTAAAAAAAAATGAATATTGATTTGATTTGGTAATGTTTACTTTATTTCATAATTTTTGTTTGAGTAAAGGCGCTTGAAATATTGAGGATTATGGATTTGGAATTCCGACAAAATGTTGCTTCCCTATTTAGATGGTTGTTTTGAGATTTCTGCCATTTTGAGTATCGTGCTTCTGATTCAATTTTAGCTTTTCACTTAATGGCAGAGTTTTATGGAAGTGTAGATCGAAACATTTCTTGTTGTAACGCTGCTGTCATTGTTAGTTTCTTTTTTAGGAATTGGTAGGGTTTCCCGACGTAAGCAGCTCACTTACATGCTCAATTTATAGAACTTTGAATCCAAATTGCATGAACTGCTTGAGACAAAAACTCCGTTGGATATGATATTGGACATAATCGGAGAACCGAATGAATCTCCCAATCAACAAGGTACCATTAATCTTCAGGATTGTTACACTACTCTGGGATCTATGTTAAATTTTATGATGGACGATGCTGTTGGCTCTTGTAATTGTAATTACCAATGTAGTTATTTGTTGAAATCATAAAGTTTCTAAAGTTTCTAAAGAAATTTTCAAAGTCCATGTAAGTCTCTCTGTAGCTAGCTTGCTCACCACTCTTTGTGATCAACCTCTTAGTAATTATCCAACTATTTTGTAGAACCTCTTAGTAATTATCCTTGATTTTCTAACCTATTAATGGGAATATTTTTCCATCCAACGATCACATCTTAAGGTATGTTAGAATATATTTTGTGAACTCGAAATTTGTTTTATATGTATTATGTTTAATTATTGGTCATTTTACAAATGTCATTGATGTTTGATGATTTGATGATTTTCAAGTGATGATGGCTATAGCCAAACATAATGTATTGTTTACGATCTCTTTATACGTATTTGTCAAACTTACGTATAATGTATGCACTCTCATAATGCAAATGAATGGCCAAATCTTCATTGATCGCTTCTTTGACCCAAAAAGGGGAGAAATGGTTCATGCCGCCAATTTATTCAAAGAGCAACATCAAGTACATGTTTGTCACCGGTATGAATTTTATTCCAAAATGATCTCATGAGTCTTAATTCCAGGTTTTCTAAGGCTTGTGATGTTTTAGGTACAAATGGATTTGACAAATGGATTTGATGGGTGTTGAAAGAATTGTGAAGACTACCTCGCCCTTCCTTACGCATTATTAGAATCGTAGCCATAAAGAGAACTAGTAGTGTGTCCATTGTATGGAGATTACCCATTATTTTGAGTAAGGAGATATCGTTGGATCATTAAAATAGGCTTCATTTCCAGCCTCTCGACTCTCACCGATGGTGGTTCAAGTATTCCCTTTTTAAACTGTTGAGTTACGACAAGGGTTTCTTTTGATCGCTCACTATCGACCCTCTTTAAGTCTTTAAAAATCCTTGTCATTTTTATTTTTGTTATCCTTGCTCAAACTTCTTTTCTCTTTTTTTGGCTTCATTTTGTTTGAATGCCAAGATTTTTCTAAAAGAAGCGCATGTCTTGTCATTGATTCATTTGTGATGGGAAACTTAATACAAATGAGTCTAGGTAGAAGTTAAGAATTAATACATGTAAATGTTTATCGGAAACTTAATAATGACGTAGGTAGGCGTTGATTGTCGTTTCTTTTAGTAAGTTAAGTAGAAGTATCAATATTATAAGAGGTTTAAGTCATGCTTACTAGTACTTGTTTGTTATTGAATTTTATTGATGACATTTCCCATCACACCATTTTAGTATGGTTAGTTGTAATTTTTGAACACAAACAAGTACTAAAATGGTGTGATGGGAGGGGGGTGTCATCGGTGTTGGCCATACTAAAATGATTGCAAGTTTAATTAAAAAAATTCTTTATATAACAAACAAGTACTAGTAAGCATATCAATGACTTAAACCTCTTATAATATTGATACTTCTACTTAACTTACTAAAAGAAACTTCGACAATAACGCCTACCTCATTTTATTAAGTTTCCGATAAACATTTACATGTATTAATTCTTAACTTCTACCTAGACTCATTTGTATTAAGTTTCCCATCACAAATGAATCAATGACAAGACATGCGCTTCTTTTAGAAAAATCTTGGCATTCAAACAAAATGAACCAAAAGTAAAGAGAAAAGAAGTTTGAGCCAACAAAAATAAAAATGACAAGGATGACATTTTAAAGACTTAAAGAGGGTCAATAGTCCAGCTGAGCTGATCAAAAGAAACCCTTGTCGTAACTCAACAGTTTAAAAAAGGGAATACACCACCATCGAGAGTCGAGAGGCTGGAAATGAAGCCTATTTTAATGATCCAACGATATCTCCTTACTCAAAATAATGGGTAATCTCCATACAATGGACACACCTGTACACTAGTTCTCTTTATGGCTACGATTCTAATAATGCGTAAGGAAGGGCAACGAAACTGAGGTAGTCTTCACAATTCTTTCAACACCCATCAAATCCATTTGTACCTACAAAGAAAAAAACATCAAGAAATTAGAAAACCTAACACCACTTATACAGAAACATCACAAGCCTTTGGAATTAAGACTCATGAGATCATACCAGCTGAGCACTTTTCTCAACATCATAACGTAAAAATCTTCAATGTTGCTTGGTTCCACAAAGAAGATGCATCGGTTCAATAAATGCATTTAACCATCTGGGAGTTCTTTCCCTTTCGCATTTGGGTCAAAGAAGCGATCAATGAAGATTTGGCCCATTCATTTGCATTATGAGAGCCCCGGTGCATACATTATACAGGCTAAGTTGGGAGATAAGGAGTATTATGACAAATACAGATAAAGAGATCAGAAACAATACATTATGTTTGGCTATAGCCATCATCACTTGAAAATCATCAGGAGTAACATCATAGGATTGTAAAAATGACCCCTGCATCATCCTGAGCCAATTCATTATAATTAAACAAAATACATATAAAACAAATTTCAGAGTTCACAAAATATATTCTAACATACCTTAAGATGTGATCCTGAAGTGGAAAAATATTCCCATAATAGGCTTAGAAAATCAAGCCTGAAGATAGTTCTACAAAATAGTTGGATAATTACTAAGAGGTTGATCAACAAAAGAGTGGTGAGCAAGCTCGCATAAGACATTAACAATATAGCTACAGAGAGAGTTACATGGACTTTGAAAATTCTGTTCTTAGAAACTTTATGATTTCAACAAATAACTTTGACAGGTAATTACAAGAGCCAACAGCATCGTCCATCATAAAATTTAACATAGATCCCAGAGTAGTGTAACAATCCTGAAGATTAATGGTTGATTGGGAGATTCATTCGGTTCTCCGATTATGTCCAATATAATGTATGCACCAGGGCTCTCATAATGCAAATGAATGGGCCAAATCTTCATTGATCGCTTCTTTGACCCAAGAGTACGAAAGGGGAAAGAACTCCCCACTGGTTCATGCCGCCAATTTATTCAAACCAGTCTGTCTTGCTGTGGAACCACTGGCGGAGCAACATTGAAGATTTTTCTGTTATGATGTTGAGAAAAGTGCTCAGCTGGTATGATCTCTTGAGTCTTAATTCCAAAGGCTTGTGATGTTTCTGTATAAGTGGTGTTAGGTTTTCTAATTTCTTGATGTTTTTTTCTTTGCAGGTACAAATGGATTTGATGGGTGTTGGAAGAATTGTGAAGACTACCTCAGTTTCGTTGCCCTTCCTTATGCATTATTAGAATCGTAGCCATAAAGAGAACTAGTGTACAGGTGTGTCCATTGTATAGAGATTACCCATTATTTTGAGTAAGGAGATATCGTTGGATCATTAAAATAGGCTTCATTTCCAGCCTCTCTGACTCTCACCGATGGTGGTTCACTGAGCTGTATTCCCTTTTTTTAACTGTTGAGTTACGACAAGGGTTTCTTTTGATCAGCTCAGCTGGACTATTGACCCTCTTTAAGTCTTTAAAATGTCATCCTTGTCATTTTTATTTTTGTTGGCTCAAACTTCTTTGCTTTTTACTTTTGGTTCATTTTATTTGAATGCCAAGATTTCTTCTAAAAGAAGCGCATGTCTTGTCATTGATTCATTTGTGATGGGAAATTTAATACAAATGAGTCTAGGTAGAAGTTAAGAATTAATACATGTAAATGTTTATCGGAAACTTAATGCAAATGACTGTAGGTAGACGTTATTGTCAGAAGTTTCTTTTAGTAAGTTAAGTAGAAGTATCAATATTATAAGAGGTTTAAGTCATTGATATGCTTACTAGTACTTGTTTGATATATAAAGAATTTTTTTAATTAAACTTGCAATCATTTTAGGGCTCGTTTGTTGTGGCTGATGGCTTATGACTTATGGCTGATAGCTTAAGCTGGTAGCTGAATGACTTTTGGCTGATTGCATGATAGACTGTTTGTTACAACTGTTGAAAAGCTGCTTATGAGTCGTTATAATTATTTGTTAAAAAAAAAAAACTTGAAAATTAGTATTCATATTTTTATGTATATTTCATAAAAGGATGAAATGAAAACAATCAAATATTTATTAATGAATAGTTGCCTTCATGTTTAAAAAAAACCAAAAAAGCTTAAAATTTTGGCTTTTTGGCTTTTGGCTTTTCAATGCATAAAGGGCGTTGTACCTTACTTATTGGCTTTTGGCTTATAAGCTGAAACAAACACTTTAAATATGACTTTTCAAAAGCCAAAAGCCAAAAGTCACTCCAAATAAGATGTAACAAACGAGCACTTAGTATGGCCAACACCGATGACACCCCCCCTCCCATCACACCATTGAGTTTGAAAATATCGTGTTCATCTTTTTCACCATCATTGAGCTTTTAATTTGATGCTTTGATTTGTATGTTAGACTTTCCCCTGAATAATGCCTCCCCATGTTTTACTAATCGTGCTCTTAAAAACATGTTTATTAAGAGCTTTAGGATAACGTGATATCACCGTAATTACCAATATTACATTATTAGTTTAGACATTCGGAAGCAAACGATTGCAGCTCCTGGTCTTACTCGAATGCAGCCATGTCTTCTTTCTTGAGAGTTACCCATGCCTCTACACCATCCCCATCCTCTCGGTATCAACCAACACAAAATCATTGCCATAAGAATTGCTAGCCGTACTTACACAAGTCGGTTTTCCCCACCCGAAATCTACTTCGTAAAATTTGACGCCACACCAGCTGGTGTTATGAAACAAATCTATGTCTTGTCTCATGACAATGTCTCGCGATTCCATAGCAGACTCTAAAATAACTGAAGACATACCTTCCTTGCTGTACTGCAGTTTCTTCATATAGTTATTGCAGAATCTCTTTAACCCGTTCGTCAGCTTATCCATCAATTCACCTGAGTCAGTAACATTCTGGTTGTAATCTTTCTGTACGTTAAAGTTTCCGGGACTGTTTTCAGGTAACGGCGGGTCAAGTCTTGTGCACATATTGACTGCTACTAACATGATTGATGATTTTTTTAGCGAGATTGTTGTAGATTTATTTGCCTTCATGGTACACTTCCAGATGATGGCTGACACTGCTTGTGATCACTATCGCCGTTGGCTTTGAGTGCAGCAATGCTAGAAGCAGTAAATACGAATATCTTCGTAACACAGTTATCATCAGGTTTCATCTTCTGCTGTCCTGTCGTAATCGTGTTCAGGAGATCGCTCGATGGGACTAGTGACAATATGGTGAATTCTGGAGGCGGCATCTTCGTGTTGTTGTCATCATCACAAGCGGTACTTGCCCAGCTGCGAACAAATGCAAACAAGGCGGCACCATCCATGATCTTATGAGAAGCGCAAATGCCAAGAGCCATTCCACCACATTGAAAGAAAGTGACCTGTATTTGCAAGGGAATCGTTCCTGCGTCCTCGAATACTCCTTTCATTGGGAGGAATCGTTTCACCATGTCAGGGTCTCGTTTCTCGAGCATCTCCACTAGGGAGCAACTGTCAACATCGGCTTCTCTGAAGGGGACCCCATTGTCGGTGCATTCAACTGAAGCGTTGCCGTTGATTCTTCCTGCAAATGGGTAGTAATGAACTAGGATTTCCGATAACGAACTCTTGAGTCGATGTAACCTTGAGGCACGTTCGCTCGGCGTTGTTGATGGGGGCGGAGTAGTAAAGAAGTAACTTCGTGTATACCAACGGAAATAGCTGATCCACGAGGGATAATCTGTGTAATCTTAGGTGGTCGGGAGTCGGAAAAGATGGTTTGATGATATTGGTTGCAACTAGGGGTGGCAATCCTGACCCAAAACTTGAAAACCCACCCGACCCGACTTGAGTTTTACCCAACCCAACCCAATAATATATAAGTGTGGGTAAATACACGTATTTACCCGATAAACTGACGGCTTAATCAGGGATTATTTTTGCCGTAACCCGAGAAGCCCGATCCCCTCCGTTGCCAGTTTCCAACCCCTCTCGTCGTTATCGATCCCTCTCTCTCCCCGTCTCCGTCTCTGCCTCCCTCTCCTGTCTTCGTCTCCCTTGGTCAGTTGGATCTTCTCAAAGTAACTATCACTAGCTCGCTCTCTTTTCTCGATCGCGTTCCCTAAATCATTTCTCTTCAACTGAGTTTCATCTTCGCTTGACATCTCGTTAAGGTTAGTAAAGCCTTGGAAATTTCATTTAAGTTTCACATCGATCAATTGCGCGATTGAATTGTATATCTATCAATTGTATAATTGAATTTTTCACTGCTTTTGATTGAAAAATCTTTTGATTAATTTGATTTGTTTTTGCCTGCTAATTTTATTTACTATGAAACTGTCGATTATCCATTTGTTCTACAATATTTTCAGACCCTTTAGGTTGCGACTTGCGACGGTCCTTTAGTTTTCTTATAATCATTGAAAAAGTACACAAAAACATACTGTTTCGATTTGTATGTGCTTGTATGATGCTATATGAGTCTGTACTGGAGATTGTTAATCATGGCTGTGGAGTAACGTGTTAGTTGTAAAACAGTGACATCCTTTGATATCCTCTATATGGTACTTACCGGAAAAAGAAATAGAAAATGAGGACTAATCTATGGTCGAACGTCCTTTTGTTTTATCTGTTGTTTTTCTGAAGTTGTGGATGTTTAGTCTTGATTCTCCAATTTTTTTGCGGTGAAGTATCTGAGTATATAATGTTTCCAGTAGATTCCAAGATTGAAATTTTAGATCATGCTATTATAACCACTCAATCTTACATGTTTGGTTTTAAAATTGGTCTAAGACAATTTGATTGGCAAGGGCACTTAGATAAAGACCTTGAGGTCCTTGGTTCCAATCCCCATACCAACAAGGGGATACACTTACCTATCAAAAAAAGAGAGTGTAGGTTACTGCATATTTCTGTAGCGGCGATTGTTCTTGAGGAGGGGAATCGTCTAATACAAAGGTCGTTTATGATAACTATAGTTTACCTTAAGATGTGGCCTATCTGATTCTTGAAGTTATATGATACAAGTCAATATGGTTTGCCGAGCATTGCCAGTCATGTGATTTATGTTTGCGCAAAAGTGTTTTTGCCTTTTATTACCTCTTTTCAGTGTAGTAAATTACTCAATACTTCCTACTTCTATTGTTCACCGTGGAAATTGCTTGGTTAGTGCTTGTTTATTTTTGTTATTTAATTTCCCGATTCTTTGAAGTCTAGACTGCTCTTGAAGAAAACTTGAAACATACACTCTACCCAAAATATACTTTAAAATGTTAAGTCCGCAAAATGGAAATGCACTGTTATGGATGTTGAAGTTTAAGTATGATTGAAGCCTGAAGGCTTGTTCATTGTGTAGCATAGCAGAAATGATAACGCTAACAAAGTTCCAACCTGGAAGGTGGAATCTAAGGAGTACATTTTGAAATTTTAGGACTACTATTGATTATAAATGGATAGGGAAATATTGACCTGAAAGGCTCGGCGTATAGGAGTTCACTCGTCTGGCCTTTGTGAGCACTCTTTTCTAGTAATATTGATCCTTTTAAAAGAGACATAAAAAAACTGATTTGCTATGCAGTCTGTACATTCAAAATGGTATGAAGATTCTAGCAAGCCCATGACTCTAGTTTTTGTTCAGTCCTGTTGTTCTTGCTAAAGCTTGGATGATTAGTGTTGAGAGTGGTTGGTTAGATCTCACTGACTTCGTATTAAATTAATAAATTAGGGAAATGAGACCTTATATGAGTCCACTCAGGTTGTGAGTTTAAGTAAGTTCATTATTAAGGTGAAGAGTTTCTTGGTATGTCAGTTTCTTCTCAAGTGTCATTCTTTTGGAGATATTCTGTGTTTTGGGAGCTTTGTAACCTAGGTTACTGCTATATAAAAGTTTGGGCATACATTTCTTTATGTTATGATGCAACTTGTTGTATGCAACACCATACAGTTTTATTTTTGCATTTTTATAATTCCTTGGAGCGATTGGGCCATATAATGTCAGTCAGACAGTCAAGAGTGGATCACTAGTTTAATGTATCAAAATTACACAAAGACTAAATTAACAAGTCATACTTTTTTGGTTTACAGGGGATTCTTCCATGGATATTCAACGATTACAGTTCTCATGATTCTCAACCATACGCTGAGGTAATTATCTCACAATTGATATAATCCACCCGCCACTTTTTTACTTGCAAATTTCACTTTTATGTTGCTAGAAATTGCACTTTCATGTCAACTGTTTTATTTTATTTTTCTTTTTTGCTTGCAGTGGTATTGCTGTATCAATGGTGATGAAGTATGCTGACAATATCGTGAAGGTAAGACTAGCAATTTTGCTTGGTGTTCAATCATAGACGTGTTCACATTTTCTCATACATCCAAATCTTGTGCTGAATATGCTTGGTCGCCTTACATATATATTATTAACTCACTTGAAAGAAAATGGTGGATGTCATTAACCATAAAGCTACATTATTGGAGGGTGACATGAATACTTTCTAAAGGTTTAATGAGGTGTCACAATGTTCCTTAAGGACAATATGCTCATACCCTCATTATTCACCTCTGTGAAAATAGTTTTAGAGCTCACGTTAACCGGAAAACAATCTTAAGGTATCTTTTGTTTTGCCCAAGTTTTTGCATGTCACTACATGAGATAACCTGTTTTTTTATATCATGTTAGTTTAATATTAGCACACTACTTACTCCAATTGCCTGGTCAAATCTTTTCCTTATTAGGTGACCAGTATAAATTGGTCTCCACAACCATTCAGCATTTCCATAGAGACTCCATGTTGTTCTTAATTGGATATTCTCGACATGCCTTGGATGTAGGAACTGAAATGGTCTGTATCAATCCTGGCCAAAGAGCAGTCCAGACCTGCAGGAAACAAAATATTGCAATGCCCCTCGTGTTTATTTCTGAATCAAGAAAATGTTCCTTCTTCTCTGGTCTTGAAGTGCATTTGAACCGTTAGATCTGATAATGCAGCAGTATAAATATCGAATAACAGTTAATCTAGTTTCTTATGTAAAAAAGATCCTCAGGAATTAGAAGATGTCTAGATGCTGCACTGTTCAGAAACCTAAAGCCCTGTAGATAGATCACTTGCATCTCTTGTAGTCTGGTAGATAAATTCTTCTGTACTTCCATTAATTGAAAAACATAGCTGTTTACAAAATACATAAACTAGTCATTAATTTCATTCCTGATCTAACATAAGCTATCATTCTATATTTTGTGTAGGTGACTGCAATATACCTGGAAATGCAACTTTTATATTTGCTGTTTTTCTGTCATGATTCATGAATCTGTTTTTATATTGCAAAATCCATTGTATGCAGGTAGGGGTGGCAATCCTGACCCAAGACTTGAAAACCCACCCGACCCGACTTGAATTTTACCCAACCCAACTTAACCCATTAATATATGCGGGTAAATACGGGTACCCGTATTTACCCAATAAACTGATGGGTTAATTAGGGATTTTTTTGCCGTAACCCGATAAGCCGATCCCCTCCGTTACCAGTTTCCAACCCCCTCGTCGTTATCGATCCCTCTCTCTCCCCGTCTCCGTCTCCCTCTTCTTCCTCTTCTCTCCGTCTCCGTCTCTGCCTCCCTCTCCTGTCTCCGTCTCCCTCTGGTCAGTTGGATCTTCGTCTCCCTCTTCACTATGTGGCTCGCTCTCTTTTCCCGATCGCGTTCCCTAAATTATCTCTTCAACTGAGTTTCATCTTCGCTTGACATCTCGTTAAGGTAAGTAAAGCCTTGGAAATTTCATTTAAGTTTCACATCGATCAATTGCTCGATTGAATTGTATATCTATCAATTGTATAATTGAATTTTTCACTGCTTTTGATTGAAAAATCTTTTGATTAATTTGATTTGTTTTAGGTTCAGTTTCTTGTAACCTATGTAGTCTTAACAAATTCTTAAATGTGACCCCTTTTATTACTCTGTATATATGCATTGATGCCTCTTCCAGCTTAGATACTGGGTCCATCCCTGCCTACATGGTACTTTCAAGTGTCATAAAAGGTTCATGAATACTACTAAGTACTAGCTTATGTATAAGTGGTGTGGTCAAACAGGAAGAAGTTACAAACAGGACTTGTAACAATAAGGTCAAACTCAGAGTTTTGATTGAAAGTGGAACTTGTTTCTGGAAGTTCATTGAAGTTACAAACAGTAATAATAAATCGATTTAGATGTCAAAGGTTTACCCACATTTCTAAATTCAGCTTTCATGGAAATGGGGCACAAGTTTTTCTAACTTTTAAATCTTGGATTTAGCATGTTACCTGGAGAGTGGTTATCGGTTAGATATCTAAGGGCTGTTATATGCTGTGAATTGTTATTCAAGCAGTTCACTACAAGTATAGTCCTTCAAAAATTGTGTGAAGTTTTAACTTATTTGATACTTGTCATTTGTATATAAGTGATTTCCTTTACTGTGTGCTCAGGCAGTGCACTAGGGGTTTCTTGTGGTTACTTAATCTAAATGACATATTTCTTGTCTTTAGGACTTCGAAACCTATTGAACTATGTAAAGTTCTACATGCCATCCATCTTCTTAATCTTGGCAGCCTAATCAATTTCGTTGCATGGGTGAAGGGTAGTGATAATGTGCTACCACGCAAATATCAGTACCTAGTATTTTGAATCCAGCAAATGAACAGAGAAGTTAAACTGGTTACTTTGATTTTCTCACATGATGATTTCCAATCAGGCTTAAAGTTTAAGGCACTGAGAATTTGTGCAGGCATTTAGAAAACTATATGAAGCAGTTGGTTTAGGGTGGGTTTATGCAATCACAAAATTTGAGCCTGTAAGTCTTCACAAATTTATTGTCAAAATAGCCATATTGATGTATTGCCCTCTGGATGCCTGTATGTTATTTGAAGATTCTTGGAGAAGTACTGCTACAGAAGGAAAAAGTCATTAACTTTGTAGCAATCTTTTGATCTGTTGGCGCTAGAGCATCTTTTTGTTCAAAGGAACTGCAAATTCAAAATACTGTTGTAGACAAATTTTCTTATTTTTTATAAATTCCTAAAAGTGAAATTTAAGATTTTGAGTTCTTTTAGAGAACTCTTGAAAACAGGACAAGGACCGTGGGCTAAGGCAATAATGCATGTTTCATTATCTTTCTTCCAATTGTTTTACTTTTTCTGTTATATAAGAGTTCTAAATGTGCACCCACTTAAGATATGCCTACAAAACTGAATACAAAAGAGAGTTCTGGAAAGGAGCTTGGGGACTTAAGGCTCTTGCCAAGTAGCTTGTTGATTGCAGGTTGGTTATTGCATTGGTTCTGACATTCGGTAGTGATCGAAAGTTGAGTAGGAACCTATCCTATTTCAGTCAGTGCATCTGTTATGGTCCAATGAACAAACTGTTGGTGATATCAGGATATCACTAATGCTTCTTTACTTATCAAAAAAGAAAATGGGATATCACTAATGCTTTATCCACCTTTGGTACATATCATGGTATACTTGCTTGATCATATGAGGTAGACAGAGTTTGGTCTGAGATGTTGTGACACTTTTGCTTAGATAATTGCTTTGTGAAGGTCCTTTCGGTGCAAAAGTTTTAACTCTTTAATTGCTTGAGAGGAAGACCTGGAGCAGGATTTTTATGTTGAAAATTAACTTCTGTGGGTTGTGGGTTTTACTATTATTCTTATTGTTTTATTTAATTTAATTTTAAGCATTTTTTTTGGAGGGGTGAGGCTGTGGTTTGTGTGATTGTTTATTGCATTTCAAGTGTTTGGATATAGTGACATGAATCATGATATTCTACTTCAGTTTTTAATGTTTCTGATGATTCATGAATTTGTTTTTATATTGCCAAATCCATTGCATGCAGGTGTAAAAGCCCAGGTTGCAGCTGTTGCAGAGGCACTTTCTTATATTGGAATATCACAGAATTGGTACACTGATCTTCTTCACTGCTGCATGTTCGTTCTTAGTTCTTCGAGTATGCAGCAAAAGTATTTATAATTGTGGGCTTATTTATAATTTCATCTCCTCTTTAGGTGTTAAAATGGAAGAGAGTAGTGGAAATGATCAGGAGAATTCTGTTGGTAGTGGAAAGAGGGCTAGGAGAGCCGAGGCTTGGAAATATTTTGATTTGTCAAATGCACCCGATGGCATGTTTATCACAACATGTAAAATTTGCGGCCACGCTTATACTAGGAGAGCCGAGACTTTGCTTGGTCATCAATGAATTCCGACCGAAAATGGTACGCTGCTTTTAGATGCATTAGTGTGTAATCAATTATAAATTTCGTGATAAAATCACTGTGTTTGTGTGCGTTTATTAACGTGTCTAGAATTGTTTGATTTGTCTAATTTGTCTAATTTTCTTGAATGCTGGCATATATTTCTTTCGACTGAAAGTTTTTATCTGTCTAATTATTCCATGATGTATATGTACACACACATCGTCTGTTCATAAGTAATCGTTAAGGGAGACATCACCAGATCATCATTGAATCTATAAGTTAAGTTAGTTTTTTATGTATATAGTTTTGAAAATAAATTTTAATGGGTTCAATTACTTTATGAATTTACTTTGTGGCACTTCAGCTAGCTCATCTGCTCCCCAATCAAGTCTAACCCAACAACAAGGAAAGACAAACCTTGAAACAACAAGAAATAGAAATGAATTCCATGCGCTGATAGAAGGCTTCTTGCAGCAGCAGTGAGCAGAAGAAACGCTAGTGCTAGCTCCTTCCTATAAATCCTATTCCTTTTCTTGATTACGGGGGTCTCTTGTTCTTTTAATTTGCCCAGCATTTCCAATCCTGATTCAGAAAGCCTCCTCTGAATTTTCTCTTCATTGAAACTTTTTGATTCCCTCTCTGCAAAGGCTAACAAGTCTGATTCTGATGACCTACCACTCTTCTTTGTTACTACCCATTCGTAAGCACTTCCCAGCTGAAACAGTCCTGACATCATTGCGTTGAACTTTGTCACAGACATTGTGTTCTCAAACAATAGGTATGGCATCAAAAATGGGAAAGATTTTGGGGCTGGGAGGATGTTCAAAATTGACATGGAAATGGGGACATAACAGATGACCCAAACAGGTAATTCGGCCTCGGGTATAAACATAGTTAAAGGAAGAATGATGCAGAATAGGGTGAATGAGTAGAAGGGAAGTATCAGTTTCCTCAAGAGAAAGAAGAGGAATATCAAGTTAGCCTTCTTCCACGCTGATATCTGCAGAATGAATCGAAAACCAATCAATCACTTGAACATTGTAGCTAAACAAAACTGTTAAAATTAACCAATATTAGATACTTTCATGTCGATCTGGCTTAATGCAACTACGCTAAAATTGAATAAGCATATGAATTGTCTGAATCCAGCAGGACGTCTAAGTTTTGAATACTGATTTATGTCGATGATCTCGATTCCTTTCAAGCGCTGTGACTGGATCACTCAATACTCTGGTATAGTTGTTTGTTCATTTCAGAATTTTCCGATATTGTTCTGTTTTGTTTTGCTATGCACAGAGAAAAGATCATGATATTCATATGCTTCAAAAGTTATTAGGAATGTCTGCACAATTCATGAGTTTGGGATTTATTGGTTTTTCATTGAATTTTTACAGAATCACGGCACGAGCACCATATCAAACTGGGAATTCAGTGGAAGCAGAAGCAGAAGCAGCGCCATCCAAGGCAGCCGAAGGCAAATCATGGCTCGGATTAGCCTCGCAATCTCCACTGCCATTCGAGGCTTAGCTATAGGCATTTTCTGTGGTTCTATGAATTAGTGGTACGAGTAGAAACTGAGCCTAAAATTGTTTTCTTGGGGGCAATTTCTTTTTTGGTGTTTGGCTTTATCAAGAGCCAGCTTTTAGATCTAACTTGTCTTCTTCACATCTTCTTCTTACTGTATTCATAATATAGTCTTCTGTAAGTAAAGTTATGGTTTAAGTGATCTTCTCCATTGCGTATGACATTGAAGATGAGTTTATATAGTCAGCTTTAAGCGATCTTGAATCAACGATTTTTTGTTCAGATATTCATTTGCGAAATTTCCTTCAATGTACCTGGAGTAATTGATTTTTTCTTTTTGTCCTTGGAGGTGGTGGGGGGGGGGAGAGGAGGGGGAGGGGAATGGGAATGGGGATAAGGTTGTTGAAAGAATTGTGTAATTGTATTTGGCCTTTTTTTTTGCTATTTAAATGTAGTTTTTTATGGGAATTTGTGGGTCAAAACGGGCTGACCCGTTACCCCTTTGAACCCGTTACCCGTTTCGACCCACCCATTTAAACCTATTTTATATTTGGGTCATAACGGGTTATGACCTGTTTCGACCCATTACCCGTTTTGACCCGACTCATATCCGACCCGACCCACCCAATCGTCAGCCCTATATGCAGGTGTAAAAGCCCAGGTTGCAGCTGTTGCAGAGGCACTTTCTTATATTGGAATATCACAGAATTGGTACACTGATCTTCTTCACTGCTGTGTTCATTGACTAGTTAAATTTTCTAATTTAACTGTATGTCACAAGACATCGTGGAACAAAGGGCCATGTCCTCAATTAGAAAGAAAATTATCCCATTACAGGGTCAGAATGGTTTATAATGGCCATGTTCTTAACTCCTTTTTATCTTTCTCCAAAGAGAGAGTGGTTTTGTGCTGATGTGGTTCCTCCTTTTTGCTGCAATTGCTATTGTATTGTTCTTTCTGTACATGTTCTTGTAAAAGATTCCTTTCTCATCTCTGGAAGTTTCATTTATTTCAAGTGAAATTTGTATTGACCGGTAATTCCTTTTTTTCCCCATGATAAGGCATAGCTTACTGTTTCCTTATCTTTATCTCTTACATCCACATTGTCTATCTGTCTTTCTAGGCCAACTTGCAGGGTTTGAGGAATCTTATGAACAGTTTAAAGATTCTTGTGAATAGCTAGCGATATGATGTACATTGATCCTTTCATGCTACATGACTGTGCACTATATTATATCTTTGAAAATCAATCAATTTGAGAAAAACTGCTCTGATAGTGTTAAGTCTTTCCCTCTCCCCCACCACAGAAGAAATTCCCTCGTTCAAAAATCATGTAAAGGAGTAAAAAGATGCATGCATGTTAGAAAGAGTTGTAGGAGTAGTCAACCTGACAGTCATTTGGATTGTTTCTCCAGAAAGAGAGAAGGGGGGAGGGGCTGCTTAGAAATTCTATGCCAGTATGTGGTATAATTAAATACTTAGACCTAAACGTTGCATACCATTCTTATTTCGTTGGTGTTAAGGTTTGTGTTATATTGGCAAACTTCTTACTGATTGTCTTTTTATGTTTCCTTTTTGTACTTTAAAATATAGATTACTTTGAAACATTGTACCCTCATGTATTGATAAATAAGCTTTCTTTCATTGTGTTCTTGTACATCTGTAGACAACCTCCAGCCGTCTAGCAGACAAGAAGGTGGAGAGATTTGAGAAGAACATCAAGAAGAGAGGTGCAGTGCCCGAGACAACTACAAAGAAAGGAAGTTCTTATCCTGTTGGGCCGGTGGTGCTAGGGTTGTTCATATTTGTTGTTGTTGGATCCTGTAAGTCTCACACATAGTTACACTTAAAAGTTTTCTTGAATTATCTATGCCTGCCTAAATTGTATATTGATCATATTTCCTTATTTACTTTTTTTTTGGCCAGCTTTGTTTCAGATCATCCGCACGGCAACAAGTGGAGGCATGGCCTAAATATGCTTGGGGCTAAATGAAGATGTCTGTGTTAGGGTGCGTGTATGCGTGTTGATTTGTAGTAGATGTCTTTGTAGCTAAATGAAGATGTTATGTTGGGATGTGAAATGGGTGTTTTGTTGTGACTGAGGTTAAGCTATGAAACTTAATATATATATAAAGTACTTTTCTAACTTATTCTTGATCCTTTTCTGAACTGCACTTCATTAAGTATTTTGGTACTCTTGTTGGTATCCACACTTGTGTTCCACAGACTTGTTATGCCGATATTGTATTGTTAATGATTTCTTATTCGGATTCACGAAATTCTTGTTTTTATGGATTGTGGGAGTTGAATATGAAGGGAAAGTACTACATTTGATCTGATGCATATTGCTTGTGTAATTGTTTTTTGACCCTTTTTTTTGCTATATAAATGTAGTTTTTTATGGGAATTTGTGGGTCAAAACGGTCGACACGTTTTGATCCGTTACTTGTTTCGACCCATCCATTTCAACCTATTTAATATTTGGGTCATAACGGGTTACGCTCTGTTTTGACCCATTACCCGTTTGACCCGATCCATACCTGATCCGACCCACCCAATTGTCAACCCTAATTGCAACTATCTCAACATTCATCTCCATCTTCAAGTAAATAAATTTTCCTTCTTTTTTTCTCTTCAATTCTCTTGGCTCTGTTCTTAAATGGCTGAATGCTGTTGTTTTTCCTTGGTTTTCTCAGTTAGAAACTTAGGATACATAGTCACAAAACAATAAGCAGTTAGAGCTAAATCAATGAAGATGAGAGCTAACAATAATTATGTCCTTTGTGAGATTACTCCTGATTTAGTACATTGAAAATGTAATGCCAATCATGGGTTTCCCACATATTCCTAAACTCAATTAAAAGTATGTAAACTTGCAGCACGAACAAAGAAATAATATTTTCTCAAAATCATTATTTTTTCTATAAAACGTAATATTGTTAAGATTTTGATGAAACCCAAAATCAATACATAAATAATTTCTTTTAAAATCGAGTACTTTGATCATTGAATTGAGCCCACAACTTTAGAATTGCACAACATGAAACTGTTGGGGGTAAGTTTGTGGGTCTACGAAGAGGGGGATACGTGATACCAGAGAGTAAAACAAAAAATATAATGCTTATATCGTTGTCGATAAAAATAAAAATATGGATTATGGATTATTCGTCAAATTAAAAAACGAAATTGATCATTAACAAACAATAATCAATCACATATGACAACTCAATACACTAATGCGTTTCGGGCTCCATCGTAACCAAATCAATTGTTGATGCTCAATCATTTGAGCCCACTAACTACAGCTAGTGTTGGTTCGTAATTAATATTCCCTTTGTTTTGGGCAGTCAAATTTTCTTTAAAAATGATATTTTTAGTAGTCCATTAGAAATAAAATGTGACTTTTATTTCTAAATTTTTAAAAGTGAACTATTTAAGTGAAATATCACAAAATAAAATAATAAACTCTTTACCCAAAACGAAGAGAGTATTTAGGACCACCAACCTAATCACAGTTAACACCACTATGATTGTTCCAAGGATTAGTAACACTAAACTATTCCACATGACCAATATCTCGATCAAGTAACAACAATCACATATTTCACGAGTAAATAACAAAGCAATAGCAATGACATATCAATAAACAAAACAAAATACCTTAACGTAACACCTAAATCTCTAAACGTAACACCATTTAAAAGGTAAAATTACTTCATTACCCCTCTCCACAATTAAACTATACTACCACCCTCCCCCCTTCACGTAATTTTGATTACGTGTCATTGTTGATTCGGTTTCTATTGTTAAAGCATGTGTAGCGTGACATGTGGAAACACATAATTCCTTTAAAACTTTAAACATACAACAGAAAGTCATCATGTGGCAGCAACAACTTCTGTTTTAATAATAGTTAATAGATTAGTAATTAATAATTAATAAATATAAATTAGTAGAAGAACAAATAATATAGAATTATCCCGTGGATAATTTGTATAAATTAAAATTTATGAAAATAAAAAAAGATGGAAATAGAAGTGTTTTAGTCAAATTAAACTTGTAGAAATTATATAGGATAAAATCTAGTTTAATTAAGCGATATTTGAAAAAAAAAAAAAACCAAAATCCTAAATCCCAAATCTCTATCATAAATTTGCTCGTAAAACTATATCCTAAATATGTTTTATCTTATCAAATTAGTTTTAGGAATTTTATCATATCTAATCAGAATTAGATTTTTTATATCTTAAACTAATCGATTTTTAAAAAAGAAAAAACTTTTACCATTTTGAAGATGACACATGGCAGCACAAAATCTTTTTAAAACATTTGTAGGGTGACACGTAGAAGCATGAAATTCCTTAAAAAATTAAGCATTTAACAGAAAGAGAGAGAGAGAGAGAGAGAGAGAGAGAGAGAGAGATAGTACGTATAAAAAAAGAAGAGAGAAAAAATAGTTAACTACTTGATAATATGATAAAATCTACTTATAACTACAAATGTGATAAAATTTATCTTAATTCTTTTAAAAAAATTAAGTATTAGTCGGCGACTCGGTGCCGTTTATCTGGCAAATTGGAGGTTGTTGGCCAGTCGTACCTCTTGTCGCCGTCACCGATGTCTCCTCCTCTTGCAACAATAGTAAACTGTAACGACACAAATACTCTCTCTCTCTCTCTTTCTCTCTCTATCTCTCTCTCTCTCTCTCTCTCTCTCTCTCTCTTAGTCGACGACTAGGCCCCGTTTGTCTGGCGAATTGGAGGCTGTTGGCCTGTTGTCTCGTACATTCGTACCTCTCGACAATGTCGCCGGTGTCTCCTCCTCTTGCAACAACAGTGAACTGTGAACAGCCTCTCTCTTCAAATTCCTAATTTCAAGGTCATCTTCCTTTCCTTTTTCTCAACCTTTTTTTTCGTTTCACACATTAATCTTGCACAATGTGGTAGCAGCATTTTCTCTCTAATCAAACTCTTTCATTTACCTCCAAATTTGCATATGTATATGGATTCGAGCTTTTTTCTAGTTTAATCACCAGCATGTTTTTGGGATGTTAGAGGAATGCATTTCTGCTTCATTTTTCGAGCTGCATTACGCTTGTTTTCAGGTCTCAATTAGTTTTCTTTGCTATAATTTTATTATATTCGTTCTACAATTGGTGTGGACTGTGAAATGTGGACTGTGGAGGAGCTGTAATTTGTTAAATGTTTAGTTTCCTGATAGAGTGAATTGTTCTGGATCTTTTCATGTGATTAGATTTGAGTATGTTCCATTTTGAATTTAGGCTTTTGATTTTTGTTGCTCTTTATTTGCCATAGCCAAACCCACAACTATAAAACTTGCTAGTTCTAGCACTTTTAAAATGTTATAGTTTTAATTTCCCAAACTAAATAAAATATCTTATATATCAATAAGAAAATTAATCAATTTTGGATTTTATGACGCTCGATTTGGATGAGTCTTGGATTTTATTTGATTTTGATGGAGCGGTTTATGTTAAACTTCAATTGATGCTTATGAACTTTGATCGACAATTTTGTGATGTTTATGTAGAGCTGTCAAAAAGAGCTTTGCTTGTTGGGGGGTTGGGCCGATGAAATAGAGGCCCGCTTCATAAGCTTTACCCACACGTACGGCCTTTTGCAGGTCGGGGCAAGGCGGTGAAAGATATCCCGCAATTTCAAACTTAAAACTTAGGGCAAATTTCAAGTGGGTATAATTTTAGAAACATCTTTTCATCTAAATCCATCAATTTTTTGAACATTTCATATAACTACAAATTGGGTGTCAAATGACAAAAATGTCATTAATGAAGATAAATCTCATCCGGCCTAAAAAAACCAAAAAATGCTGATGCAAATGCTTAATATTAGGACTGTTTTCACATTTTATTAAAAGCCCAAAAAAAACAAAAAAAAATGTTGATACCAAGGCTTGGCGTCAGGACTGTTTCACAGTTTATTCAACAAAAAAAAAATAAAAAATGTTGATGTCAAGACTTGGCATCAGGAAGACCAAACAAATTCAAAATGCTGAATCCAGGCATCAGGTTGACAAACACGGCATCAGGTTGATGCCAAGGCTTGACATCAGGACTGTTTATTCAAAAATGTTTCAAAAAATAATGATACCAAGGCTAGTATCAGGACTGTTTTCACAATTTATTCAACCAAAAAAAAATTCAAAAATGTTGATGCCAAGACTTGACATCAGAAAGACAAAAAAAAAAACTGAATCCAGACATTAGGTTGACAAATCTAGGCATCAGGTTAACAATTCAGGCATTAGGTTGACAAACCATGCATCGGGTTGATGCCAAGGCTTGGCATCAGGACCTCCCTTCCCTATCACCAACCCCACCATCTCCACTCTCTCTGTCGCCCACCATTCTTGCCGGGTCTGTTTCCTCAATCTTCATTCCTCGCTACTTTTGACCAACCACGATCTTCAACCATCAAAGCCCCCATGACCACCATCCATCTTTCCATCTTCGTGCTCCCACTAAACCCCAGTTCTGACTGTCTTCATCAGAGCCCCAGCGCCATCTTCGTCTTCCCCGTTCAAATCCCAGCTCAGATCTTCCATATTCAGTAATAGATTTATTTGTACAAAGCTTTTGAAGATCAATGTAACCTATAATGGTGTTCTCAAACACAACATCTTGTAGTTGAGCTTCGTTAAAAGTTGAACCTGAAAGCATAAAGTTCTTAAACGAAGCCCCTTGGAGGTTGGCCTTCTCAAAGTTGACTCGATCCAAAACAGCGTTTGAGAAATATATACCTGCAAAATATTGTACTCCATGTTTGTCAACCTATTAGATAAGGATGGAATTTTCTTAGGCTACTTCCATGGAAAAAGGATTACCCTTGAAGATCGCTCGAACAGCATAAGCCTTGGACATTACCACCTCAGGCATGTCTGCACCATCAAATTTGGCATCAGACATAAGTGTAGCAGCAAGGGACTTCCCCTTGAGGTTTGATTTCTCATTTGTGTAATCGCAAAAGCGTAGATCAATTGGCTTGTCATAAACACCATTTGCTTGACCTATCATATTTCCAACAAAGGCACGCTCACACCTGTTCGAATCTGTTGACAAAGGAGGAAGCCTTTGCTACGAGTGAAATAAGGATACACATTGTCAAGACTGATATTACGACACAAAAGGGTAGTGATGTACTTTTATCCCAAAATTATACCTAAAAGATATGTCTAAAAAATGACTAGATTGATTTAAAAACATGTTTAAAAAGATTTACCGACTTATAATTTGTTCTAAAACTTACAATTAAAAAGTTTAAAATTTGTGAGCAGTCAGGCCCATTCATTCGGTCATTCTGTCTATAAATTAAAATTGGATTAGGTTACAAGCAGCGGTGGCGAATTCTACCTGCATTCATATGTCCGTTCAGACCATTTACTAAAATATGGGCATGAACATACTTAAATTTTAATCTGGGTACAAATGGACATGACTATTTAAACCATTAAATTCTATGCATATAATATGGGCAAATTGGCGCCCACATTTTCCGTGTGACGGTCTCACACTTCGCGCACCTCTCACTCTCACGATCATCTCCCAATTCTCTCTCCAGATCCGGTCTATCTGCGTCCCCTTCTCCGTCCCCATCATCGGGACTTCTACTTATCCCTCCGTCAGATCCAACCGCCATCTCCGTCACCTACCTGGGATCCGGTGAAGACAGAGAGACTCCCCGGTTCGCATAGAGATCAATAAAATCCGGTGAACATTTTTAAGATTTTCGCCCGCAACAATCCCTCTCCCAGAAGAAATTTCTCACCGATATCTCAGCAAGAAGACCTCTCTCTCTCTCTCTCTCTCTCTCCACGATACCAGCTTCGAACCCTAATTAATTTTTCTCTTTAGATTTGAAATGAAATGTTGTATCGATTCAAATTCAATTTTTCATCTGTTCATTTCCCCTCTATGCTCCCTATAGCTGTTTATTCTTTCATTTCTTCTACTTTAATCACTAGGATACTTTTTTACTACTGAGATCTTGGGAATATCTCGGATGTGTTGACTAATAGGAAGATTTATTTTAGATTTCATTTGGGTGGTATGTGTAGTCCTAGTTCTGCTTGATATTCAAATGTGGCAGAGATTGGAAGCTTGTTTTCCTAGTGGTGGAAGAATATGGTTGATGGATGATGTCTGTTCTGTGTTATGGGTAGTGCCTAAACTTAGGGATTCCTTGTTTTGGTGTGGGAATTGAGTTGATTGTTATTGCTTTTCTATATCAATTTTCTTTATTTGTTTAGCTTGCTCAACCAGTTTTTGGTTTTTAATGATTTTAAAAAAAATGTCTGGTGGATTCACCTAGTAATTTGCGCTGATGTGGTTGTGGCATTTCAATCTGGTGATTGTTTGCAGTGATGGGATTGTTTGTGTGCATTATTTTTATCCTGAAATATCCCAATATTATTTAGTGTAAATTGTCTTTGTTTTCAATATTAAACTGTTACTTCTGCAAAGGCGGCCTCTATTTTTCACCGTCTAATTTAGTGATTATTTATGCATTTCTTTTTTGGTGTTTGAGACTCTAAAAACTGTCAATTGTAAAAAAATGAATACTGATTTGATTTGGTAATGTTTAGATTATTTCCTAATTTTTGTTTGAGTAAATGCGCTTGAAATATTGAGGATTATGGATTTGGAATTCGGACAAAATGTTGCTTCCCTATTTAGATGGTTGTTTTGAGATTTCTGCCAGTTTGACTATCGTGCTTCTAATTCAATTTTAGCTTTTCACTTAATGGAAGAGTTTTATGTAAGTGTAGATCGAAACATTTCTTGTTGTAACGCTGCTGTCATTGTTAGTTTATTTTTTAGGAATTGGTAGGATTTCCCGACGTAAGCAGCTCACTTACATGCTCAATTTATAGAAATTCTCCCACCTATCCGTGCTGGTTTAATGTGAATAATAAAAAAGTTTCCTGATAATTCATTCTTAAAATGAAGATTTCCCAGGAATCCCTTTTCCTGTCTAGAAATATAGTGAATGTAGGGTGGAGGTTGGCATAATCTTATCGTGAGAATGTTTTTTTTTTTTGGAATGGTTTACCATTCATATGACAGCCAATTCAAGTTCTCATATAGTCCGGAACACAATTTTTCCGAATGATAACAACAATATTTGTTTCTTGAAAACATGTGATTGCTACTACAACTTGCTGACACCGATCTTACAGTTGGTACACTGCTTTTGGAAATATCTACACTAGTGTATAAACATGTCAATACACCTCGACCACAATCATATATAAATTCGATGATGAACAAAAATAAGGACCACATGGTAAATGGCTTTACAAACCCAGACTGCTTGATAATATTTTAGCAGATCAACAGGATATGGACAAAGCCGCAGGCCCACCATGGGTTTGTGAAACTCATTAGGCTTCTGCATGAAGGGAGAGATTTTGCTAGACTGTGAAGCAACAACTAGATATGGTACAGTGACATTTCATGTCTTCTTCAGGAGCATATTTCAGGTGGAGGTTGGCATAATCACTTCACACCACATTGCTGGATAAATAACTTATTGCACAAGAATACCTCTTTGGCAAATAACAAATTGCCAAGCATCCTGAAATAATGTTCAGAAAGAATTTCCAGCCTGAAATAGGCCTTTAGGTTCTCTTTTGCCCCAGCACATCTATAGCTGTTGTTGTCAGTTGTTTCCTTTTTCTCAGTAAGTCATAAGCGGCAGTTTGCTGCAAATATTTGTTAGTTTTGGCAGGGTTGAATTTGTAGATAAGATCCTATTTTAAAGGTTCCATATTGATTTCTTAGGTGAAGATTCCAAAGGCTTAAATGACAACCATAGGCTTTCAAGTGATTGCTATTTGTCACTATGGGCTCCATTCGACGTATCCCTTTTTCCAGAACAGAAACCTTCATTGAAATCTTCTGATTGTTAAAGCTACACTATGCATAGTTCCGGATCATTTCAATATCAAATGGCCATTAATTGTTTTACAAATGTCCAGTTGAATCGGTATGTGCAAGAATGTCAAAGAGAAAGCAAGGAGCGAAAGGAGAAACATCAACTAGATATATTGATCTTAAGGACCAAAGGATGGAATTGAAGTCCATAATGAAATCTTGTGTCTTGTATAGTTCATACAGAAATGGCAGCATTGCCAAGCAGAGTTGTCCTGTTACACAAGAAAAATACTATCAAAAATAGCCAGGAATTACCAAAAAACAGTAGATTCAATGAGCTGATGTAATTTCCAATTGCTGACAAAACCAAAAGAGAAATAATTGTTGAATTTGTTGTTTTTATTGTGGTTGTAATTTTCTTAATATATATATGCTATATATATATGATTAGTTGTAATTTTTGATAATTTTTTGTAGAAGGAAATTATTTTTTTGTAATTTTTGTATTTATTTGATAAGTGCATGTTAATGAGTAAATGGGAGCCCATGGACGTCTATGCACATTTAGTGTCCGCCCATATATGCACATGTTGTTAAATAGACATTTACTTACCCGTCCATTTGAGCCCACCGCCCATTTGCCATCTCTAGTTACAAGTTACAAAATAGAGGGAGGCTAACCACATAGTCTCTTCTAGAGTCTTCCTGTTTCCGTCTTCGAGAGACTTTGACTCTCTCTGGCGATTGCGGCGGCGCCTCCGACTCTGTGCCTCTCTCTATAATCTTTGTCTTGCGCTCTCTCTCTCCTATCCTACTTCCAATTCCGACCCGACAACTCTGGATCCGCCTCTCGAGTTATAGCCTCACTGACCACCGTCACAGCCTCACTGCCAGGCATCACTCCGTTCTCCCTCTTCGCCTCTCCCACCTTTGCATCTACACACGTACACACACAGAACTTTGCCACCTCCCCGCCTCCGGCCTCTCTATGTTTGAACTTTGAAATGAACTTGTGATTCCATATTTCCATCTGGGTTTTGATTTTTGAAGTTTATTTTCTCTTTCGTTCCAAACCTTCAGGAAGTCAGCCCTCAGTCTCTCATGATCTCATCTTCAATTCTCAATCAACTATCTTCGACTTTGAGCCTTTGAGGTAAGATCTTCGAGTTTCAATTTCTATTATTATTATTTTTTTCATTTTATGTCAACTGATTGAAGTGGGCTGTGTAGTATTTTGAAGTGGCTTCATTTTGATTTTAGAGGTTAACTGATTGGGCTCCATTTTTGCAGTATTTTCCATTTTGTCCACAGCCCTACTCGGTTTGGGCTTGGAAATGGTTTTAGTTACCATCATGTTCATGGTCAAACCCGTCTCGGCCCATCTTAAAGAGAGCTTTATAGGCCTGCCTCAGGGCCGGCCTAACCACAAGCCCAATGAAGCCATGACCTTGGGCCCCCAAAAAATCCCCCATTTTTTAGGCCCCATAATCTCCCAAAAAAATCTGCCTATTATTAAAAAAAAAATTTTTTGCCCTATTCTAAACCCCCAAAGCGACAGCGGCCTGAACGGCGAACCTTTCCTCTCCCTCTCCGAACAGCGAACGCATTGCCTAAGTGGTTGAGTCGCCTGAGTCCTGAATCCTGATCGTCAGGCCTTGAATTCTGAATTGCCGATTAACTGTCACTCACGGACAGTCGACCGTCGACGGACTCACGGTAAGTTTTCTAGTTTTTTCACTTTCACAATTTGAAATTTCTTTGAACATTGATTGAAACTTAATCTGAAATTCTTTCTGATTTCTGAATGAATGAATTATGAATGCTTCAATCTTCTTATAATCTTATCTTCATGCTTGAAGTTGAATCCTTGGGCTTGATTGTCGATTGAATGATTGATCATTGATGCTTCATGCCAACAGGCTACATTAAGTATTTATGTCATTAACAATCTGAGCAAATGAGCAATTGAGCAAACTGCAAACAACAAAGTTTGATAAAAGAAACTGGGAGTCAGGGAGACGGAGTGGGAAGTGATCAGTCAATGTATTATGTAGGTTTACTTCAGTTACTGTCTTACTGAAACATAATTATAAAACATCAATCAATATTACATCCATGTGCTTACATTTAGGAGTACTGATATTTAAAGGAACATAAGTTACAGACTTCAGCATAAATATAAACTGATCTGAAGTCATTTATTTATAAAAATAAGTTTATTCATAATGCAAATGAGAACAATATTTGACCATGTTTAATAGTATAATATTTTAACTTTAACCATTTTTGCAATGAAGTGTTTTTTCAATTATATTTTATGTTTGTTTGATTGTTTTTTAGTTATTCAAAAAATAGATTTTTTTTTTTGCAACATAGGAAGGCCCGTTCGAGATGATCGGCCTTAGGCCCCTAATTTTACAGGGCTGGCCCTGGCCCGCCTCGCAATAGGTCTATGTTTATGGCCCAACATTGTTCGACCGTGGTTTCTCTGTTTAAAGGTTCGTCATTTAATCGGTTTACTTTCAATCTCTTGTCGATTACACACCCCCATTTTATTTTTCCACCTTCTAACAGAATCAAATAATCTGCTGATTAGTTTTGTATTATGATTATATGCATATATTACTAGATTTTGTTTCCTAGAATCGGTTAGTTTAATATTGACCTATTAGATTTGATTTATACGTGTTTAGCTTGATTGAGACTTTTCGATTCTCATCTTGGATTAAATGCTGGATTAATTTAATTTCATACTTTATATTATCAAATGAAATTTTATCTAAACAATATCTTTACGCCAAAATTATCCAATATAATTATCAGTTGTAGTCTTTGACTAAAAAAACTTATTGCATGTAATCCCATTGGAGCCATTGATTTGAACCTAGACGTATCTTTTTTCTCTCGATCAACCTAGGCCTAGCTATTATAACTAAAAGTGTTTTACTATCTATAATCTTTAATTAAGTAGTTCCTTAAATCTTCTAAATTTCCCTATTGATTTTTGTCTATAATTATTTCAATCTTTAATATTTACGACCATAAGCTTAAATGTGATACTATGTTTAAAAAATATTTTGCTTAGTTTTGGAAAGTATCTATAGGTCCGAAGCCCCAAAACTAATCCCAAATGTAGTAAGACCACGAGGTTGTAAAATTTCCTACCAACTACGTTACTATTATTTTAAATCTTAATTTTAAAGTTATTTATGTAAGCGACGACATTAAAATTTTACTCTCTAATTTATGAAATGCATGCTTGTGCTTTTAACTACAAGTTTACTAACACAAAAAACTGTGCGCACGGGTAATAGCCTAGTGTAAAGAAGTCCTGCCAAGATAGACATGGCTATCCAAACGTAAGTCTCAAAATGTCATCATGATCACAAATGTCTCAATCAAAATAGTAGTAGATATGCACACATCCTAAGTTACTTTTTCAGAACTTTATAAAATTAAGTTGTGTCGGAGCGAGCCAAAATCAAACTGAACCGAACCGGGTCTCTCGAGCTCGAGCTTGACTACAACCGAATGGATTTTAGAATGCTTCCCAAACTTTATAACAATAACTCTCAGTCTCACTTTCACATCTGAATGGATTCACAAATTTTGCTCTCTCTTAGAGAGCAAAGTTTTGGTGTGAGCCAGCTCATAACGCTTGAAGGAAGGGAAGCAGAGTGTAAATCGGTGTACCGCCTGGGTGATAATGAATTCAATTGGTTACAATTTTGGTTTAGTTCCATTCATCAGGCGCAACAATCTGTTGCTAATGATTTGTTGGAACTTCAAAGGCTGTACGAAATCAGTGATGGTAAGCCTCTTTTAATAGTTAATTTTATGTTGATAATAATTACTTAAATTGTAAGTGTTTAATATATATTTTTTCAGATGAATACATGTTTAAGGAGTTTCAATCGAAGGATATTAAAGAGTTCGCCAATAATAGCCCATGCTATTCTACTGTTATGGTTCCTATGAAAAAGTATGTTGCCGTTTTGAACTCAATTCAAATATCTCAGGAAAACATGCGAATGACTACTAAAGTCATTAACGCATGTCTTCCATTGAAGAATTTCTTAAGCGATCTAGTTGAAGAATGGAAGGAGATAGATGCAAAAATGAAAAAGTTCAAGCAGATTGAAAATTGTTTTGATAACTTTGAATCCAAATTGCATGAACTGCTTGAGACAAAAACTCCGTTGGATATGATATTGGACATAATCGGAGAACCGAATGAATCTCCCAATCAACAAGGTACCATTAATCTTCAGGATTGTTACACTACTCTGGGATCTATGTTAAATTTTATGATGGACGATGTTGTTGGCTCTTGTAATTACCAGTTAGAGTTATTTGTTGAAATCAGAAAGTTTCTAAGAACAGAATTTTCAAAGTCCATGTAAGTCTCTCTGTAGCTATATTGTTAATGTTTTATGCGAGCTTGCTCACCACTCTTTTGTTGATCAACCTCTTAGTAATCATCCAACTATTTTGTAGAACTATCTTCAGGCTTGATTTTCTAAGCCTATTATGGGAATATTTTTCCACTTCTGGATCACATCTTAAGGTATGTTAGAATATATTTTGTGAACTCTAAAATTTGTTTTATATGTATTTTGTTTAATTATAATGAATTGGCTCAGGATGATGCTGGGGTCATTTTTACAAATTTTTTGCAATCCTATGATGTTACTCCTGATGATTTTCAAGTGATGATGGCTATAGCCAAACATAATGTATTCTCTTTATCTGTATTTGTCATAATACTCGTTATCTCCCAACTTAGCCTGTATAATGTATGCACCGGGGCTCTCATAATGCAAATGAATGGGCCAAATCTTCATTGATCGCTTCTTTGACCCAAGAGTACGAAAGGGGAAAGAACTCCCCAGTGGTTCATGCCGCCAATTTATTCAAACCAGTCTGTCTTGCTGTGGAACCACTGGCGGAGCAACATTGAAGATTAACCATGCATCGCACACGGGTAATTTACAACATCATACCAAAGTTAATTTAACATCATACCAAAGTTAATTGTATATAATTTAACTTTGATTGAGTCTTAATTCCAAAGGCTTGTGATGTTTCTGTATAAGTGGTGTTAGGTTTTCTAATTTCTTGATGTTTTTTTCTTTGTAGGTACAAATGGATTTGATGGGTGTTGGAAGAATTGTGAAGACTACCTCAGTTTCGTTGCCCTTCCTTATGCATTATTAGAATCGTAGCCATAAAGAGAACTAGTGTACATGTGTGTCCATTGTATAGAGATTACCCATTATTTTGAGTAAGAAGATATCGTTGGATCATTAAAATAGGCTTCATTTCCAGCCTCTCTGACTCTCACTGATGGTGGTTGACTGAGCTGTATTCCCTTTTTTAAACTGTTGAGTTACGACAAGGGTTTCTTTTGATCAGCTCAGCTGGACTATTGACCCTCTTTAAGTCTTTAAAATGTCATCCTTGTCATTTTTATTTTTGTTGGCTCAAACTTCTTTGCTCTTTACTTTTGGTTCATTTTGTTTGAATGCCAAGATTTCTTCTAAAAGAAGCGCATGTCTTGTCATTGATTCATTTGTGATGGGAAACTTAATACAAATGAGTCTAGGTAGAAGTTAAGAATTAAAACATGTAAATGTTTATCGGAAACTTAATACAAATGACTGTAGGTAGACGTTATTGTCAGAAGTTTCTTTTAGTAAGTTAAGTAGAAGTATCAATATTATAAGAGGTTTAAGTCATTGATATGCTTGCTAGTACTTGTTTGATATATAAAGAATTTTTTTAATTAAACTTGCAATCATTTTAGTATGGCCAACACTGATGACACCCCCCCTCCCATCACACCATTGAGTTTGAAAATATCGTGTTCATCTTTTTCACCATCATTGAGCTTTTATTTTGATGCTTTGATTTGTATGTTAGACTTTGCCCTGAATAATGCCTCCCCATGTTTAACTAATCGTGCTCTTAAAAACATGTTTATTAAGAGCTTTAGGATAACGAGATATCACCGTAATTACCAATATTACATTATTAGTTTAGACATTCGGAAGCAAACGATTGCAGCTCCTGGTCTTGCTTGAATGCAGCCATGTCTTCTTTCTTGAGAGTTACCCATGCCTCTACACCATCCCCATTCTCTTGGTATCAACCAACACAAAATCATTGCCATAAGAATTGCTAGCCGTACTTACACATGTCGGTTTTCCCCACCCGAAATCTACTTCGTAAAATTTGAAGCCACAACAGCTGGTGTTATGAAACAAATCTATGTCTTGTCTCATGACAATGTCTCGCGATTCCATAGCAGACTCTAAAATAACTGAAGACATACCTTCCTTGCTGTACTGCAGTTTCTTCATATAGTTATTGCAGAATCTCTTTAACCCGTTCGTCAGCTTATCCATCAATTCACCTGAGTCAGTAACATTCTGGTTGTAATCTTTCTGTACGTTAAAGTTTCCGATAAAGTTTCCGGGACTGTTTTCAGGTAACGGCGGGTCAAGTCTTGTGCACATATTGACTGCTACTAACATGATTGATGATTTTTTTAGCGAGATTGTTGTAGATTTATTTGCCTTCATGGTACACTTCCAGATGATGGCTGACACTGCTTGAACGCGGGTGTGCTGATTGTGATCACTATCGCCGTTGGCTTTGAGTGCAGCAATGCTAGAAGCAGTAAATACGAATATCTTCGTAACACAGTTATCATCAGGTTTCATCTTCTGCTGTCCTGTCGTAATCGTGTTCAGGAGATCGCTCGATGGGACTAGTGACGATATGGTGAATTCTGGAGGCGGCATCTTCGTGTTGTTGTCATCATCACAAGCGGTACTTGCCCAGCTGCCAACAAATGCAAACAAGGCGGCACCATCCATGATCTTATGAGAAGCGCAAATGCCAAGAGCCATTCCACCACATTGAAAGAAAGTGACCTGTATTTGCAAGGGAATCGTTCCTGCGTCCTCGAATACTCCTTTCATCGGGAGGAATCGTTTCACCATGGCAGGGTCTCGTTTCTCGAGCATCTCCACTAGGGAGCAACTGTCAACATCGGCTTCTCTGAAGGGGACCCCATTGTCGGTGCATTCAACTGAAGTGTTGCCGTTGATTCTTCCTGCAAATGGGTAGTAATGAACTAGGATTTCCGATAACGAACTCTTGAGTCGATGTAACCTTGAGGCACGTTCTGCAGCGGCGTTGTTGATGGGGGCGGAGTAGTAAAGAAGTAACTTCGTGTATATCGACGGAAATAGCTGATCCACGAGGGATAATCTGTGTAATCTTAGGTGGTCGGGAGTCGGAAAAGATGGTTTGATGATATTGGTTGCAACTAGGGGTGGCAATCCTGACCCAAAACTTGAAAACCCACCCGACCTGACTTGAGTTTTACCCAACCCAACCCAACCCAATAATATATGTGGGTAAATACGGTAGCCGTATTTACCCGATAAACTGACGGCTTAATCAGGGATTATTTTTGCCGTAACCCGAGAAGCCCGATCCCCTCTGTTGCCAGTTTCCAACCCCTCTCGTCGTTATCGATCCCTCTCTCTCCCCGTCTCCGTCTCTGCCTCCCTCTCTTGTCTTCGTCTCCCTCTGGTCAGTTGGATCTTCTCAAAGTAACTATCACTAGCTCGCTCTCTTTTCTCGATCGCGTTCCCTAAATCATTTCTCTTCAACTGAGTTTCATCTTCGGTTGACATCTCGTTAAGGTTAGTAAAGCCTTGGAAATTTCATTTAAGTTTCACATCGATCAATTGCGCGATTGAATTGTATATCTATCAATTGTATAATTGAATTTTTCACTGCTTTTGATTGAAAAATCTTTTGATTAATTTGATTTGTTTTTGCCTGCTAATTTTATTTACTATGAAACTGTCGATTATCCATTTGTTCTACAATATTTTCAGACCCTTTAGGTTGCGACTTGCGACGGTCCTTTAGTTTTCTTATAATCATTGAAAAAGTACACAAAAACATACTGTTTCGATTTGTATGTGCTTGTATGATGCTATATGAGTCTGTACTGGAGATTGTTAATCATGGCTGTGGAGTAACGTGTTAGTTGTAAAACAGTGACATCCTTTGATATCCTCTATATGGTACTTACCGGAAAAAGAAATAGAAAATGAGGACTAATCTATGGTCGAACGTCCTTTTGTTTTATCTGTTGTTTTTCTGAAGTTGTGGATGTTTAGTCTTGATTCTCCAATTTTTTTGCGGTGAAGTATCTGAGTATATAATGTTTCCAGTAGATTCCAAGATTGAAATTTTAGATCATGCTATTATAACCACTCAATCTTACATGTTTGGTTTTAAAATTGGTCTAAGACAATTTGATTGGCAAGGGCACTTAGACAAAGACCTTGAGGTCCTTGGTTCCAATCCCCATACCAACAAGGGGATACACTTACCTATCAAAAAAAGAGAGGGTAGGTTACTGCATATTTCTGTAGCGGCAATTGTTCTTGAGGAGGGGAATCGTCTAATACAAAGGTCGTTTATGATAACTATAGTTTACCTTAAGATGTGGCCTATCTGATTCTTGAAGTTATATGATACAAGTCAATATGGTTTGCCGAGCATTGCCAGCCATGTGATTTATGTTTGCGCAAAAGTGTTTTTGCCTTTTATTACCTCTTTTCAGTGTAGTAAATTACTCAATACTTCCTACTTCTATTGTTCACCGTGGAAATTGCTTGGTTAGTGCTTGTTTATTTTTGTTATTTAATTTCCCGATTCTTTGAAGTCTAGACTGCTCTTGAAGAAAACTTGAAACATACACTCTACCCAAAATATACTTTAAAATGTTAAGTCCGCAAAATGGAAATGCACTGTTATGGATGTTGAAGTTTAAGTATGATTGAAGCCTGAAGGCATGTTCATTGTGTAGCATAGCAGAAATGATAACGCTAACAAAGTTCCAACCTGGAAGGTGGAATCTAAGGAGTACATTTTGAAATTTTAGGACTACTATTGATTATAAATGGATAGGGAAATATTGACCTGAAAGGCTCGGCGTATAGGAGTTCACTCGTCTGGCCTTTGTGAGCACTCTTTTCTAGTACTATTGATCCTTTTAAAAGAGACATAAAAAAACTGATTTGCTATGCAGTCTGTACATTCAAAATGGTATGAAGATTCTAGCAAGCCCATGACTCTAGTTTTTGTTCAGTCCTGTTGTTCTTGCTAAAGCTTGGATGATTCTGAGTGTTGAGAGTGGTTGGTTAGATCTCACTGACTTCGTATTAAATTAATAAATTAGGGAAATGAGACCTTATATGAGTCCACTCAGGTTGTGAGTTTAAGTAAGTTCATTATTAAGGTGAAGAGTTTCTTGGTATGTCAGTTTCTTCTCAAGAGTCATTCTTTTGGAGATATTCTGTGTTTTGGGAGCTTTGTAACCTAGGTTACTGCTATATAAAAGTTTGGGCATACATTTCTTTATGTTATGATGCAACTTGTTGTATGCAACACCATACAGTTTTATTTTTGCATTTTTATAATTCCTTGGAGCGATTGGGCCATATAATGTCAGTCAGACAGTCAAGAGTGGATCACTAGTTTAATGTATCAAAATTACACAAAGACTAAATTAACAAGTCATACTTTTTTGGTTTACAGGGGATTCTTCCATGGATATTCAACGATTACAGTTCTCATGATTCTCAACCATGCGCTGAGGTAATTATCTCACAATTGATATAATCCACCCGTCACTTTTTTACTTGCAAATTTCACTTTTATGTTCCTAGAAATTGCACTTTCATGTCAACTGTTTTATTTTATTTTTCTTTTTTGCTTGCAGTGGTATTGCTGTATCAATGGTGATGAAGTATGCTGACAATATCGTGAAGGTAAGACTAGCAATTTTGCTTGGTGTTCAATCATAGACGTGTTCACATTTTCTCATACATCCAAATCTTGTGCTGAATATGCTTGGTCGCCTTACATATATATTATTAACTCACTTGAAAGAAAATGGTGGATGTCATTAACCATAAAGCTACATTATTGCACTACAAGAAAATTGGGATTTAGCTACGAAACGTTTCGTAGACAATTGTCTGGATTTCGTAGTTAAAGGACTTTTGCGACAAAACTGATTTCGTCGCACGTTCGTCGCCTATGCAACGTCGCTAAAGGGTATTTGCTACGAAACCATTTGTCGTCGCAAAGTAACAACTTTTGTCTACGTTGCATAAATTTCGTCGGTATATCAATTCGTCGCAGAATCATTTAGATCACCTACGATTTAATTCGTCGCAAGTGGTTATATGTTTACTACGAACTAAAATTCGTCGCAGAAACATCAACAAACAGATGCAAATTATTTCGTCGCAATTGGTCATATGTATTACTACAGATGACATTCGTCGAGGATAATCACTATCCCACTACAAAAAGTTTTGTCGGTAAAGGTTACTGTTTAACTACTAATTTACTATGTAGGTAATGGTTCTTCTTTGACTAAGAAAGTATCTCGTATATTTTATCAATATGGTGGGCTTTCAACTACGAAATTATTGCGCAATTGTTTAACAACGTAAATATTTTGTCAATATTGGTGCTTCATTCAACCTTGAAAGTATGTAGTTGGACAAATTATCTATATCATAGTTTTTATTTGAAGACAACCCAAAGCATCATAACATAGATAGAAAATCATATTTACAAACTCAGTTTTTGGAGGTACCAATAGTCTACCTGCCTCAAACACACGAAACATCTTCCTACATAAGCACGCCAACAACTAGGCACCCATATACAAATTCATAGTCTCAAAATAAAAGAAACTAGCACTGCCTCCAAAACTTACGCAACCCATCTATTCACAAAAACAAAAGATGACTTTCTCGCCTCGTTACTCAGTCGTCTCTCAGCATCGACATCGACTTGTTAGAATTCACGATGAGCCTCATGCGCAAGTCTACATTGATGAATGTCACTAGCTAAAGCACAAATATCAGGGCAGTAACAAGTGGTCTCACCTTGCAAGATTACCTGCGAGCTGCGAAAGTATATACAAGCAGTGAAGATGACATTTAACATGATAGATATGATGATTATCTTGATAAAGAAACATAATCAAGGCATGCAACGTTGGAGCGTACCTGTTGTTGACTAGGAACCTATCTATTACCATCCGTATCAATAACATATTGACTACAATTCTCGTCCTTTGAGACAAGTGCCAAATGGTGTATTCCCAGCTTGATAATGTGCATGCCTGACAAATGGAAGAAGCAGAAATTGAATAAGGGGAAAATAAAAGGTCCACAAATTTACAATTTTTCTTTTAAAAAACAGAAACATCACTCAGAATAAAAAGTCCATCCATAATTAATTTTTTCTCTTTCTCCACTCAGAAAATTACAATAGATAAGTTATATCCTGCAACTGGCCCCCTTATAGCTAGTATTCAATGTAGGTTTTGTATGTGTCTATTTGCTAGACAAGTAGGGTGTGTCTATCAGCCAGAGAAGCAGGGGAGTGCAAAAAGCCTTCCACCTTCTGTCTATATTGCTCAAACTGACTCTTTTTGCCTTCATATTATCAAGGAAGAAGTTGGTAAAAAGAGGAAAACTTACATCCAAGGCATTTGTTCCCTTGTCCATCAAATCAAGCTTTGTCAACACACTAAAGGTGCGTTCACCTGGAACATAAACATGTCAAAATATGTGCAAAAAATAGCATCATTCTAGAAAATACACTAATATGTCCAGTCAAATTACGTATAGCCTACAAACAACACCTGTGGGATCAACTTCTCTAGCAAGCTCGATAGCATCAAATGTTGCAACATCTTGGTTGGCTGGGGTTATGGCAAGAATGATGCAATCTGGCTACATCTAAGAAGCAGAAGTGTTTTGGTTATGAAATATTTAATACAAGTAGTCCAGAATTGAAATGCTACTTCAGTAAATAGCAGGTGTAAGAATGATCTTCCACTGCAATGAAAGTCTTAAGCCCAATAGAAGGATGATCAAAACAAAAGAAATCAACCTTTTTTATTAATATTTTTTCTTGACCATAATCCAATTGACACTGCCTATTTACTCTTTTTTGGCTATCCATTTTCTAATTAATTTGTCTCTGACTGACTAAAAGTCTATTAACTCTTTCTATTACCTACTCAATATACTAGCTAACCATGCTTTCTAAAATGTTTAATCCAGGTCGAACACAAGTGTATGTTTAGTGCTTCAAATTCTTAAACATGATTTGTTTTGGGGTCTCATGTGTATATTTTTATTTTAGGAACTATGGAGAAATGCTTCTACTATACCTAGTTCTGATGTGTCTGCAGAACTCATTAAACCCCATATGTGTGTGAGATTTTGATCAAATACTTAGAGGATACTTAAGAGTAGTCGTCATCATTTACCCTGCACCCCAATTTTTCTTTTTTGTACCTTGTGTGAGGTTGCCTCCTAGTATAAGAGTAATGCAAGGTATGGTTCCATTCCTAAAACAGAAAATATTTTCAAATGAGACTTATATTTACAACTATTGTTTGGCAGTATTATTTTAATGTTGTGCTAGTATTTTTTTACCCTGCACCCCAATTTTTCATGAAGTTCTTTGGAGCTTTGGGATTCTTTTTATCCTTTCACTCACATTAATGGGTCTATAAAACTAATGGAAAACCATTAAGCATTATTTTACTGAAGAGATCTCTATTCCAAACTAGATAAACAGCCATATGTGAACAACAAAAAGATTCCAACATTTTCTTAGGTGTTTTCTTCCAGGTGGCCAATTCTACTTGAATGTTATACAAAATTGTATAGTATTTATAAAGGAAGTGGAGAAAAGATAGAATTGAGTCATTATTACTACCTGCACAATGAGAGCTTTCAGAAGTCCTTTATAATTGTGACGGTGATGATGAAACGAGAGTAGGTTGTGGTGGTGATGGCTCACGTTCAGAAGCTGCTTTGATGTTGCCTTTTTCATTTTGGCTAGGTTTTTGCTTTGGAGTAGAATCACAACTGCTTATTGCCTGAGTGCCTGTAGTGTATGAAACACCAATATGTAGTCTTGCGCCTTCTCCTATATGAACCAAAAATCAACATGTAAATGTTTACATGTTAAGCATAGCTAAAGCAGCAAAACCATAATAACTGAAGAATTACAATTCTCATCTACCTTACCTTGTCACCAATCCGAATGTAAAACAAGGATTTAGCTAAATGTGCTTCTCTGATTTCACTTTCTCCTAAGTTCACTTTCTCATAAGCATCTTTTTCTACATTGTCGTGTTGCATGTAAGTTGTGGTGTCATTTATTTGAATTCCCAGCAAGGGATGGATGAGCCCCTACTCAGAAGAGGCTTTGGTCTTGGTTAGATACATGATGAACTTCCAGCCTTGTTTATTGTATCAGAAACTGATAGGAAATACCAAAAGAATGATGAAAAATAGACTGCAGAAACTGTGTGCAGACAGCCCAGACACCTTGTACGAAAAATGCCTTATCTTACTCCTCAGGGCTCGAAACTACAAACCGTTTTTTTCTCCTTAAACTAGACTCGTATATCTTTCCAACGCATATAGCCATGCCTTCTGGAACTTCCAGAGTCAATACAGTTTATTAGTTAAAGTTGGCTGAATTTTTGTTCTGCACATTCTGGACATTGGCCACCTTTAACCCTATTTCTTGATAACTGCCCTACCTTTCCGTGGATTCATTTTCATAAGACAATCCGGTGTCACCTTCAATCAATTACATCAGTGCAGTTCTAATAAGAACATTCAAAAGATAAAAACTAAGAAATCAAATAACCACAGGCCAAACACAGTAAATGTCTGATAGTGCCACTTTACTTGAAGCACATACTACTGCAGCAGGCACGTGTTAATGTTGCAGAGAAACCTACATCAAATTTCGGGAATATTCGTACGGAAAAATTACAGAAGACCAAGAGAATTTCTCTATAAGGGGATTTGCTTCCTCCCCTCCACATGAAGTTCAACTTAAATCATCCAAGAGCCCAATTTCAAAAAATTCAGACAGAGAGAGAAAGAACAGAGAGATAGTCCTGGAAACAAATGAGTACCTAAATTAAAAAGATGAAACATAAGAAATGGTGGAGAACTTCATGATCTTATATATAAGAAATCTAAGACTTCTTTACCTGGATAATAATTTATTTTCTAGCCATGTACTGTATCCTTCCTACTCTTCCCATATTTTATTGACATGACATAATCAAACAGAACAATGTAAATCTAGGCTTAACATCAATAGGTATGCATTTGCCAGATGAACAGTTATTTCTAAATTACCTATCAATCCTTGTGATTTCATAATTCATTTTCTAGAAAAACAGATCGAATGAAAGTAATACTTTGATGGGAGCATAAAACAAATACTGTCATTTGATCTGTTCTTCCATTTTTGTCATACATGTTATGATTCAGTTTAAGTCTAAATTGCTCCTTGAGATCAAATGCAAGAACTACAGCTAATGAAAGTAATACTTTGATGGGAGTTTGTAGCTGAACCTCCCCACCCAAAAAAAATAAAAAGCATGCAACAACTACAATTAATGCACTTTACTTGGAGAGTTTATATTCAAATTGACTAGTAAATGCGTTTATGCTATATTGCAAGAAAACTAACTTAACACAACCAACTTGACACCATTCAGGAACCAAACTTTATTGTTTAATTTTGCAATTGAGCAGAATCTAGGGTCTGCAATTAAAAAATATGTGGAAATAATAGTAATTGATATGTGCTATCAAAGGGGCGAACACAGTTTGAATACAGAAACTGAAATTAGGTGCAAAAATGAAAGGGGAATGTACGGCCCAATTGTTGGTGGAGATGAGGATGATGGTGGAGAGAGAACAGAACCAGGTGTAACAGACGGTGAAGAGGACGTAACAAGGGACATTTGGTCCGGTGAAGTACCTGAGCATGAACATCACCATCCATCGTCAATGGCAGCGAAATCAGGTAAAACACCCACATCTCTCCCCCTGGCTCTCTCTCATGGGGGACCAATTTTCCAAGTATGGAAATGAACATTTTATTAACATGGATGAAAATGAGTCCAGATCTCCTGTACCACTTGTGTGTACCACTGGTGTACCACTTTCATCTCAATCATTGGTTGAGATGCAATGATTGGGATGCAATGGTGAAGATGAAAAGTGGTACACTAGTGGTACACACAAGTGGTATAGGAGATCTGGACTCGATGAAAATGAACACTGGGGTAACACTATAATGCCCGATAAAACGAGTAACAAAAACACTGGAAAGACATAATTAAAAAAAAACATGAATATGATGGAGTATTATCAAGTAGATGGGATGCTCTTAAATCAATCTCATACAAATAAAAAAATCTCAATCAATCAAAAACAAGTACAAGAAAGGGAAGAATTTGAGATTAGAAATTACCTAAGAATCGTGGAATGAAGAGCAATCTACCGACATATCAAAAACCCCAACACAAAACGAGCGTCGCAGGAAGTCATCGGACATAAGCCAGAATCTCGTGAATCTTTGTCGGCCGGTGAGGTTAAGGAGACGGTGGCGGTAGAGGGTTTTGTTGTTGAGAGGAGTGGTGGGGAGAGATAGGATGAGGAAGACGGTGGGGGAGAAAGAAGAACTGTGGGGGAGGAGAGAGAAGGGGGAAGACGGGCTGTTGGGAAGAGAGAGAGGAGAGGGAGGAAGACTACCGTTCATGTTAGGGTTACCAGATGAAAGATGCTATATCCTCTGCTATTTTAATTTTCTAATTAACCCCTTCCCCTCAAATAAATTGGGCATTCCAAATTTTCCAGCGAAAACGAAAGCGCGAAAAAGTTGGCGCCTTAAATTGCCGACAAATTAGAGCTCTTTCGTCACGCATGGTTACCAATTTTCTATGAATTCAGTTTCGTAGCCAATTTTATACGGATTTACTATGAAAATTTATTTTGTAGTTAAATAAGTACATTTACCTATAAATTAACTTTCGTAGTTAAAAATTCGTAGCTAATTCTACATTTTCTTGTAGTGTTGGAGGGTGACATGAATACTTTTTAAAGGTTTAATGAGGTGTCACAATGTTTCTTAAGGACAATATGCTCATACCCTCATTATTCACCTCTGTGAAAATAGTTTTAGAGCTCACGTTAACCGGAAAACAATCTTAAGGTATCTTTTGTTTTGCCCAAGTTTTTGCATGTCACTACATGAGATAACCTGTTTTTTTATATCATGTTAGTTTAATATTAGCACACTACTTACTACAATTTCCTGGTCAAATCTTTTCCTTATTAGGTGACCAGTATAAATTGGTCTCCACAACCATTCAGCATTTCCATAGAGACTCCATGTTGCTCTTAATTGGATATTCTCGACATGCCTTGGATGTAGGAACTGAAATGGTCTATATCAATCCTGGCCAAAGAGCAGTCCAGACCTGCAGGAAACAAAATATTGCAATGCCCCTCGTGTTTATTTCTGAATCAAGAAAATGTTCCTTCTTCTCTGGTCTTGAAGTGCATTTGAACCGTTAGATCTGATAATGCAGCAGTATAAATATCGAATAACAGTTAATCTAGTTTCTTATGTAAAAAAGATCCTCAGGAATTAGAAGATGTCTAGATGCTGCACTGTTCAGAAACCTAAAGCCCTGTAGATAGATCACTTGCATCTCTTGTAGTCTGGTAGATAAATTCTTTTGTACTTCCATTAATTGAAAAACATAGCTGTTTACAAAATACATAAACTAGTCATTAATTTCATTCCTGATCTAACGACATAAGCTATCATTCTATATTTTGTGTAGGTGACTGCAATATACCTGGAAATGCAACTTTTATATTTTGCTGCTTTTCTGTCATGATTCATGAATCTGTTTTTATATTGCAAAATCCATTGTATGCAGGTGTAAAAGCCCAGGTTGCAGCTGTTGCAGAGGCACTTTCTTATATTGGAATATCACAGAATTGGTACACTAATCTTCTTCACTGCTGTATGTCACAAGACATCGTGGAACAAAGGGCCATGTCCTCAATTAGAAAGAAAATTATCCCATTACAGGGTCAGAATGGTTTATAATGGCCATGTTCTTAACTCCTTTTTATCTTTCTCCAAAGAGAGAGTGGTTTTGTGCTGATGTGGTTCCTCCTTTTTGCTGCAATTGCTATTGTATTGTTCTTTCTGTACATGTTCTTGTAAAAGATTCCCTTCTCATCTCTGGAAGTTTCATTTATTTCAAGTGAAATTTGTATTGACCGGTAATTCCTTTTTTCCCCCCATGATAAGGCATAGCTTACTGTTTCCTTATCTTTATCTCTTACATCCACATTGTCTATTTGTCTTTCTAGGCCAACTTGCAGTTGGAGGGTTTGAGGAATCTTATGAACAGTTTAAAGATTCTTGTGAATAGCTAGCGATATGATGTACATTGATCCTTTCATGCTACATGACTGTGCACTATATTATATCTTTGAAAATCAATCAATTTGAGAAAAACTGCTCTGATAGTGTTAAGTCTTTCCCTCTCCCCCACCACAGAAGAAATTCCCTCGTTCAAAAATCATATAAAGGAGTAAAAAGATGCATGCATGTTAGAAAGAGTTGTAGGAGTAGTCAACCTGACAGTCATTTGGATTGTTTCTCCAGAAAGAGAGAGGGGGGGGGGAGAGGGGCTGCTTAGAAATTCTATGCCAGTATGTGGTATAATTAAATACTTAGACCTAAACGTTGCATACCATTCTTATTTCGTTGGTGTTAAGGTTTGTGTTATATTGGCAAACTTCTTACTGATTGTCTTTTTATGTTTCCTTTTTGTACTTTAAAATATAGGTTACTTATGAAACATTATACCCTCATGTATTGATAAATAAGCTTTCTTTCATTGTGTTCTTGTACATCTGTAGACAACCTCCAGACGTCTAGCAGACAAGAAGGTGGAGAGATTTGAGAAGAACATCAAGAAGAGAGGTGCAGTGCCCGAGACAACTACAAAGAAAGGAAGTTCTTATCCTGTTGGGCCGGTGGTGCTTGGGTTGTTCATATTTGTTGTTGTTGGATCCTGTAAGTCTCACACATAGTTACACTTAAAAGTTTTCTTGAATTGTCTATGCCTGCCTAAATTGTATATTGATCATATTTCCTTATTTACTTTTTTTTTGGCCAGCTTTGTTTCAGATCATCCGCACGGCAACAAGTGGAGGCATGGCCTAAATATGCTTGGGGCTAAATGAAGATGTATGTGTTAGGGTGCGTGTATGCGTGTTGATTTGTAGTAGATGTCTTTGTAGCTAAATGAAGATGTTATGTTGGGATGTGAAATGGGTGTTTTGTTGTGACTGAGGTTAAGCAATGAAACTTAATATATATATAAAGTACTTTTCTATCTTATTCTTGATCATTTTCTGAACTGCACTTCATTAAGTATTTTGGTACTCTTGTTGGTATCCACACTTGTGTTCCACAGACTTGTTATGCCGATATTGTATTGTTAATGATTTCTCATTTGGATTCACGAAATTCTTGTTTCTGTGGATTGTGGGAGTTGAATATGAAGGGAAAGTGCTGCATTTAATCTGATGCAGATTATTTGTGTAATTGTGTTTGACCCCTTTTTTTTTTTCTATATAAATGTAGTTTTTTTATGGGATTTTGTGGGTCAAAACAGGTTGACCCGTTTCGACCCGTTACCCGTTTTGACCCACCCATTTCAACCTATTTAATATTTGGGTCATAACGGTTTATGATCCGTTTCGACCCATTACCATTTCGACCCGACCCATACCCGATCTGACACACTCAATTGCCAGCCCTAGTTGCAACTATCTCAACATTCATCTCCATCTTCAAGTAAATAAATTTTCCTTCTTTTTTTATCTTCAATTCTCTTGGCTGTGTTCTTAAATGGCTGAATGGCTGAATGCTGTTGTTTTTCCTTGGTTTTCTCAGTTAGAAACTTAGGATACATAGTCACAAACGATAAGCAGTTAGAGCTAAATCAATGAAGATGAGAGCTAACAATAATTATGTCCTTTGTGAGATTACTCCTGATTTAGTACATTGAAAATGTAATGCCGATCATGGGTTTCCCACATATTCCTAAACTCAATTAAAAGTACGTAAATTTGCATTGTAACGAACAAAGAAATAATATTTTCTCAAAATCATTAATTTTTCTATAAAACGTAATTGTTACGATTTTGATGAAACTCAAAACCAATACATAAATCATTTCTTTTAAAATCGAGTACTTTGATCATTGAATCAAGCTCATAATTTTAGAATTGCACAACATGAAACTGTTGGGGGTAAGTTTGTGGGTCCACAAAGAGGGGGATACGCTATACGAGAGAGTAAAACAAAAAATATAATTCTTCTATCGCTGTCGATAAAAATAAAAATATGGATTATAGATTATTCGTCATATTAAAAAACGAAATTGATCATTAACAAGCAATAGTCAATCACATATGACAACTCAATGCACTAATGCGTTTTGGGCTCCATTGTAACCAAATCAATCGTTGATGCTCAATCATTTGAGCCCACTAACTACGGTTAGTGTTGGTTCGTAATTAATACTCCTTTCGTTTCAGGCAAAGAATTTACGTTTAAAAGTCAAATTTTATTTAAAAAATAATATTTTTAGTAATCCATTAGTAATAAAATTTGACTTTTATTCCTAAATTTTTGAAAGTAAACTCTTCAAGTGAAGCATCCTAAAATAAAATAGTGAAATCTTTATCTGAAACGAAGGGAATATTTAGGACCACTAACCTAATCACAGTTAACACCACTATGATCGTTCCACAGATTAGTAACACTAAACTATTCCACATGGCCAATATCTCGATCAAGTAACAACAATCACATACTTCATGAGTAAATAACAAAGCAATAGCAATGACATATCAATAAACAAAACAGAATACATTAACGTAATATCTAAATTTCTAAACATTACACTATTTAATAGGTAAAATTACTTCACTACCCCTCTCCACCTTTAAACTATACTACCTCCCTCCCTCACCCCCCCTTCACGTAATTTTGATTACATGTCATTGTTGATTCGGTTTCCATTGTTAAGACATGTGTAGCGGATGTTTTATAAAACATCCACTAGTGTGTACCGTAAGTGAATATCTGTTAAATGTTAAAGGGTACTTAGGTTATTTTATATATTAAATGATGTTATGTTTAGGGATTTGAGTGTTACGTTTAGGGTCGCTCTAAACAAAAATACTTTTCAATTAAGGGTGTGCAGAAGATTTTGTAAACCGGTTCAGACCAATAAAAACTGGACTGGATCATTACTTTGATTTGGTCATAGATCTGAAATTTTATAGAACCAAACCTTTAGATCGGTCTGGGTTTTCAAACCAAAAAACATAGAATCAAACCGAACCAATTCAATAGATTAATTTATAACATAACCCAAATTCTCTAAGTAAAAAATGTTATTTTCTATTTTTTCGTCAAATAGAGGGAGTGTCCTCGGTTCGAACAAAACTTTTAAAACCCTAATCTATTGCTTTGTTCAAGTTCTTTTACTATTAAACAATTTTGTTCTATTTTTTACTTTTCACTCACTTTTGTAATTTTATTTCCATGGGATTGTTATGTTATAAACCTATCACTTTCATACTTAATTGTTGAATGTATTATTATTGAATGTTTTTTAATTTTTTTATAAAGTTGAAAATTTTATTATTTGTATGTATTAATTAGTTAAAAACCGTAGTATTGATCTGGTCATGATTCTCGTATATCTTGGGTTGGTTTTGGACCAGACAAAAGTATTGTTTCTCATATATATCGAGTTGGTTTTGGTTATGAATTTTTTGAAAACTTCCGATTTTTCCTTTTCTTGTGGAAAAACTGGATTGAATTGGACCGAACCGATCCAAGCTTTAACTCACCCCTAATTTCAATAATAAGGCTACAAATCGAATATGAACATTTTAGAGACCACCACGCAATGAAACATACGAAACAGTCCCAAATAGTCTCCTTATCTCAAAAAAGTAGATTTTTTGTAGGACGGTCTTACGGATCTTAATTCGTAAAATGGAACTCTACTCTCTTATAGATCAACCCAGTAATACATGGTGAATATGGTAAATATGATCAATCTTATAAAAAAATATTTGTAAAACGATATTACACAAGTTTTTACCATTTCAAAATTATCAAAACTAATCCACTGCTGAATTTATTACCACCGGCCGTCAACGAGTACAAGGAGTTAAGTGGCTCTAGCATTACTCCTAGTTATAATCTCTTTTGACTTGTCCAAAATTAATTTTGGATGAATTGTTATTTATAGTATGCCATGTCATTCATGAACATTGCCGTACATGTGGTTCATCATCTATATCAAAGGCACGTGTTTTTTTATAGGTTAAAACAAAATATTTTAAAATCATTGCCTAAGTGTTCTTGTCATTTCTTCCAACAATTGTCGCATGCAAAATCTATATTTCTCGCTAATAGATAAACTATAAAATGGATCTGATCCATATATACATCAAAACGAATTTTAGTAAAAAATTATAATATCAATTTTGACTATTCAAAATAAAGTAAAACAAATTAGGTATGTAACTCTTTTGTAAGATAATTTTACGGCTCCAAATTCCTTATCACACTCTCTGTCACATTTACATATCTTAATTTATAAGACAAAACTTCACTCAATTCATTAATACGCGGTAGATCGGATAAGGAGGATCCGTCTTATAAAATATATCCGTAAAACCGTCTTATCTAAAGTTTTTACCGACAAATTTAACTGCTCTCGTATTTTCATAATATATTTTGTAATAAAAGTAATCCTGATATTAAAATAAAAGAAATCAAACTTTTACCAAGCCAAGTAAAACCAAACATTTAATTTATTTTTCTTTTTTTAGGGGCAAAACATTTGCTATTTAGCTATAGAAATAGATAGAATCTAGTTTTGGAATATTCTAAAAGAGTTCATTTTTAAAAGTTATATTTACGATTATTTATAATTTTTCAACTTTGCTGTCCACATACTATAAATATCTCGATTTTTTTTATAATTATAACTAACTTCAAAATTATTTTTTTTCTAATTATTAAACTTTTCCGACGTAAACTCTTCAAGTGAAGAAAGGGAGTAATTATTTAGAAACATTAACCAAAATTAAATAGGGAAACATTTCATTTGAGAAAGAGTATCTATCTATATTTATCTTTTTCCAATTCTAAGGGAGGATAGGAATGAATCAAATCAAAGACGGAAATCCACTCTCAATTGGGTAACGAAGATTCGTTTTATCAAAAATATTTATATATCATAATTTTAAATACTCCCTCTGTTCCTAAATTATCGTCCTCGATCCTTTCCTTTTTCGTCCGTCCCAAAATAATTGTTTACTTTGAAACTTACATTTTTAGAACATCACTTTTACCACTTTACCCTTACTTTTTCACTCTATTTTAATTATGGGCCACATATACATAGACATTAAAGGAAACTACACATTAAACTAATATAAATAATCAAGTCAATTACTTTTTTCTTAAACTGTGCGCCAGATCAACCCAGACGATTATTTAGGGACGGAGGGAGTATAAAAAAAGAGCTTGAAACATTTAATATTTTTTTATTGATCCATTCTGCAAGATGATCCCCTAATGAAACAAATAAGAAAAATAAAAATAAAAATAGGAAATCGCGATTGGAAAAACAAATTAAATTAAAACAAAAACACATCTATAGCTTAAGCTCCGTATCAACTTCCATACTCTCCATCTCCATCTCTATTTCATCTCTCTTGCGCTTTCCTCCGAAAAGCCTATCAACAATATCATCCTTTAAACATTTATTTTCTCCAGAATTTATTCTGTTATTATTAGCCAGATCTTGATCGCCATGGCTTGAACTTGTACGACGACTCACCGGAAAATAATTAGAGATCACTCGGTTGGAAGTAGAAGAAGGCTGTTGGACAACGTCAACGACGTCTCCAAGTTTCATCCTTTTCGGTGACGATGCACCGTTTGTGTTCGTGTTAAGTTGCGGCCGAACAAACGTACCCCGTACAAGAGGTGCAATACCCCAAATAGTAGGGATGTGGCTTTGTCGAACGTTGTTGCTTGGATGCCAGTGTTGTTGTCGTTGTTGTTGTTGTTGTTGTAATTGGTTGTATGGAAAAAACCGGCTTGGTTGAACGATAGCAAAGTTGAGTCGTTGATTCGGAATCGTGGTGTTATATGCATTGATGTGTCTACTTTGTTGGGATTGAAACAATACATAGGCATTATGTTGTTGGGGATCCATTGAAATAGAGGAAAAAAATCAATGAGGGTTGAAAGAAATTAATGAGGGTATTAATTTGACTGAGAACGGTGGAGTTGGAAGTTGGAATGGGTCTAGGGTTGATTTCTTGGGTGGTATATATAGGCTTGGGAATGACTGACAGTCTGACAGACTGTCCAAATCTTGAAAAAGGAAAGTTTCCTTATTCCAAAGGTTTCATGCATGGAAAGTTTTGTATCCCCACGTCAACATTCCTTTTTTATATACTACGACTGTACGATGTTATCCTACGTCGATTTCTTGTAATGAAAGAAATCGAGTGGATCCATTCCAAATTTATGGGAAGCAACTATATAGGCAACCATGGATTTTTACAGCTGTATTAAAATCTCCCATTCCAATTATACATTGAATTACTTATTTTTAGTCTCTCCTTACCATTTCGACTATACTTATTGATGGATAGTTAACCACAAAATTAACCATGCTATATGGAGTAAATAGGGTGAATTACCCAAATCGTCCATGCACTTTACACCTTTTTTCGACTTCATCCTTAAAAAAATTGAACCTTATTGGTCCTTGTACAAAAACTTTTGACGGGGCTAATCATTCCATCCACTTTCGTTATTTTTTTTAAGTCAACACATGTGCATCTCATGTGATATTAGCTAGGGGTAAAATAGTCATTTACTTAAGAAAGTGGAACTCATGTGATATTAGAGGCATCGGATCGCATAGGGCCATAGGCTGGAGGATCAAAAAAGATAAATTTGGAGGTGTGTCAGTGGAACTCGGTACCGGTTGGTTTGCCGGAGTCGGTGGCAATTACATCACAGTCCAATCCCGTTTGGTCAACATTATAATAACGGCTAATTACATCGTTACCCTCATATTAGGTTTTCAAAAACAAAACATTATGGGTATTTTTGTCTTTTCAAAAGAAAATAATTAATGGACAATTTTACCCTAGGTCAATATCATGTGAGATGCATGTGCATTGACTTAACGGAAGAAAAACTAACGAAATTGGACGGAATGATCAATTGTGTCACAAGCTTTAGTAGAAGGACGATTTTTCAGATTTTGAGACGAAGTTGGTAAAAGGTAAAAAGTACAAGGGACGATTTGGGTAATTCACCCTAAATATTTAGCATATCTATTGAAAATTATGTGCTGATTTGATTTTATAATGTCACGCGAGGTTTCGTGTATTCATTGCTATTAGTAGAAAGGTAAATGTGTGTTGAGCATGCCTCATAATTGAGTGTGTTGGGTCGGGTTGGGTAATGGGTCGAAATGAATTGTAACTCATTACAACCTAAATGTCAAATATATAAAAATGGGTCGACCCACTTTAACTCGGATTTCCCCATAAAAAGTCCATACATTTATGGAGTAAAAATCTTGATTCAAAATGGGCAACGGGTTCGACTCACTTTAATCCTACTCATTAATATTTTTAGGTCGAAATGAGAGGTTGTATTGGATCGGATAATTTTCAAATCGAATCGCGTAGATTAACGGGTTTCGGCGCGGGCTGTAATTGTCAGACTTGGTATCGAGCAATGAGAGTGTGTACCTAGACTTACTTGCGTGCAAAGAAATGGGCTAAGTGCTCGTTTGTTGCAGCTTATTTTGAGTGGTTTTTGGCTTTTGAAAAGCCATATGTAGAGTGTTTGTTTCAGCTTATAAGCCAAAAGCCAATAAGTGAGATACAACACCATTTATGCATGGAAAAGCCAAAGCCAAAAAGCCAAAATTTTGAGCTTTTTTGGTTTTTTTTTAAAGATGAAAACAACTATTTATTAATAAATATTTGATTATCCATATTTCATCCTTTTATGAAATATACATAAAAAATATGAATACTAATTTTGAAGTTTTTTTTAACAAAAAAATATAACAACTCATAAATAGCTTTTCAACATCTGTAACAAACAGTCTATCATACAATCAGTCACAAGCCATTCAGCCATCAGCTTAAGCTATTAACCATAAATCATAAGCCATCAGCCACAACAAACGATAAGTAAAGGTACACGTCCGCAACCCAGTAGAATGAGCCGACAAACCCCGTATCTACCAAACTTACGATTCGAGTCTTTTTATCCTCAAAATAAAATTAAATACGAGTTTGTTGAAAAGTAACAACCTAGTTCATTTATGTATAAACAATTTATTCACTCAAGTTTATTTGTATCATTTGTTCATTTCAAGAAGTATTCCGTTTTTGCCGTAGGCTCGTAGCTATTATGGTGGCGTTTTACAAGAACTCAAGAAGCAATTAAAGTAATTTATTTGTTTTTTAGTGATGCATTGTTGGTGTAAAGCTGTTTTTACACAAAGTGGCCTAAAAAACTTTTGGTAAATATTTGAGTAAAACGGTTTTACAGATATTTTTTTATAAAATTTATCATCTTTATACGACTTACTATATGTTGATGGGTTGAGCTGTGAGGGAGTGAGACTCCGTTTTACGAATTAAGATCCGTATGACAGTCTTACAAGTTACAGGAGACCTACTCAAAACCTTATTGTTAAAAGAAATAATTTAAAAACTCAATTTGTTGAGAATGAGATAGTTCGATTAACTAGGCATTAGGTACGAACTATTCGTGTTTCGGATAAGTACATAGCAATTTCTGGGCTTGGGCGATCGCCAGGATTTCGACTGAGCGATCGCTCAATGAAGAAATCTTCTAGGGGTGCTACTGTCTTTTGCGAGGTCGCCCAGTGCTTAGGCTGAGCGACTGCTCAACCCCGTTTTTCCTGTTTTGATCTTTAGTCCGTTTTTTTTAATCTTTTTAAGGGTTTTAGGGTTTCTATTGTACACATATAAATAGTTGTATACCTCGAACGTTTGAATGTGTCTCTAATAAAATTTCGACAGTATGTTGGCCCTAATCTCTCTCTCTTCTTTGTGATTGATCCTATTATACTTTATTAACTAGTTATTTAGCTCGTGCTATGCACGGGTACAATGTGGAATATATATATTTTTGTAATAATAATATAACTTTTAGACATTATAATTAGATTGTTAATCTCTTTCATGATTATAATTTTTTTTATATTGTTAATACTATTAAATGATTTTTTTACCTAAATACTTTTAAAATTAATATAAGTTTCTAGCTAACGTGAGATACACATTTTGTATTAATAATAATATTAATTTTTTTTTATCGAAAGACTTTTAAAATTAACATTTAACATGATAATAATATTAGAAGTCATTTTGTTAAAAACTTTTAAAATCATAATTCATTTTTAAACAATGTAAGATACACATCTTCTATTGGTGGTAATGGTAGAAGTTTTTTTTATCAAAAAACTTTAAAAACCAACATCACTTTATAACAAATGTATGTTACATCTTTTCAATTAGAAATTAATAATAGTATTTTTCATACAAACATCAATTTCTAATCAATGTGTGATACATCTCTTCTATTGGTGATAATACTAGAATATTTTGTAACCATGTGAGATACATCTCTTGTAAAAGTGAAAATCTTTAATCTAAAGACTTTAAAATCTAATATTTTCTTTTTAAACAATGTGTTATACATCTCTTTTATTGGTAATAATATAAAATAATTTAAACTCAACATCATTTTCTAGCCAATGTGAGATACACATCTTCTATTGGTAATAATGGTATATATATATATATATATATATATATATATATATATATATATATATATATATATAAGTTGGTGAGAAGCACTATGGTTGTGCCACCTCACCACCTTTGGATAAATCATCATTCTAAAGCATATTCCATGTGGAAGCTTTAAAAACTTTTGGTTTTTTAGTGATTTTGAAAATTAACATCACTTTCCAACCAATGTATAATGCATTTCTTCTATTGGCACTTAATAATAGAATTTTTTAAACCAACATCAATTTCTAACCAATGTGGGATACATCTTTTCTATTGTTGAAAAATTAGTGTTTTTAGTGAAATAAATTGTGCAACTTGAGGCACAAATTTCTTTACGTGTTATTTGTTTGTTAACGAATGTAATTGCGCAAATGTATTCTACTCGGTGAGAGCATCAAAATGATATATTTATTTGTCCAAATCAAGTTTTGGATAATAAGATATCAAGACTTAAAGTTTACTTGTTAAAAAAAATAGCATTTTTAGTGAGAGAAATTGTGCAACTTGAGGCACGAATTTCTTTACTTGTTATTTGTTTGTTGGTAAAGGTAATTGCGTAATTGTGTTCTACTCGGTGAGAGCATCGAAATGATATATTTATTTGTCCAAATCGCGTTTTAGATGAATAAGATATCAAGAGTTAAAGTATAATACTTATTAAAAAATTAGTATTTTTAGTGAAAGAAATTGTGCAACTTGAGGCACAAATTTCTTTACGTGTCATTTGTTTATTGACAAATGTAATTATGCAAGTGTGTTCTACTCGTCAAGAATATCGAAATAATATATTTATTTGTCCAAATCAAGTTTTGGATGAATAAGATATCAAAGCTTAAAGTATGATGTTAAAAGTGGGTCATTAGAAGTAATATCTAACTTTGAAGAGTTTTATCCCACATTGGTTAGAAGTAATGTTAGTTGTAAAAGTTTTTAAATATAAGTCTTCTACTATTGACAATAGAAAAAGTTATATATACTAATAATAATACTCATTATCATATTGATTGTAATTATGTATTATTATTAGCTAATGGCTAGAAACCAAAAGTTTTTAAAACTTTCCACATGGATGCTTTAGAATGAATATTTATCTAAAGGTGGTGAAGTGGCACAATCATTATGCTCCTCACCAACTTTAAATAAATAAATAAATAAATAAATAAATATATATATATATATATATATATATATATATATAAAGACTATTTCCACTACAATTTTTGCTTATCCACTACTTCTTTAATAATTGAATCAAATAAATACATATTTTGACAAAATTACTCCTAAATACTTGCTCATTTTAAGTTGACTAATTAACTTACTTTCTTAATTACCTTTTAACAATAATTTTAGTTCAAACATTTATGAACAATATAGTTATTTTATTATTATTTTTACTTTTTGTAGTGACTTTATTAATTAATCTTACGACTAAAGTTATATTGTATAATTAAAAAATATCGTAAGGAAATTTTGTCTACCAAACTTTGAGTAAATATATGTTCATTAGTTATGAAAAAAATTTAAAGTGAAATTTAAAGGATGTAATAGTAAAATAATCGAATAGTAAAATCATAATATGAAATAGTATCGAAATATTTAAATATTTTGTCTACCTTTATAATCGAGTCAAAATTTTAATTCTTGAGTTTATTGAAACAAATATTCAGTTTTGAGCTACCGGCCCAAAAGGCCCAAACATTGGTCACGTGTCACGCACGCCATCTTCATGGTCACAAGCAAATCACGTATTCTCATCAAAGCTAGAGCTCAACTCATAAGCGAGTATGGCGAGCATGCAGCCTCCTACCTGAAGTCAGGGGGCTAAGAGTATGACGAGCAGGCAGCGGTTTATGCGAGCACGCTCATACCTTTCAGTTACTTGGTAACGACCGTCTTGAATGTGGGAAGTTAATGCTGGGAAACCCGCCCCCACGTTCCGGACGTGGCCCTGAACGTGCCCATCTTTCACGTCCATGCTTTCAATGTTCATCTCTCATCCTTGAAGGTTGACCCTATATAAACTTCATTCTTCAGAAAGAAGGGGTACGCTCATTTTTATAGTCTGAAACTTGTCGAAATATATATGTGCTTACTGGTTTACTGATTATTACACGAGTGCGTTTCAAATATCCAATTATTACAAGCCCAAAGTATCCGCTTAATTTGGATACATCAAGTTTAATATCTATCATAATAATTGAATTGATATTTTAAAATAATATTTTAAAACTAAATTAGAATATTAATTTTTATAGTAAAATATTCGATATAATCTAAAATTGTAGAAAATGTATTAACCATATTATTTTTATGATAATGGAATATGAAACGTAAGTGATTAGAAAATTTGATTAAACATATTTATTACCAAAAAAAAATAAGTACCTTCTTTGTTGAGAATTGAAATATTAAAAATATAAATAGAATACTTATGTTGTCCATTGATGTTTGATCAAAAAATAATGTTAGAAAGTAATTAAGAAAGAAAATTGATTAGTCGATTTAAAAAGGGTAGTTTTATCCAAACATGTATTTATTTAATTCAATAATTAAGGATGTAGTGGATAAACAAAAATTATAGTGAAAATAGTTTTTCCTATATATATATATATATATATATATATATATATATATATCAAGCATAATTTCAATTGTACAGATTATATATTAACATATATTAAAATTATGTGTTTTAGTCGTCGACCAATCAAATGGCTTGTAATAAAAACAAAAGAAAAACATCAATATTAAAAATAAAAATAAAAACTAGTTTTACACCCGTGTATTTAACACACGAAAACAAAACTTTTTAAATTATATTATACTCAAGCAAAACGATAAAATTAATAAAAATTAATTTAATTATTAAATAATACGATACCTAACATTTTTTGTAGAACCTTCAACCATACATTGTTGAGAACCAACAATTAAATCAAAAAAAGAAAAAAGAAACTAAAACTTAAATAAAAAAATGTTGACCATAACATTTTTTATATACACGACATTCAATTAAAAAATCAAAAACCAAAGAGAGAAGGAAAGAATGAAGTTAGGCTTTAATTGGAATCTACTAGAAGACTAAAAATTGTTATGGGGTATACTTAATACATCACCTATAAAATGCTTAATACATCACTTTTTTAAAATGTGTGACCAAAATACCCTTTATATAATTTATTTTTTTTGTTTTTTATTAAATTTAATTTAACAAATTTTAAATTTAAAAATATTTTAAACACAATTAATTTATTAATTAATTTGATTTAGTTACTAAACACAATTAAATTACTAATTGATTAAAAAAATTAGGGTTTAGGACTGGTTTGGCAGCAGTCCTAACCAAAAAATTTTTGTTCTAGGGTTTAGGACTGGTTTGGCAACAGTCCTAACAAAAAAAAAATTAGGGTTTAGGACTGGTTTGGCAACAGTCCTAACCAAAAAAAAAATTAGGGTTTAGGACTGGTTTGGCAGCAGTCCTAACAAAAAAAAAAATTAGGGTTTAGGACTGGTTTGACAGCAGTCCTTACAAAAAAAAAATCGGGTTTAGGACTGGTTTGGCAGCAGTCCTAACAAAAAAAAAATTAGAGCAAAAGGCTATTTGGTCCACAATTTGATTTTAAATTAATTATTAAATTAAAATAAAAAAATTAACATTAATTTAAATTTAATAAAAAAACAAAGCATTAATTTAAATTTAACAAAAAAAAAAAAAAAATGAATTTACGTAAAGGGTATTTTGGGAAAAGCATTTTCAAAAGTGTTGTATTAAGCATTTTATAGGTGTTGTATTAAGTACCGCTAAATTGTTATTTATCGATGTCATTGACCCAATGACCCCAGTCTAGAATTATTGGATAACCCACTAACATTTTCGAGAATTGTGTGGTATGCATAGAGTTTATTCCAACAACAGAACAAACGGTTGATATTCTAACTAAGGGGATGTTCAAGGCTTCAAGCCAGCTTTTGAGTTTTTGTTAGCAAGTTAGGATTACTTGACATTTACTTTCCTCTTCCCTCTTCGTACGTACACCATCGCCTCATCGCCGCCTGTAAATCCCAAACCTAGATAGAAGGTGGTGTTAATGAGGGATGCGGACCATGAGACGACGACAATGAAGTTTTTTAATTTTACATAATAAAACATGTATATTTTTATATAATAATTTAGATAAAATAATTTAAAATTGTAGTTGAATTTTTCAATTGTTGTTTCAAATATTGTGAAAATTATAAATATTAATTCATTATTCAAGATATTTTTGTCATTGTTTAAATTGCCTTTGTTTTAACATAATGAGAGAAATTGAAATTCTCGTAAAAGTTTCAGATCTGTATGTTGAGTTGTTGATTGCTATAGCGCATATATTATGACTTTTGTACGACATTACTAACTTGACCAATCATGGCATGCTTTGCTATAGGGGTGAGCTTGGTCCGGTTCGGTCCAGTTTTTTGGAAAAAAAAGAGAAAATTGGAACCAGACCAATAGTCTGGTTCTCAAAAAATTTAGAACCGGAACCAACCCGATATGTATAAGAACCAAAACATTGGTTCGGTCCAGAACCAATCAAAGATGTATGAGAACCAGAGCCGGACCAATACTATGATTTTTTTACTTTTTAACTGTTTAATACAAATACATAATAAAAATTTAAAGACTGAAACTTCATTAAAAAAAACTAAAAAACCTTCGATAAATGTATATTCAACAATTAAAAATGTCGAACTCATAAACTCATAGCATAACAAACCGATGGAAACAAAATAATAAAAGAGTACCAATTAAAAAGTAGAACAAAGAAAGTAGTATATATATATATATATATATATATATATATATATATATATATATATATATATATATATATATATATATATATATATATATATATATATATATATATATATATATAATAAACAACATATTGAGTCGGTTCGGTCCGGTTCCGTGTTATTTTAGTTCGAGAACCAGGACCAACTCAATTGTCAAAATTTATGAAAATTTAGATCCAAGACCAAACCAAAGTATTGGTTCGGTCTGGTTTCGAAAAAAATCATACACACCCCTAGTTGCTAGCATATTCATTAATGGAAAGGAAAAAACTTCATTAATTATGGAAAAAGAAAAAAATTACTCCCTTCAAGAGTCTCCATTTGAAAGTCAATTTTTTTTTTAAGAAAATAACATTTTTAATAGTTTTTTATTAATAAAATACTCCCTCCATCCCAAAATTATTGTCTTATTTTTTTTTTCGTCCGTTCCAAAATAATTGTCTTCTTTGAAAGTTTCTTTTCAGTACATCACTTTTACCATTTTACCCTTACTTTTTATTCTTACTTTAATTTTGGACCATATATTCATGGGCTTTAAAGGAAACCACACATTATTCCAATATTAATAATTCAGTCAAATATGTTTTCTTAAATTGTGCGCCAAGTCAACTCAAACGATAATTTTGGGACGGAGGGAGTAACACTTTTATGCTTTAATTTTTTTAAGTGGACTCTTTAAGTGAAACATCTCAAAATTGAATAGTGAATTCTTTGCCTGGAACATAAGAAATAGCTCATAAGATATTACCTTTGCATACTGATTGAAATTATAACTGGATCAAATGAGGGTGCCATTAATTTGTTTCAATTCTTGTTGATTTATCAGTGTTTAATTATTATTTTTTGCAAAATAGGTGGGTTTTGGAGAACAGAATGTTTTATGTGAGGTTGTAGGAGCTCAATGTGAGTTTATGTAAGATGAGTTGTCACAATTTATATTGTTTAAGATTCTTAAATATACATGTGAAGGGAAAACAAATGGCCATTTATGTTTTGTGATTATCAATCCATATATCGGTCAAAATTTGAAGCATATAAACATGAGAAATATTTCATCTTCAAGTGCATGAATTTAAATTAAAGTTGTCTTTTAGTTAATGATTTTAGGCAGAAAATTGGCGTGTTAGGATGAATACATATATATATACATACTTGAGGATATATGTAAACAGAACCCCTAAATGTAAAATGTGATAAGAAATAAATGTGAGCATTTTCGTAATGAATTGACAGGAGTTTAGGGTGAAAAAAGATGGGTAATTTACAAATAACCCCTTAATTATTGGATTTATATGAATTTTCCCTTAGTTACTAATTGAAATAATGTATCTCATTTTACTATAAAATTTTCATCAATTGCACTTTCTGCTTAGGTAACGCCGAATTGGTGAAATTTTCCAACCTAATACTTACATAACCATCTTTATGTATTATTTTTACCATAATACTCCCCCATCCCAAAATTATTGTCATGCTTTCTTTTTTCGTTCGTCTCAAAATAATTGTCTTATTTGAAACTTTTCTTTTCATGAAAACACTTTTACCACATTTCTCTTATTTTTTCATCATACTTTAATTATGAGCCACATATACATGGATTTTAAAGTAAACTACACATCAAACTAATATTAATAATAAAGTCAATTATTTTTTCTTAATCCGTGTGCCGGATCAAATAAGACAATAATTTTGAAAGGGAGGGAGTATTTAATATAAAGATAAACAATTATTTATATTGAGCATTTTTAAGTATAAAGAGAGTCTTAGAGTAAAGAGAGTAAAACACTAGTAAATTACAACACCAAAATAACATTATGGTCAAAAAATACCTAAACGATGGGCACATGAGTCTCAATTGAGCACTTAACGTTAACTAAAATAACAATGTCTAAATTGAAACTGCAATTAAAGAAAATGCTATGGTTGGTGGCATCAATTGGAACCCATTCAACCCAACCCATAATAGAGGGGTGTTATTTTTAATTTACTCGAAAATATTAATTTCTACCGATAGTGTATCAAAATTTTACTCTTAAAAAAAGTGGGTAAAAAAAATAGTATCTTATAAAACACATTAATTAAGAGTAAGATATAAAGAGTGTTTGACATGGTGATGCAGTGGTTATATTTTGATTTTTTTTTTTTTCGTTTGGTCACGATTGGAAATAATTGTGAGAGAAAGATAAAGAGAAGCTGGTGGGAGCAAAGACCTATAAAGTTCAAAAACACCTCTAAGAATGATTTTGAGGTTGATTTTTAGATTTTCAATTCTTGTTGGTAATAAATGAAAAGAAAAATAGAGAAAGATATAGAGAAACTAATAGGGTCAAAAAGAGAAAATTTTAAAACTTTAAACCAAATCTTTCAATCTTGTAAGGAGAACATACATACTCTAAATCATGCAAGGAGATCTAGAACATAACCCAAAAAAAATTAAAAATTTTCAATTACAAAAACACCAATATTAAAGTATGATATCCCAAAAATTTCCAGATGAAGTATTCTTTAATTTCTAAGAATAACTTCAAAATCATATTTAAAAATAAAAAATATATTCAAAACTCTAAATTTTAACATTTTGAATTCCCCATTTTGGGGACTGCAAACATATGGGCAAACAATTAAGTTTTAAATCGTAATTAAATAACAACTAGTTTTTACACCCGTGTCTTAAACGCATGACATATATATTTTTAAATTAAGCTATATATAAAAAAAATGAATAGAAAAAACAAAATTATAAGATGAACACATATCTTGAAATGAAAATCGATCAACACATATTATGAAATGAAAATCGAATTATTTTGAATTTTTACAGATCAAAATTGTTTCAATCCTTTCGTGATTTTGCAAGTTTGTTTTAATGTTTGCACTGTCTTGTTGCACCTCGTGTATCAATGTTCTGGATATAATGAAATATGATTAAAATGATATCATGTATTTTGATACTTGTGAATCATTGTTTGTTGTATATGAATCATTTGACAATGTACATCTACTAAATAACCGATAAAAGATGTTATAAATTATTACGATGCATGAATATACATCAATATTTCAACCTTTGAAATCATACTAGGATAATTATCTCTTATTTCACATGTTCAATTTATTAATAAACATGATTTTTATATTATAGTATTATGTAGTTATTTCAATATTTTTTTGTCATTTATGTGTCTCTATACACACACACACGAATATGTAGTAAATAGTTTACCAAAAACATGAACTAAATTTGCACAATTTGCTTTAGATGTACTTGAACAAAAAAAGGGAAATTTGAGAAACAAATATGATTAATTAACCTTACCACTATAAACTATTTTTTATTTTATTTTTTTTACCGAAAACGGTACTAAAATTTGCACTATTTTTGTTTTAAGTACTTCAACAAAAAAATGGAAATTGATAAAAAAAAATATAGTGAATTAATTTTACCACCATAAAATATTTGTAAATTTGTTTTGTGGAAGTTTTTGTCACCAATTTAGATCACATCAATTGTACACATAAATTGTAATTTGTAGTTGTTTGTTGTGATATATGTATCTGTCATGACTATCAAATACGGAAACATTTGATATGTAGTATAAACAAACTAGTACTCATGCTCGTGCCGATGGCACGGTGCCAGTTTGAGAATTTATCAATAAATAAAGGAGATAATGTGGAAATGAATTAATATTTACTTATAATTTGTAGGGGTTGGATATATATATATATATATACACTACACAATCAAAAGGGGAGAAAACTCAAATACGTAACAAAATAAAACATTTTACTTTGCTATTTATTTCGTAAAAAAACCTAGAAATAAATATTTTAATTGTAACTACTGTAAAAATACGAAAAGAAAATTTTATCAGCAAATATTATCAGCAAGAATTTTTTTTATTTGTATATAAAATTGCGGGTTGGAAAAAAAATTTAATTGATAACAATTTAAAAATTTTGAAAAAAATAAAAATTAAAAGAAAAAAATTAAAATACAAATATTCCAAACTTAGACATAAATTAAATTGAGATTCATTTGATTACGATAGCAATCAATTAAGAAACTACAACTAAATATTTATAAAACTGAAAAATGTCATTTTATTATTAATAAACTACTAAAAGTATTATTTTCTTACAAAAATTAATTTTTAAAAAATGTCTCTTTGCCCGTAACGAAGGAATTAATTAATAATTTATATAAGAAATTATGGGCCGAACAAAAAAACGCCATACAAAAATGAATCCTAAAAAATATGTTAATCCTAATAAAAATAGTTCAATAACTTCCTTCACTCCTATTTTCTTTTTAATTGGAAGTTTGGAACTACTTCGTATTTCCACTCCAAACAGACTTAGCGTCCATCACTCTTTTCCCTTCCCAACGACCACCGCCAATCCCTCCCTCATTCGCAATCACCGACATAGCCGCCGCCGGTCGTCATCATGTCTTCCCCAAACAACCTCTTTGCCACCATCGACATGGGAACCAACTCCTTCAAGCTCCTAAGCGTCCGCGTCGACCCCAGAACTGGCCGTTTCCTCACCATCGATCGTCTCAAAGAGCCGATCATCCTTGACCGCGACTCTCTCCGACGATCTCCCTCCTCTCGCACGTGCCATCGAATCCTCGCAAATTTCAAAACCTCCTCCATTCCCACTCCATCTCCCCTTCCAATTACCGCCTGGTCGCCACCTCAGCCGTCCGCGAATCCGACAACCAAATCGCTGACAAAACCGATGAAATACTGATACGAAAACAAATACAAATGCACACTGTAACAAAGCTAATCCCAAACGTCCCTCCATCGAATCGACAGAATCCAATCCACCGTAATCCAATCCTTCCTCGGTTCTCGTGCCCGATGAGCACCACACCCACGCGGTGGGTCTCAACCAGTGCTGCTCCTCCGTGGTCCAGATGATTTCCGCCCCAATCTCCACCGTCTGGTCCGTCGTACGCCGCTTCGTCGGGGTTGTCGGCGTGGTCGATCACTGAATGCTTTTTCTTAGAACCCAAGACCAAACATTGAAACCGGTTCTAACAGCAAAAATCCATATTCTATAAACATTTTCTTGCTGCCGGAGATTGAGAGATAGAGTGATGGCGAGGTGGAAGCATGGATGAATTAGAGGAAGAGAGAGAAAGAGATAGAGAGAGATAAATTAGATGAAGAATTAGAGGAAGAGAGAGAAAGAGACAGAGAGAGATAAAAGAGGGATGGATATATGTTTTGCTGTGATGAATCGTGCAAGTACTGGAGCACATAGGAATAGGAAGAATAATCGTGGGGTAGTTTACGGGGAGAAAATAATTGAGGTAAAAAAAACCGTGTATAAAACGGTTATGGATAAAAACGGTTGTAGATAAATTAAATCCTGATCAATATAATAAATAATTAAAAAATAAATCAATATAATAAATAATTTAAAATATATTTAAAATAAAAATAAAAACAATTTTTTCTTTTAGAGTGGTTTTAACAAAATAAAAAATCGAAAAAAATTTCGAATTAGTGTTCATACATATTATTACTTATTCCATTTATTAAGACTTTGAAAGTTTATATTATATTATATTATTTAAAAAGTGAATAAGTTAAAAAAGTTTGTTTTGACCGTGCATCTCATTTTAGTTGTCTAGGATGATTCAATTTCATGTATAAGTGGGCCAGGCTAGCATGACTTAATGATTGTTCGGAGGACACCCGTTATTTTCACGTGACACGGTTCTTGTGGGGTTAGTGGATGAGAGATTAGAGGATGAGAGAGAATGAGATAGTGAGAAAGATAAGGATCGTGTAAAAAACGGTTTTCGATAAAATGTAATCCTGATCGTTGAATGTGTTTCGTAAAAATAAATCATGGCCGGTAAATAGCTTTTTCAAAAGATTTAATTCGGACCGGTAAATAGCTTCAGATCCTGGCCGGTAATTAGCTTTTAATAACCGACTGATCTGTTTTATATAATAGATAATTTGTCTATTTATCACTTTGCAAATACAACAATAGAAGTTATAATTTTAGATTAGATAATTAATAAAAGAGAAAAATTAAAATATATAGGAGTATAAGTTTTATACTCCATCCGTCCCTTAATAATCATCCTGGTTGACCTGGAGCACAGTTTAAGAAAAAACAATTGACTTGATTATTTATATTGGTTTAATGTGTAGTTTCCTTTAAAACCCATGTGTATATGACCCATAATTAAAGTAGGGTGAAAAAGTAAGTGTAAAGTAGTAAAAGTGATGTTCTAAAAAGGTAAGTTTCAAACTGGACAATTATTTTGGGACGGACGAAAAAGGAAAGGAGGACGATAATTTAGGGACGGAGGGAGTACTTACCTCAATATCAACAATGATTAACGTCATAGTATTTTTGGTAAAAATTAATGTGAAAATATCCAAATGATTAAATTAGATTTATCTTTCAAAATTTTAGACACCACTTTTGAAGGTTCACTAATAAGTAATACATACATATGAAGGGACATAATGCAAATAGTATTGGGAATCTGGACAGAATACAAATAGTCTCAGGAGATGTATTTTTTATATATAGGGCATTAATTATATTATTAAACATTATTGATTATAATAATTTTATGAAAATCTATGTTTATAAAATTAACTTAGGCAAGAAACTGTCATAAATAAGATGACTATATGCTTCCATCATTATATATATATTCAATCAACAAAAACCACCCAATTTAGGGATAATGCATCAACTTTCAAATTCATTGAAATTCGGGAAACAAGTAACAATAAAATCAAATTAACAAACTAACACCAAAATATACAAACCTATTTACCGATAAATTGTTTGTTTGATTTAACGACTTATATTATGGAATAGAAGGAGTAATACCTTATGACTTATTGATGATAAATGTATTATGTTTGAAAGTGTTGATGAGTTGTTTTTAAGTTGTGACTCCTTCCATTCCATAATATAAGTCGTTTTGAGAGAGTTTTTTTTTGTTCTAAAATAGATATCATTTTATAATTTTCAATGATTTTTTTCCATTTTTTTTCAATTCTACCCATATTTATTGACTCCGTAACTTGTATTTTACTATTTGGGCAAGAGTATCAAAAGACACCTCATTAATGTTTGAAATAAAGTAAATAAGGGTAATTTAATTTTTATAATATGTTTCCTTGATCTATGTAAAAAGCTCCAAAACGACTTATACTTTGGAACAGGGGGAGTAACTTTTGACACATAATGAATGAAAATACTTTCAATTTGTAAATAGGAGTAATCTTTGAATATAAAAAGTTTCGTTAAGAAAAGGGCTTCAGGTTTTTGAAAATGAATAATTTTGGGCCACTACCTATTGGGAGAAATTCAATTTCTCAAGTATCTTTTTTTTAACCGCAAAAGTATGCTTTTATTAATTTTTTCCAAAAATACCCATTGTACCAAGCATCGTCCTCTCTCTCTTTCTCTCTATCTCTCTCTCTCTTACTTTCGCTCAATCGTTAACTAGATTGGAAGGCTTTCAAATCTTTTCATGTACTTTATGGGTGTAAGTGGTTCGGTTTGGTTTGGTTTATGCCAAAACCAAAATCTCAAACTGAACCGAACCGAGTAAGATTTGGAACCGAACCGAACCGAACCACTCGGTTTGGTTTGGTTTGGTTCAGTTTTGTGGTTCAAATAAATTATTTTTAATGAAATTAACCAACATTAAAAAATAACCATAAAAGCAATATTTTAATTTGGAATTAACATCAAAATTAGGAAATAGCCTACTAACAATAAATTATCATAAATAAAACAATACAAATTCTAAAATAAACACAAACAATAGAAGAAATAATAGTTCTCCAACAATCAAAATTTTGTTTGGTTTAGTATCTGTTTATATATATATATATATATATATATAAAAGAAATAAATCAAATGTTCAAAATAGTTAATAAATGTAATATAATATATAATATATATTATATAATATAATAAATAAATAAAAATATTTAAGGTGGTTTGGTTCGGTTCGGTTTGGTTTGGTTCGATACCAAAAATCGTGAACCGAACCGAACCACATGGTTTTCCAATTTTTGAAACCGAAACCGAACCGTCTTCAACCAAAACCGAACCAAACCGACTGGTTTGGTTTGGTTTGGTTTGGTTCGGTTCCGTGGTTCCGTGGTTCCGATTTACACCCCTTTGTACTCAATAACTCTACAGCAAAAATAGCACAACTCTTCGTAAGGTCCAAACTAAGGGAAAACTAAATCTTCAAATGGAGGACACATTTTTGTACCAGAAGTCTCACCTCGAATGGTTGAAAGAAGGGCTTGGAAAAGATAAAAATAGCAGTGCAGTAGCTCTAGTGAAAGCAAAGCATATCCTTTTCTCGTGGTCTTGCTCTTTCTTTTTCAACGTTCATGCATTTTCTCACATATTATAAGCATGGAAGCACTGCCTAGATCAAGACTGGACCCCAGATCCGATGGATTTCCCATCACACCATCACCTCAATAATGAATTATTATAGAAAACTTCATTTGCTACCTTATTAGAAGTGAAACTGACTGCCACGATTACACCCTCAAACCCAGTTGCGATTAAAGCGTCAGTGGTTACGATGCAATCATCAGAGTTTGCAATTCAAACGTTGGTGGTTACAATGCTAGCGTCGGTGTTTGCGATTTTAAGCGTCGGTGGTTGCGATGCACATCGAATTGTGTCAAAGCCAAAGGAGCGTTGAACTTACGATGCCTACGATGTACATTAAAAAGTGTCAAAGCCAAATGAGCGTCGAACATATGATGCCTACTATGCCATCGAAATGTGTCAAAGCATAGCCGATTGATTCTCAAATGGTTGAAACACCACCCCTGTAAGTGTCAAATTACCATTCCATGCCCCTGTTGAACCACAAACCACAAACCCATTTCCGTTTATTTTCGAAAACCCACCCAAATTAAACAAAAAACAAGACGAATTATTACTACTTGAATTTGAATAGGTCCAAGATTGGCCCCTTTTCTAGCATGAAACATCACAGCTGAAGCCATTTTATTTCTAACAGTGTGTGTTTGTGTGTGAGCAATGGAAAGAATGAGAAGGAATGTGAGATCTAAGTTAACAATGAAGATTGTTGAAATTTATGCAAGGTGACGGAGAAACCGCTGTCGATCAATCTTAGTTTTGGAAGATGGGATGACCGAATGGTGGAATTTCCACTATAATCGAATGACGCTCCCTCTGCATAAGGTAGATGAAGAAGCGGTGGACAATTAAATCCGAATTCAATGCATAACTTTTTATTAATGCACAAAATTAATTAGCGATGTCCAATTTTTGTATTATAATGCCCAAATTTGGGTGATGATTTTTGCATTATGATGCCAAAATTTTGGACAATGACTTTTCTTGGTCTACTAACATTTTCTTCATTAAGAGTATTTTCATTATTTTTCCCTCAAAATTTATTTTACCGATTAAATAATATTATATTGAATTAGAGTGGTTAACATTTCACTAAAATGTACCAGTCCGATTATCCTCTTTCGAAAAATAGAAAAAAAGCATAAGATGTAATGTTTACGACCTATGGCAATATATATATTTTAATTGCCTTGTACCTAACTTATATCATCACACAAGTCAAATCAAATATTAAAAAAAGACTTGTCTTATGTTATAAGCCATAAATATTTTCCAAAAAGTCAAATCAAACAATCACTAAGTAAATAAACCATCAGTTTTCATCCAAGAAAAAAAAACTAATCAATTTTACAGTTTACACTTCCAAAACTAAAAATTGACATAAATTGGTTACTTTTAATGTGCATTAAAACGACGTAATGCAATTATTTATGCATTAATAGTTGTAATCACTTTAATGCATATTACTTCATTAGTTTCTAAATAATTAGTATTTCTTTTTTTTTTGTCTGTTATAAAATAATTATCCTTTTTCAATTTTTTTTGTAAAATACTTTTACCACTTTATCTTTAAATTTTTCTATTCTATTTTAATTATGATCACATATTAAGGTTTTTAAAATAAACAACATATTAAATTAATATTTATAATATAATAAATTACTTTTTCTTAAATAATGTATCTGATCAAAGATAACGATTATTTAAAAACGAAGGGAGTAATTATTTTTAGAAAAAGGAAAGCAAAGAAAGGACTCATATCCAATCCTTGTCCATGAATGGCAAATTGCGTGGGAAAATTTACTTTTTCTCCCAAAAAAAAAAAAAAAAAAAAAAAAAGAAAAAAGCGGGAACATAAATTAAATTTTGGCGGGAAACAATCCCTAAACACCTGCTTAAATTCATCCCATTCCTCTTACCTTATATGTAAAGTTGTAAACACAAACAGATCTTCATCCGAAATTCTCTCTCTCTCTCTCAATTATCAGAGTTTTCAATCACAATGATGACCATGAGTCAATTTGATGGCTTCTCCCCTTCCCAGTCAACTCCATCTGCCGATTCCGGCCGTTCTCAATCCACGGTAAATTACCTCTTTCCTCCGTTTATGTTTTTCTTAGCAATTTTCGCCTCGAAATATAGAAATTAAAGTTAATCTCAAAACCCCAGAAGCAGAAACGTCATTTGCTTACAATACCCATTAATTTTTGTTACGATGTTGTAGAGTCGTGATACTGAAGGGACGGTACCAGTCACCGTGAAGCAAATCAGCGACGCTTCTCATTCTGGTGATGACAAGTCCAATTTCGTTATTGGTGGTGTAGATATTAAAAATGTAAGCCATAATGTTTTTGGATTGTGTCTGAAATTCAATTCCGCTATAAAATTGAAGTGATTTTGACTTGGGTTTTTGTTCAATTAGGTTTCCGTGGTTGGAATTGTGGCAAAAAGAGTGGAGCGAGTTACAGATGTTGCTTTTACGTTAGACGATGGAACCGGAGTTATCGAGTGTAAGAGATGGTATATATTTCTTTTCTATTGTCATTTTTATGCTATGTTTTTTCAAACACTTTGTCAAATTCATTTAGAAATAAATGTGTGATTGTATGTTTATTTCTATTCTTGAAGGACCAATGATTCATATGACAAGTTGGAAGTGGGCAATATTGAGTAAGTTATTGGTTTCGTGTAATGGTAATTCAAATGATTAGTTGTGGTCGTTGAAAATTTAGGTCTTGTTTGATTGGTTTCTCATTGATTTGTTCTAATTTGATAGGGATGGTACGTATGTTCGTGTTAATGGGCACCTAAGAAGCTTTAAGGGAAAAGCACAAATCTCTGCTTTTGCTGTTAGGTACTTCTTTTGCTATGGTTATCTAATTGCTTTAGATTGGAAGCTCTTACATATTTTAGTTGCATACATTCATTTGTACACACTAATGATTTATATATCTATGTTAAAATTGGTTCTAAGAAAGTTGAACAAATTAAAGAAAAATGATAAAACCCTTAAATTTGGTTCGTTTCAGTACACAATTTACCTTTTGTTGGAATTAGTTGTTACACTACATTCATACGTATAGAAAAATGATTCATATATCAATGTTAAAATTGGTTTGATGTAAACGAAGTAAAAGAAAAGAATGAAACCCCTTAAATTTGATTCGTTACAGTATATACTTTGCCTCCTTTTGGAAGTAGTTGTTAGACCAATATAGGGTTGCTTATTTGCTTATGTCTTGTATGGTTATTATACTTTATGTTTAACTTCTGTCATGGAATGTTGTTTATACGGGACTTGTTATTTTTTCCCAGGCCTGTGACAAATTTTAACGAGATCTCTTATCACTTCATCCAGTGCATATACTTCCACTTAAAGCTGTCCAAACTTCAGGTAATTTATGACGACTACTATGCTTTTCACTTGAAAGAGGCCGTATGCATATACCTTAGATGATCACACCGTTTTTAATTTTCACTATACTCTAATTTTAGTTGATGTGTTTTAGATATTAACGTTGGATATCTATGTGTTGGGTTTTTGGCAATGGTTATGGTGAGGTAGGGGCATATTTGTTAAAACAATTGCTTTTTAAATGTTTACTTACTGGAATGAAATGGACGAGGATTTTGAAATTTTAAGCTTTGGATGATTTACATGGATGGTATGGCTTGTGAGTATCTGCATGATGTATTTTACTACAGTTATTGCTTGACTGACATTAATATTTTATGCAGCCGCTACCTGATGGTTCAACTCAGATTGAGATTGGGAGTTCAACTCCCACCACGCCCAAGTCTTCCCTGTCTAATCAAGTATGAGATCAGAATACGTGAATATGTTAACTTTTGGAATCTTCTCATGTTTACGCCTGACACAAGTTTCTTGGTTGAATTTTCAGTTCTCAGCAAGTTTTGATGTTGATGGACTCGATGGTGTTGAGAAAAAAGTCATTGGCTATCTTCAGGATCCTTTAAACAGGTAAGCTGTGTTTCATGCTTACATTCCTTGTATGCAGGTGCTCCTATTTGTTGTGTGACTGATTGTGACGGAATACCCATCTTTGTAGTGAGCGTAGCGAGGGAGTAGATATAAGTGAACTTAAACAGAAGCTCAGACTTCCAGAAGAGACAATCATGTACTCTCTCTCTCTCTCCCCTTTTAACTGCATTGTCAGGAAATTTAGTCAAATCTTTCCTATCTGTTTGTGACAGGAAATCTATCAAGGCTCTTGAAGACGATGGTCTCATATACTCGACTATCGATGAGAGGCACTACAAATCAATTTAAAGTATTTAAAAATTTCCTCTAAGCAGTGTTGGTCTATGATATGGTCAGTCCATTTGGTTGCTAACATATAGCTGTTTTTATGTAACTTATAAACCTTAGCTATAGTTGTAGAATGTTTCAGCAAGCGTTATATATTAAATGTGATTAAGATGGTTATCAACAATTATCTTAGTATAACATTCTCATATACCTGCATTTTGTTTCTTGGATGTGGAAGTACCATCTAGTACCCCCATGCTTTCTATGTCAGTGATCTTGTGGAAGTAACTTCAAACTTCTGTATGGATTGAATTGCTTGTAATTTTCCAGCTTCTCACTGTCTTGACTGAACAGCTTATGCAATAATCTTTGTCTTGAACTGAATATCAAAATCCTTGATCATTCATGAATGATCTGCTTCCCTTTTCTTGGAAACAAGAACATGCTAAATTTTTCCCTCCAGGACTTGGGCTTCATTGATACACATGCCAGGGATCCCATATGGCTTATATCATGGAAACTGCCTTCACTCCATCAATTGTAATGGAAAAAGATTACTGCTAGAACCCGAACTGGCATTCCCAAAGTGCTAATTACATTGGAGGAAAGGGAGGAGACCTTAAAAATCAATTGTACTGTCCCAAAGCCCAACCTGCCAAGACAATGCTTACATGCCAAAATGGAGTTCATTATGAAAAGGAGAAATCTTCAGGGAATTGAGAGAATGAAAACACAGCATCAAGCCCAACTGCATTGCACAAATGAGGGTATAAGTAGAAACATGGTATATAAAGTACTAAATATGGCTAGAAATATCCTGAGGCAAGGAGCAAGGCAGAAGGTTGTTAGCTTTGGCTATATTGTGAAGAGCCAACTGTTGGTGGTGAGATGGAAAGGAAGGGCAGAAGGGCCAGAAAGCCAGCAGTCTGCGTAAGTGTTATTATCCATATGATCTTTCCACATTTATTGAAGTAGAGTCTTCCCAGGAGTGCAGTAACTGACTGGCCGGAGATGACAAAGACTAAAGATGGCCATTTGGAGCCACCGTTTGCGTTGCTTCACTGACTTCTTTAGCTGTTTGTTAAACGTGAACTGGCAGAAATAAGAAAACGAAACATATAAACAATTGACTTTCCTGGGACTGGTAATGGCAGCTGTTGAGCTTCTCCCATTCCAATGGTGTAGAAGTTTTTGAGAAGATTAGCTGACAGAAGGCAATGAAATTCCTTCTCCGGCAACCAACATTAGCTGATTATCGTGCCATGGTGACACGTATGAGGTTTCCAGAAATTTTCAAATGTATTTGTCTAATTACTGGCAAGAAAGTACTTATTCCTCCCAGTCTCTACTTTCTTTGTTTCTTATCCCATCTTGGCATTTCCCATCCAGAAGTTACAGAATAATTTGGGCTTTGCCAAAATGGGGACAATTGGCAAAGCAAAAGTACTAATGACAATGTTTTACAGAATAATTTGGGCTTTGCCAAAATGGGGACAATTGGCAAAGCAAAAGTACTAATGACAATGTTGAACGAGAAAGAAACCTCGGAAATCAACCTAACCAAACCGATAACGAAAAACTTGCCAAGACACGGCTGTCTAAACCAAAGTCATCACATAAGATACCCTTCCTCAGTTGCTCAATATCTGTCCATCTCTCAGTTTAGACTCTTCCACTCTTTGGTCGCAAAAATCCCCATCAACCTCAGGCAAATATCACAATCAAAGAGTGGTAGATATGCACATAAAAAAAAAAGTTCCGTTGCCGGGACTTGAACCCGGGTCTCTCGGGTGAGAGCCGAGTATCCTAACCAACTAGACTACAACGGAATTGATATTTTGCTTCCCAAAATAAAATAAAGAAAGAAAATTTTACAGTTTGACTTATGAGGTTTGACTAAAAAAGTCAAACATGATATAATTTAGCAACATGTAGTGTGTAGCATATGTAAATGTTCTGTTTCCTCTGAGTTGTCACTAACTAACCTCTTTTGTGAGGGAAACTTCAATTGCAGTATTTTTAACTTCAGCCTTAGACTTCAGATCGTCAATATAATGCTGATAAATATAGGAAATAAATCCCCAAACCGCCAACAGCATAGCAACCACCTTCACTCCATTCATCCGGTCATGGAAAAACACCACTGCGAAAACCGGGACGATCGGTAAACCCAAAGTACTAATCACATTCGAGAACAACGAAGAAACCTCGAAAATCAACCCAACTATACCAATAGAGAAAACCTGCCACGACACGGCCGTCCAAACCAGATTCATCACGTACGATACTTTCCCTAACTTATACCCCTCCATCTCTCCGTTTATAGTCTTCCACTCGCTGCTAGCGAAAAGCCCAATCAGTATTGCAAACGTTGCAATCATAGACTGGTAGATGATCACGTCGAATACCACTCTAAACGTTTGTGTTTTCAGAATCTTTCTGAAAGCAAACTGTGTTAAGGAGAGCATAAATCCGTAAGCAGCAGATGCACCAACCGTGGATATGAACCCAATCGTGTACTTCTTTTTAGAGGCCGTTGTAGAGGACTGTTCTTCTTGGTCATTTTGGAATACGAGAAGGGTGGACGAAACTGTGAGAAGGACTAAAGAGTTGACGATAAAAGGAGTGAATTTTTGGGCGTTGAGGAAGTAGGAAAAGAGAGCATTGAAGGCTAATTGAGTTGCACAGATTAGAGAATACGTGGAAACTGGAAGGTAAGCGAGGCCGATTGTATATAACATACAATCGGCTGCCAATAAAATGCCGAGGAAAAGATAAAGCGAGACGAGGATGGATATAGAAGGTATTTTGTGATCATGATCATCAATGTGGTTGGTTTCTGTGGTGTGTTGTTTTGTTGGATAGATAAATAGGAAAGGAAGTAGAACTGGAAAGCCTACGGTTTGAACAAGCGTCGCCATCCATTTACTATTTCCTCCTTTGTCGAAATACAGTCTTCCCAAGAGCGTGGCAACGGATTGGCCGGAGAGGACAAATGTTGTAAAGACAACGATGCGTAGCCACCATTTGTAGCGTGTGGAGTTAGAGATCATCGGTGGAGTTTTTGGGGAGATGCCGATCCCGATCTCGTCCTTGGCTTCCTCATCTGTTTAAAACAGCGAATAGGAAGAAATGTTACTAACCCCGTGTCCAGGGCGGCCCTGAGTTTCGAGAGGGCCATGACAATTTTTTTTTTTTTAAAATATTGGAAAAAAAAACTTATAGCAAGAATTAAACCCAAGATCTTTCACAATCTACCAAAGATGTTATCTATTAGATCACTTATTCTACATTAAAATTATTAACATATTATAACTTATATACAACTCACATGCTAAAACAAGTAATAGATTAAAACAAGTAACAACAGGCTAAGAGAATCAATTATTAACCTTTTTGACACTTTAATATATATAATAAATATAGGTAGCCCTAAAAATTGGGGCCCTCCGCCACCTGAGTCAGGATCTATTCAAAGTGTATTTCATCTTCTATTCCAATGTAAGATCCACCATTAACTTGTCAATCAGTAATTGATTTTGTTTATATAATTAATTTTGTTAATTTACTAATTGACAAGTTAACGGTGGATCTGACATTGAAATAGAAGATGAAATACACTTTTAGAATAGAGGATCCGGACTCCGTGTCGATAGGATGCATCATTTTTCTGGTAGAGGTATGGAAATTAAGCAATCAGTTTCCATTTAAAGCAACTTTCTATATTGAGATCAATGAAATTCACAATGAACCAACTTCCATTTAAAGAAACTTTCTGGTGATAGCTTGCATGCACCATTATTAATTAGATATCAAGGGAAAATAAAAGAAATTGTAGTTTTTTTTTTCCTTCCCTTTTTTAATTTTGTTGTTGTTAATTAAACTGTCATTTAAAAAGAATTTAGCACCCAAAAAAAATTTGTATTGGATTAAATGATTTAAAAACACTGTTGATACGAATTTGATATTTTAGTAATTGAAAAAAATTTATGAACTTTTCACAATTTTACGAAATGAAAAGAATTATACTTGCCAAAGATATATATATGCTTACTTACCAGTAACTAGTTCTGGCAGTTCTTGAGCTTCCCCCATGCCTGTATTCCTCCTAGCTAGTCCGAGAGAGAGGGAGGGAGGAGAGAGAGAGAGAGAGAGAGAGAGAGAGGGAGGGAGGAGTTTACAAGGGCAGCCTGTAAGTAGACATGTTTTATGACAAGTGACAAAGAGAAGCCGTTGGGTTCAATGTTGACAGCTTCCTTAAAAAAATAGAGATTATAATCGACAGGGCCGGCCCCGTAAAATCGGGGTCCAAGGCCAATTATTTTGAACGGAACCTGTTGATTCCTATGATTAGATTTGGCTCTTGATTCTATAAAGAGCTGTCTTAGTGTGGCAAGCTGCTTAGAATCACTTTGTTTAGAATAGTTTCTAAGTGTTAGTTCTTAGGCGCCCAAGCTTCTGACAGTGAAGGACCGGCAGACTTTGAAAGTGCGCTCATATAGAAAATCAAATTTGGCCAAAATCAAGAAACAATGACACGTGTACACCTATTTAGATATTTTCGAAAATATCTAGTCATTATGTCTTCACCATTATTTTTCAAGAAGTCAACTCTGCATGATGACAATGAATGAAAATCAAGATCGAAGACATTACCCGTTTTGGCTAAGAAGACTTTCCAAGCCGCAAAGCTCGCACTCAAACATTACTACGTTTAGTAATGTCTTCTCTGCACACCGATCTCGATGATGTTTCTTCTCCCAAAGCGCCGAATTGCATTCAATGCAAAAGAACGTTGGACTCAATTATCTCTGATTACAGACCAACGGTCAAAAGGTCTCTTCCTGGTATATATTCAAGTGTTGAAGATCTGAAGAAATAACTCTTGCACATTAACTCTCAAGCTTCATCTTCATCACTCAAGCATTCAAGAGATCAAAGGACAAGGGCTAACACTTCACCAAACTTTCTGAAGCTGCAGATCTACCATCTTAAATTCGTTTTCAGCTTCATTTAGTTTGTCTTTAAACCGTTCTTTAATTCTGCACGTGAAGAGAACAATTATTCATTGATTGTCTCTCTCACCTTTATACACTTGGTTAAAAACTCATTTTGTACACGATCCATTAGAGATCTAAGTCATAAACCTAGTGGATAAACAAGTGCACTTTTAAAATCCAAAGCTAACCACTTTGGTAGTGGATGTAGTACTATTCACAGTACGAACCACTTCAAATTCTGCATCGAATCGTTCTTATTATTCCACTTAAGCGCTTGTGTTTAATCAGCTTACGCACTACCTTAATCTGCTAATCCTTAATATATTACATTTCCATTTGCCTTAACATTTCTACTTCAAACTCTCTAAAATCTTTAAGAAGTGTTCTTAGAAGAAAAGTTTTATAAAAACTTATCTAGGCTATTCACCCCCCCCCTTCTAGCCTAGATTGAGCCTACTTCGGGACCAACAGAACCCTTCTTTTGTAGAATATTTTTTTTTCTAATTTTTGAAAAATTAAAGAAACAAAGGTTATGTATGTTTTTTTTATATTGGTAAATCTTTTGAAAATATGTCGAAAAATATTTTCGGATGCTTGGCAAATACACGGAAAACAATATATGAATAAATACAAAAAACATATTCTAATACTAATGTCCATATTAAATATAAAATAATGTTTAACTTTAAGTAATTTTCCTTTAGTAATCATTAATTTATCATTAATTGTGTCAAATCAATAAGATCCATTTTTTTTTCAATGGCACAAATACAAACAAAAATTTGGTAATCATGAAAAAATGTTTTAAAAAAGAAAATTGATAATATTTGAGACGTCCCTAAATAATATAGTGAACACTAATTTTATGACATAATGAATATTTGTTTAAGTTATAATTTATAAATCATGTGCACAAACTAATTATATTTCTAAACAATGTATTTGTTGAATAAAATATATTGTGTTTGTAAATATGTGTAATTGTGGAAGAGGGCGAAGGGGTGCTAGAACATTTGGAAAATGAATCCGTAAGTCATTTTTCCTGAAAAGAAGGCTTTATTTTCTGTTGACTTGGAAAAACTTTTATGTTGACTACATTTTCCTCTAATTACCAAATATTAGAAAATGAGGAAAACGTTTTCCAAAAGTTATTTTCCGTGAAACAAATGAAGCCTAAGTCTTTTTTAGAAATTAGAATTGGGCATTTATTTATTTATTTAATAATGTGTAGGGTTTTTGTGAGATTTTGGGGCCCAAAAAATTAAGTATTTTTAGGGGGTCCAAGGCCATGACCTCATTTTCCTTATGGCAGGGCCGATGATAATCGATCACCTCAACATTCAGAGCACGTATCAGGTTATATCAGCTTTGAACATTAATACCATCAGATCAAGGTATTTATATCAGCTTCCCATTCAGACCGCCTGATCAAATTTACTCGGATGGGCATTCAAAATCATAAAAGTTGCAAAAATAATATAAACTCTAATGAGTTCGGCCCAAATCCTGGTCACAAGCTAAGCAGTACATGTGGTCCTCAATCTTGCGCAAAGGCACGAGTATTCATTGCATCAGCAATCTCCTCAATGTCCGTCTTCTTGTTTTGAGTATTAGTCTCCTCAATATCCATCTTTTTGTCTTGATTATCTTGGCTAATCTTCGAAATAAAAAAAATTCATGTTTATATTTTTCCGATTTCACCTCATATTCGTCCCGCTGCTTGTCACTGTATTCTTCCACATTTTGCTCTACATCGGTGAATAATTTGTATATCCAACGAGGGACTGTGTGAAAGATTTCTCGGTGAAAAAGATCTTTTCCCCGATAATATTTGTTTTTAGTAGCTATCCTTTTGTTTTTTAAGTGTTTTCGATGAATTCTTTCCCACCCCTTTTCCAAATGATTAAAAACAATTTTTCCAAAAGGATTATAATATAATTTTTTTTTCAATTCATAGTTTTTGTGTTTTTCTTTTAAGTATCGCTAACAGTCCCTGTCCATAGTTTGAAGAATCGTAAAGGAAACCTGAAATAAGGGTCTCATAAATTCGATTTAGAACAAGGCTTTGGACCATTTTAGATTAAGAATTTCCAATCTGAGGAGATTTACGAATTGTTTTTATTTTACCAGATATAAGTTTACGAATTTCATCAATGTTTTTTCCTTTACCAGATATAAGTTTACGAATTTTATCAATGTTATTTCTTTCACGAGATTTTAAAGTTGCATTATTTTTTCTTCCACGAGATTTACAAATTGCATTGTTTTTTCTTTTACGAAATATAAATTGACGAATTGCTTTTATTTTACCAGATATAAGTTTATGAATTTCATCAATGTTTTTTCTTTTACCAAATATCAATTGACGAATTTCATTGGTTCTTATTTTATAAGATTCCTCTTTACGAATTATACGCATTACACCCCTTTCGTTTTCTTACCTTTAAGCAATGCATTCATTTCACTTTCACTAGTAGGTAGATAAGTTTCAACTTCTCACGTCTTTTACAACTATTATTCAATCTTTTAATTCTTCCACGACAAACCAGATTTTTAAACAAATTTCAATTGTGCATTGCGAGGCCCAAATTTGTCAGCGCGCCTTGCCTTCTCTAAGAACGACTATAACACGACAAACCAGAATAAACAAATAAAACAGAACAAATTGTTTTGAAAAGATCTGGTTAATGAAACTTACAATGATGAGTTCATTGAATACCTCATTGACTCATTGAGATATATGTGTAGCGGAATAAACCAAAACAGTAGTAAAAGACGAAACTAAACACAAGGGATTAACCTTTAATCAATAAGTAAATCACTTATTGATCATGCCTCATGGCAAAAAAATATTCCACTAGTAAAATATATGTTTAAGCTTAATACAACTCGAAAGACTAACAAAGTGGAATTTATGAAAAACTCTTTATATAGCAGATGACTTTTAAGAATCATAACACCCAACCTAACAGACAGATGTAATCTATGTATTTAAAACATGACAGCGTTCGGTGAAAACAACAAGAATTGTGTTGGACTGGGATGAATGAAGTCTCCGATAAAAGCACATCAGACAATTCATTCACCAGTTAGCAGCAACCTTCTTAATCTCTCTTTCTCTCTGATAATTTTATGTAAGATCTTTGCTCAGTAAACATCACAGCTTTCAGGGCTATGTCCTCTCTTATATATACTTACACCCGTGACCTAAAAATCTTGTAGAATAAAGTTGAAATTTTTCCTGGTCCTTTTTTTAAAAAATGTTTGTAACCCCTCGAGTACATTGTGTTTTTTTTCAACCACAAAAAGACATTTTTTGAAATATTATATTGAAAATGTCATCATCTTCTTCAACAGCTACGGCAAACACATCGGATTCGAAAATCATTATTGAGGCAACTGATGGAACCCAAAAGTGTGATAAAATTAGCCGGTTTTATGATTTATTTTAGAGCAAAATATTACACTTTTGGTTGGTTTTTGTGTTGATTATGATGTAGGTCCAAAGGCAGCTGCAAAAGAGGAAAGTGCTGGAATTCAGGCAAAGAGGAAAACTTGGGATGTCACATGGGCACGTGATATCCACATTTCGGAGCTGAGCTGTTTGGCTAGTCACCAAGTTTTGGGCGCACTGTTAGACGCTTAGACAATGCGCTTATTTCGTCTAATTCAGGTTTATGTATTAAGTTAAAATATTGATTTGCAAGTAGTGGGCGTTTAGGAAGTTACCTGTAGTTTTAAAACTACTTGAAGTAGTGGTTTAATGGGAGAGTGGAGTGATATTTATGTATGTATTTCCTGAACAATTAAAGGGGATTCAATCGAAAATTGGAGGCATAAAAAACAAGAGCTTTGAGGTAGAGAAAAGTCACTAACAAAGGCTAGGAGAGAAGTGTAGGGAACTTGAATTCTTCTTGTAAGTTTAACACCTGCTGGAACATTAAACTTTTGCTTGTTGTAAGTTGTTTTAATTATGTTTAGTAGTTAAATTATTTCTTCCAGTCAATGAACAATTAAGCCTCAAGCATTTTACTTTTGTGAGATCTAATAGATTTAATTCTTGTTTTATTTACAAATATTTGTTCGCTCTCCGCTTAACACGTTGGAAGATTGTTGTGTCTAATTAATGTTTGTGGCGTAATATTAATTAACATAATAGTCTATAGCTAGTTAACACCGTTGATCCGTAATTGTCCTCGCTTTTAACAAAGTGGCAAGTAATACACCTTTTAGGCATCACAATCATAATCTGACCGTATTACGGAACGGATAATCATTGTTACATGTTATTGCTTCAATATGCATGGCTTTGAATCGGCCTCTCTTCTTAATGCAATCGGATTATTAAATCTTACGAGCGCTGCCTCTGAGGTTGTAATTCGGTTAGACGATAATTAACAGCTGCCTCTTGATTATCAACACAAGAAGGCGAGATTGAGTGTTAGGCGTTTGTCGACACTTATAACCTGCTTTATTTGTAATTTAACAAGATATTTTTGCATCTATGATCGAAATAAATGCGACTAAATTGAATCATTGGTCGAATTTATTTTATTGAATTAATTCAAGCATTAATTTGTTAGTTTAATTAAAAGCATTAATTTTCAGCTAATTAGTTAATTAGTTTATTTTTAGTTAATTAAAAAATATAAATTCATATGCATTATTTACTTAGTAAAATTCTAAAAGGAATAAGTACAACGTCCTCGTGGATACGATCCCGACTTACCTTATACTCAATTATTAGGGAAGTAGGTGAATTAATTTTGACGAATTGACACACGCCAAATTTTGGCTAAGCTGTCGGGGAACGGTTTTGCTATTTATTTCCTTTTAAGAATTTTATTGTAATGTTATGGCTGAAAATGCTCAACTGCTTGGGACAAGGCAAAGATGATCCGAGCAATATTAATGAGGTAAATGTTTTTTCTATTGATCGTAGATTAAACACTTTAACTTCGCTTTTGGAGAAATTTGTCTCGTGGCAAGTTCAAGCAAGTCAAGGCGTGTGGAATCAAGTGAATGTTGGCCATCCAACCGATATGTGTCCAATGTTACAAGAGGATTTGAATGAACATGTAAATGTTGTAGGAGGGTTTCAATGGCGAACAAATTGCCACCATTCCAACCATCTCCACCATCACGCCTCTTTACTAGTTCAGAACTCCGCTGAGAGTTTAATCCAAAGTTTGGCTGACACGATTCAACAAGATAGACAGAAACCAAGGCTAGAATAAAATATCTTGAAAATCAAATTTCGCAGCCTAGCCGTGTCCATGAGCAAGATAGAGGTAAATCAAGGAAGATTGCATTTTCAAGTTGAAAATAATCCTCGAGAAAATGAAGAAATTGCACAGAAAAAAATTCAATTGATAGCAACAACAATGAAGAAAGTGCAACAACATGATTCGTCAAGAAAGAAGCTAAAGAATTTGGTGCACAAAATCGAAAATTGTCATTCTTCAACCTTTTCTAGGAAAATTTTCACTACGAAGAAGGAAAATGATGAGAAGTCGGAATTAGTGCAGTAAAATGTTTGACAAATGTACCTTCCAAGGCAAAGGAGGTACAAGGAAATACTATGGCATTATATTCCACACCGGAGGTAACCCCATGTTTGATTTTGCTTTTTTCATTACCATTTTCAAGTGAAAAATTCTTCCTCCATTGCCAATTATTATTGGTAATAATTTGACCGAAGTTGTAGGAAGAGAGGGCGCTGGGTCTAGCTACGCACGTTAAATAGCGGCGCACTGGGAGGCAACCCACCCAAAGTTTTTTTATTTATTATTTTTGTTATTTTAATTTCTAGTTTTCTTAGTTTTAATTAATTTCTCTCGTTGTTTTAATGTTCTTTTAAGTTTGGTTTGTGACAGAAGTTTTGAGCTTATGAAGCGTGCAGGAAGTGCGTAGTGAATTGGGTGAGATATCGAGAGCAAAAATTTTCTTTAAGGCGTGCACTAACTACACTGGGGTTAAGTGTCAAGGTCACAAAGAAGGAAAAGAAGCTGCTGAATAATGGACGTTAGGTCATTAAATAGAAATCCCAAATTCTAATTTGGGGATTTTTGACCTAACTCTCTTAATTCCAAAGAAATTGCGCTAAAGTCCATCTTTTTCCGACATCGCGAATCCTTCGTTTTCTCCAAACGCCGTCTGGCCGCCATTGTTGTGGTTGTCCATCTGCTTTCAATGGCTCCCAAGCACCACGCCGCTCCACCTCATGCTCCACTACGACTACGAATTGGTTGCTCGCGATTATGCCGCCGAGTGGTCGCCGATCATCGAGCCGGCTTGAAATTTCAACCACTTCTTCATCTTCTACGCGCCTCTTCACATTCATCGCCGGAGTCCTACACGCCTCTTCAACTTCTTCCATTGCGGCGAGCTCTACCCCATCGTTCCTCCCGGTGTCTCAACGTGATCAACGAACACCCCGCCGCCGTCCTCCTCCGTCCTCCTCCCGAGTTCTTAGGGAAGCTCTCCTTTTTATTTTGATACTTATTTGTTCATCGGGGACAATGCACGCTTTGGTGTGGGGAGGGATTTTGGATTTTGGTGAATCTTGAAATCTTGATGCATGTTTTTGTTGTTGTTGTTGTCGGGTATTCTTGTTGGATATGAGGATATGATTTTTATGTTGGGATGTTTGGTATTTTAATGTGCATTATCATGGTAAAATAGGAATTTTGATATATGATGGAAATTTATTTGAAATGTTTCGTTTTAATTTAATTGCATGTTTCGTAAAAATTATTCTTCAACCTTTGATATGTGTTGACTTATAGCCATTTAAAGTGAGGTTTTCCATTTTTGGAGCATTCAATTCATTGTGCTCTCGCTTCTTGTGTGTTTACTCGCACTCTGATGCCAATTTAATCCTTGATGTTTGCTTACATTTCGAGATCACATAAATGGGTTTATGCACTAACATGATTAAGGCATTTAGAAATACCAATTTTGGCTATCTTTTTCTATCCGACCTCGTTAATATTACCCCTAGTTAGCCCTCTTTGAGCCTTACCTATTTCTTTGACTCAACTGCATTTAAATGAACCTTAGCCTTTTTAACTTTCTTTTTTCATTACCAATGTCAAGAATTGTAGGAATTACATGTGAATCATGGTTTTAATTTAGTCTCAGAGTTGGACATTCGATGAAGTATATCCCGCTTGGTTCAAGAAAGTGAGATATTTGATTTTGAGCAACATTGAATGTGGTTCGCTTAAATAGTGAATGCAAAATAAGAGCCGCAGCTTCATCATCAGTCAGAACAGCCAGTAATAAAAGTTGTGGCAAAGAAGTAAGAGTTTGCAAAAAAAAAAAGAAAAGAAAAAAAGAAAAGAAGAAGAATAAAAGTTCAAGAAGCGCACTGAAGTAAAAAATCTTAATATCTATTTTCGCCAG
>CM028379.1:27617264-27663937 GCA_013146195.2 Codonopsis lanceolata
TGAATGGGAGAGGAAAATGATCCTTACGAGTAATGCATTTAACTTTCTATGCACATTCGCCACCCATTTTGCAACCTCATTGGTACTAACCTTCTTTTCATTCTCCACCAAAGTAAAACCTCGTTTTCTTAGGAACAAGATGAACAGACTCTACCCAAGTGTCATTTTAAATAGGAAAGATAATTCCTAAGTCCAAAAGCTTCAAAATCTCCTTAAGAACAACCTTTTCATGGGCGGATTCAATTTCCGCTGCGGATCACGAACAAGTGCTTAGAATCGCCTTCTAACAAAATACGATGCATGCACATTGGGGTGATTCCCTTAATGTCCGCAAAGTGTCCAACCAATGGCTTTTTTCTCTCTCAAAACTCTTAGCAACTTTTCTTCCTGCAACTCGCAAGTTATTAGCAATAATAATCGGCAAAGTTTCATTTTCACCTAAGTAGACATATTTCAAAGTGTTCAGTAACTTCTTTAATTCTAACTTAGGTGCTTGAATTGTAGAAGAAGAATTTTTTCATTTGACATTGGTAATGGAAGAGTTGAAAATCTGATTTTGATGTAACTCGATGTTGAATAAAGAGCCATGATACTCTTGCATTTCAACATTGTTTTGCAATCCGACATCCTTATCGCAAACTTTTCACAAGGACCACTTCCAACTTGTCATCAAGAACATTAGACTCAAATTCATCCCGCACGATCGAATCAATAACACTCACATGAAAAACAGATTCGAATCACTTGATATTTCATGGCATCAAATACATTAAAAGTGACCACATTGCCATCAAATCAAGTGTTAAGGTTCCCTTTGTCTACATCAATTTTTGTTTTTGTCGTTTTCATGAATGGTCTCCCTAACATAAGAGACGATGAGAACAAGAATCATCCATATCAATAACATAGAAATCCAATCGAAAAATTAAATCATTTACTTTCACTAAAACATCTTCTACCACACCCTGATAAGAATTAGACCGGTCGACCAATTGTATTATTACTCTTGTATCTCGCATGTGATGGACTAAGTTCAATTCTTTATACACGATAAAGGCATGACATTAATAGACGCTCTAGATCAAGCATGGCTTTTTCAACTTTTTATTACCTATAATACAAGGAATAGTATACATACCGGGTCCTTGCATTTACGAGGTAATTTCCCAATCATGGCGGACACATTCTCACTTACCAACACCTTCTCATCTTGTCGCAGCCTTCATTTTTTTTAGGTGCACAACTCCTTAAGGAACTTGGCATACCTTGGCACTTGCTTAATAGCCTCTAAAAGAGGAATATTAATTTCTACTTTGCTAAAGGTATCCAAAATTGCCTTGTCCTCTTGCTCTTTCTTTTCCTTTGCCAATCTTCCTGGAAAAGGTGGAGACACTACCATTTTCCTCGAATTTTCGGACCTTTTCTCCAAATTTTCCTTTTCCCCTTATTGAAATCTCCTTCTCGACACTCTCATCATTTTGGTCGCTTTCATTTCTTTTTCTTCCTTTGCCAAATCTTGTAACTCTTACCACTCCTAAGGAGTTCTGCACATGCATTCTCCCTTGGATTTTTCTCAACTTGAGACGGTAATCTACCTTGGTTCACTTCCATTTTGCTCATTGATACAGCCAACTGTGAAATCTGATCCTCCAAAGATTTGATACTAGCTTTTGTTTTTTTGCCTATCTTGTTTACGCAGTTTCACAAGATTCCAAACTTTTGATCAAAGTTTCAAGTGAAGTCCACTGAAGAGCATTAACAGTGAATCGGTGGCTAACCTGAGGGAATGGAGGGGAGGCCTAACTTGTAGCCGTGGGAAATTCGATTTTGGGCCATAACTCAAATTCGGATGATCTCGCCAACCCGGATTATAGTTATTCGAGTATGGGTCATACTTCCTTTGTTGCCGCCCTTGAAATCCACCAACAAGATTTACCAATTCCTTGGGTTCTTCTTGCAATGTCTCCGACACATATCCGCTCTGATGACTCACGCTCGAACAAATACCACATGCTTTCACTTGCCGAATTTGTCCTGAGACAAATTTCTCCATAACAGAAGTTAAAACATCAAGTCTACGATCAATAGAAGAAATGTTTACCTCATTCACTTTGCTTGGAACCTCCGATTGCCGTGTCCCGAATTGCTGAGCATTTTCAGCCATATCATTAATTAACCGCTTAGCTTCCTCCAACGTATTGTTCATGAAAGCTCCCCACTCGCAGGCATCAATCATGTTCCTATCCGCAATTAATAAACCTTCATAAAAATATTGGATTAGCAATTGATCGAAATTTGGTCTTTGAGGACAACTTCGCACACAATTGTTTAAATCGCTCCCAATATTCGTACAAAGTTTCTCCCACAAATTGCCTTATCCCATGAAATGTCTTTGCGAATATTTCTTGCTCGTGAAGCGAAAAAATCGCTCCAAAAACTTTTTCTTCATCTCGGGCCATGTCTTGATTGCTCCCTGATGTAAATCAAACATCCAATCCTTTGCTTTATCCGCCAATGTGAAAGGAAAAAGCCCTCAATTTCATTGTCTTCAGTCATTCCTTGCGGTCTTTGACTTGAACATGCTAGATGAAAAGCCATCAGATGCTTGTGAGGATCTTCGCCCGTCAATCCATGGAACTTGGGTAGCAATTGGATCAAAACAGGTTTGAGTTCAAAAGGAGCATTCACTTCCGAAAAGTGATACCAAGAGGTGGGCTCGATTCACGTCCCGAGTAGCCATTTCCCTCAAAGTTCGATGAGGTGCCGCCATTTCGGCTAAGGGAGCAACTTCCTCAACTCCGACTTCCTCTTGTTCCTCCTCCTTCACTTGCTCACTTCCTTCCTCTTCGTCGTCACTTGAATCGCTTGAACTAGCCTCGGTTCAAATGTCGACTTCATCCTGATCCGGCGAAGAGATGTTTGCTTGCCGACTTAGCTTGGTTTGCTTTGTTAATTTTCTAGCTGTCTTCTCAATCTCCGGATCAAAAATCAATTTCCCTGTACGAGAAGATCGAGGCATAAAAAGAAACAAAGCAACAATAAAATTCTAACAAAGAAATATATATATCAAAACCGTTCCCCGGCAACGGCGCCAAAATTTGACGAATGTCAAATCGTCAAAATTAATTCACCTTCTTCCTAATAACGAGTATAAGGTAAGTCGGGATCGTATCCGCAGGGAACGTCGAATTTATTTCTTTTAGAATTCTATTAAAATGATAGAACACAATTTGGATTTTATATTAAGCTAGAAAATAAATTTGAAGACAAATTAACTAAAAATTAGCAACTCTAATTAAGCTAATAAATTAACAATTACTTTTACTCAATAAAATTTAAGTCCCAGCCAATGAGTTAATTTCATCTCGCCCTTTATTTCCGGTCATCGATGCAAAAATGTCTTATGGTTAAATAAACCGGTTAAATAAACGCCGGACGCTGACACTCAATCTCTTACCGATTGATTGATAATTAAGAGACGCCGTTATTACCGGCTAACCGAAGTTACAACCCCGCGCGCCGTAAGATTTAATAACTTCGGTTGCATTAAGATGCGAGAGACCCGATTCAAAGCCATGTGTATTGAAGCAATATCATGTAACAACGATTATTCGCACTAGATATTATGCTTGTGATGCCTAAACGGTGTACTACTTGCCACTTCGTTAAATCCGAGGACAATTACGGATCAACGGCGTTAACTAGCTTAAGATTATTATATTAATTAACATTCTGGCCATTAAACATTAATTAAGTACAATAATCATCCTACGTGTAACTCCTTGAGTACAAATAAATATTTAAAACCCACACAAGAGTTAGATCAATTAGATCTCACTTGAAATAAAGGGAAGAAACTCAATCACCCATTGATCGAAAAGATTTTTTAGCTAATAAACATAATTAATAACAACACTTACAGAAAGTTAATTAGATGTTTCCAGCAGATTAAGAACTCCCAAAGAAATTACAAGTTGATCACCACTCTTTCTCACAATTGTTTCACACTGTTTTCCTTTCTCACACTTACTGCCTACTAAAACTTACTTCTTGGCCGATCCCCCTTCCTGATCAGAGAACACATCCATAAATAACATTATCTCTTCCCACTATCTCCACTATTTGGTAGTTTTAAAACTACCACTAACTTATCAAAACCACCCACTACTTGCACATTAATGTTTTGATTTAATACATGAACTGAATTTAGACAGTAATAACTGCATTGTCTAAATGTCTACCAAATCGCCTGAATCTTTGGCCGAAACTGTTGACATCACATGGGCATGTGACCTTCCAAATTTTCCTTTTGCTTGTCTCGAATCCAAAGATTTTCCTCCTTTACAGCTTCCTGTGATCCTACATCATAATCAACACAAAACCAACCAAAAGTGTAATGTTTTGTTCTAAAATAAGCATAAAACCAACTAAATTTATTACACTTTTGGATTCCCATCAATATATTTGGGTTGTTTAATCAAGATTGGGTTTGAGCCCAATTAGTGGCCACTTTATTTATAATAGCATGATAACAATAATAATAATTAATAATAGAAAAAAAATAATAAATAAAGAAAGGAAGGATCCATTGTTCTAAACAGGAAAGGTGGGAATGATTTCTTACGACAGAGTTCGATGGAACTCGAGAAGAGAGAGAGAGACGGAATAAAAAGGGGGAAGAATTTGACGATATAGTTCGACTGAACTCGGGAAGAGAAAGAGACGAAATGAAATGGGGGAAGAATGCATTCAAACAGAGAAATGAAATCGATCTGTTAAAGTGTATGAATAGGAGGCTGAATCTATTGGTGAATTCATAAGAAATTAGAAACCTTGAGTGGGAAGAGAGATCTAGAGAGTGAGGAAGCAAAATAGAAGAAGGTGACCTCTCGTTACTGCCCGAGATCGAAGACGGTGGAGGTAAATTTTTTTTCCTTTCTTTCTTCAACTTCTTTAGTTCCTCACTTCAACAATAGGATTTCTTCAGACAAAGACTTAGATCCTCTGGTAGAGGATTAGGAGAGGAACTCAAAATTGTGCTATGAATAGATAACTAGAATCAATGTCTATGGATCAATTGGGTGAGAGATTACTGGAGAAGAAGTTAATATAATAGAGGAAAATTTTGGAAAGTATTGGTAATTGTAATTTTCTGTTGCGTGCGTGCGTGTTCGGTGAAAGGGGAAGAAATGAATATGAGTAATGGGTGCTGGAAGGAATAAGGGTGAAAAGCAAATAAATAGAAAAAAGAAACAATGGCAGCACGTTTAGATTTGCTGGGTTTGAAAAAGATGATTAGATTTTGCCTTTTTGACCCCTAAACATTGGTGAGTTTCTTTATGGTTATTACTGCTTTCTTTTAAAGTAAGGATATGAGATTAACAAAGAAGCCCTTTTAAGTCAACTAGCCGTTACAGTGGTTAGATGAAGGTGTTAATTAAGTTCTGTATTAAATATTATACGACTAATTATAGTTAAAATTTGACATTTGTATTTTAGATTTGGGTCAGCGCGGGTAACGGTACTGCTACACATATAAGTCCGTTTTTTTTTTCTTACAGCGCTTAACAGGTAAGAGATTATACATCTTTAGATATTTGAAATCTCTATTTTTAAATTATTAGGCTTCCGCAAATTATTTGGCAATTACCTTTCTTTGAAACGTGTACCAACCTTAAGTTGGAATTTGAATTTGAACTCCGTCGTACCTACTCTTTGTCATTCTAAATTGTAGATCTCATTATATATATCTCATTTATATTTAAATTTCATTGAGATATTTTTTTGTGAAACCAAGTTTCCATTGGAATATTATTTTTGAAATCCTACTATGATCACTAAGTTGAACAACTCGGCTACTGGGGTAAAGTATCAATTTGAATTTGATATTTGATTATGAATTTTGCCACCTGGCCCGTGGCTTAGTTATCCGGATATACCATTATGAAACGTTACTATTGTACATTGTGAATCTTTGTTTAAAAAGAGGTCTTGTGACCGCTTAGGTGATCATGGTATCCGCGGGTTGGTCGTCGTTTCCAACTGGTATAGGACAGTTGGCGACGATTAGACCTCTCGCAAATGCCTTTGTATCTCTATCTTTTACATCGAATTCTTGTTGAAATTTATCATCTCATTGTGCTATTCCCGATTATGAACTATTTGAATATTAATCTTTTTGAATACTTTATTGTTAATGAACCCTCCCTAGATTTCGGAGGAGCTGTATATGATCTTACTAGGCATTGTCCGCTCATTCATTCCAAATATTTTTCCTTTCAGGTTTTAAGTAAGTTGGATACCATCAAGGACAATCTGGAGATTTTTATTTCGAATTAGTTCGTCTTGTATTTTGGACAAGATTTTTTAGCAGTTTTTGGACTACAAAATTGTTTAATTATATTTTCGAAATGTAATAGTATTTTATGACTTTCTTTTATTACTAGTCCTTAGGAGATAATTTCGGAATTATTGTGATTTAGTATTTGTAATAGTGACGTGCCCAAGATTTTGAGATATAAACTGGTTAGAAATTTTGGGTCGTTACACTTACTTCTTTCAATTCATTAAGAGATCAGTTGATTGTCTCACAAGTGTGATTGACTTTCAATCATACTCCCCAAACACCAGTCGTTGTTGTATAATGATCCATTAGTGATCACCTAGATAATTATTAATAATATTAGTGCACTTCAAAAATTCAAGTCTGATCAACTTGGTAGTGGACGTAGCAGTTTACACTACGAACCACTTTAATTGCTTTGTCTTTTATTCATCAGCTTACACAAACTGAATTAACACTTAAGCAGCTTCAATCTACTTAAGTGTCATGTAGTAAATTTCATCAATTGGTTACTTATTTGTTTTATAAATTGTTTTTTAATTCATTCTTTTGAACTTGTAATCTTTTAAAAACATATCAAATTGTGTCAATAAGTTGACTAATCGTATCTTTCATGTTTATACCGTTATCTTCAAAAATTATTCTCAATTCATCAACTGACTGACACTATATCAGCTAACTGACAAAAATGTCGCCCTCGTCCACATAGGTCCCTATTTAGTTTGCATTAATTGAATCCAATTAAATTTGTGATGGAATCTTTTGATAGAGCATGTCGCAATTTAATTTAGTGGGTTTTGTGATTGAATCTTTTGATAGAGCATGTGCGCCATTTAATTTAGTGGGATGGGCACTGGACAAGTGGTTGGGACACGTGGTTGGAACAAGTGCATCCACAATTTGTTCACTTCTGGTTTTGACAATATTTTTATTTTTATTTTGGAAAATGTATATATATTTATTTATTTTTCACGGATATATACTTCCCCGATTAATTAATCAGTGGCGAATCCAGGAATAATGTTGACCGGTGTCCAAAATTTTAACTACTCCATCCGTCCCAAAGTATATGATGTTTTTGGGTTTTTCACACCGACCAAGAAAATATATTGTAAAGACTAAACTGCCCCTATCCAAACATTAATGAGGTTTTATGATATTTTTGCCCAAAGAGTCGAACACCGGTTAGAAGTCAATAAATATGAGTAGAATTGGAGAAAAAAGGGAAAAAGTTCTTTGAAAATTACAAAATGTCATCTATTTTGGAACAAAAAATTATCCCAAAACGTCATATATTTTGAGACGGAGAGAGTATTACATAAAAAAAATTAGAAATTACAATTTGTCATTTACGCGTTTTCATACGTTGAAAACACGTAATTACATCATCATCACCAACATTAAAAAAACATGTCTTTTTCGATATAACATACAAGAGAATCATTTAAAAATTAATCGGATATTCGATTTCGTAAATCCGTCTTGACATTATTTTTTACAAAGAATTTGAGAGGGGTTCAATGAAATTTTTTGGAGGGGTCCAATTGTCAAATATCACAAACGTACTCCCAATTTTTTTTTATTCGGCGGTGTCCATGGACACCCCTAAGACTAACGTGGATCCGCCGGTGTAATTAATATATGTATTTTTCGAACAATAACAGTAGTTGTCCTACGCTTCGGGATCCATGGCTTCTCAGCTATTGGACTGAAACCTATCTCATAGACTAGTTGGAGGAAATTGTCGAGCACCGAACCAAATCGAATCAAATCAAAATTTAGATAGGCCGGGCAGATACTTGTGTATGGGGGTGTAGGGCAAGTGACTACTAATTTTTTAAAAATATACTCCATCTGTTCTTAAATAATCGTCCTAGTTGACCTGATGCACAGTTTAAGAAAAAGTAATTGACTTGATTATTAGATTGGTTTAATGTGTAGTTTCCTTTAATGTCCATGTATATGTGGCCCATAATTAAAGTAGAGTGAAAAAATAAGGGTAAAGTGGTAAAAGTTATGTTCTAAAAAGGTAAGTTTCAAAATGGACAATTATTTTGGGACAGACAAAAAAGGACAGGAGGACGATAATTTAGGGACGGGGGAGTATATAATTTTACGTTACATTTTTTTTTAATTGTGATTAAAATTTGTCACCTCATTGAAATATTTTTCTGAATTCGTCACTCGCCATTATAGATAGCTCACATTGGATGTAATTAGACCTGACAATTATAACCCGAAACCCATGAACCCACCAACCCTACATGAAAATTATCCTATCCAACCCAACTTGTTAATATTTTTTTGTTCGAAACGGGCTGTTTCGACCCCAAAAAAATAAATATTAATGAGTTGAGTTGAAACGGGTAATACCCGTTACCCAATTTGACATGCTAATTTTTACTCTGTAAATATATGGATTTTGTAGAAAAAGGGGATCCGGGTTGGTCCGTTATAACCCTCCTCATTTCGACTCGTTTGATATTCGATTTCTAATGGGTTCCTAACTATCCCGACACGAGACCTAGATGCGACATTCATGATTTCATCCAGGTATTTTGTGTATTATAAGTTTCTTCATACACCAAGATGGTTTATACAATGATCATATTGAAAACTCATACATTTTAAACGTTGCTGAAATTTCATCTTCTGAATCTCCATTGAATGTGCCTAGTTCCAACGTTAGTCTATACTATTTTTGCGTTGCTTTACCTTTGAAAAATTGAAAATATTCCATTAACCATCTTCATCGACTAAGCTCGTTCGCTAGCAGTGTTCTTAGCTTCAATCTTCGACTTCGTGTCATCGAGATAATGCTGATAAATATACGAAACAAACCCCCAAATCGCTAACAACATCGCAATCACCTTCACGCCATTCATCTTGTCATGAAAAAACACCACAGCACAAACTGGAACAATCGGCAAACCAACAGTGCTAATGACATTGGAGAACAACGCCGAAACCTCAAAAATCAACCCAACCATACCAATCGAGAAAAGCTGCCACGAGATAGTCGTCCAAACCAGATTCATCACATACGACACTTTTCCAGACTTGTAATCCTCCATCTCTACATGTATGCTTTCCCACTCTTTGCTTGCGAAAGAGCCCAATCAATATCGCAAGCGTTGCAAAGATATTTGGGTAGATGACCATATCCATCACCGCTCTAAACGTTGTCCTCTTCAGAATCCTTCTGAAAGCTAATTGCGTCATAGAAAGCAGCAATGCGTAAGTACAAGATGCAGCAAGAGTGCACACGAAGCCAATGGCGTACTTTGTCTTAGACGCCGTGGGGGAATCTTTGTCGTCGTTTTGGAATACAAGGAGAGTGGAGGAAATGGTAAGAAGGACTAGAGAGTTGATGATGAAAGGCGTAAACTTTTGGGCGTTTAGGAAGTAAGAAAAGAAAGAGTTGAAAGCCAATTGACTTGCACAGAGTAGTGAAAAAGTAGAAGCTGAAAGGTAGGCGATACCAATAGTATATAACATGCAATTTCCAGCAGCGAAAATGCCGAGGAGAACATAAAGCGAGACGAGGGTGTGTAAACGAGGTTTGTCCATGTCGGGTTGGTTTTGTAAAGATTGTTCTGATGTTGGATAGAGGAAGAGGAAGGGGAGGAGGACTGGGAAACCAGCAGTTTGAACTAGTGTTGCCATCCATTTGCTATTTCCTCCTTTGTCGAAATACAGTCTTCCCAAGAGATTGCCAACTGATTGACCGGAGAGGACGAAGATTGTAAAAACGGTTATCCGTAGCCACCACCTGAACCGTGCAAAGTTAGAGAGCGGTGGCGGTTGGTGATCGAGGATTGGAGTTTTAGATGAAATTCCGTCCTCGGATTCTCCAACTGTTTGAACTGCAGATTCAATAGTAGGTTACTTACTACATACACATTTGGTTAATATATTATAGAAATTCAACGACTTTTTGTAATAGTTAATGAAAACTCAACCAACCAATTCCAAATTATCTTAAAGTCCGGGGATCCATCTCAAAATTTGGCTTTAATTTAAATGTTCATATAATTGTTTAAATGGAAAATTATCTTTTTGACCATCGTACTATTGTCAGCTACCCGATTTGAGTAACCACATTTCATAACTCTCAAATTGACCAATGTACAATATAAGCGGAATGGACCACAAAATACCAACTTATTTAGTATATTGATCAATTTGAGAGTTATGAAATGTGGTTGGTCAAATCAGGTAATTAGCAACAATACGATGGTTAAAAAATAATTTTCCCTTGTTCAAACTAGCTATGTATATATATATATGTACATTTCAAACATCTATAAAAAAAATTAAACCAAAATTTTGAAAATCACAACTAGTGTAAAAACCAAGTTGGAAATAGAACTCATGTTGTATATATATACTTTTCGAGCTCACTAGGGTTAGGGCTCGCAGGGCCGGTCCTGAGTTTCGAGAGGCCCATGACAAAAAAAAAAATGGGGGGTCCTTTATAAAAATAAAATCATTTAAATTTTAAAAAGATTGGAAAAAAAAACTTATAGCAAGATTTGAATCCAAGATCTCTCAAAATTTAACAAGTATGTTAACCATTGGATCATCTATTCTAGATTACAATTATTAACACATTATAACTTATATATAATTCACAAACTAAAAAAAGTAACATATTAAAACAAGTAACAACAAAGGATTCGAACCTAAAACCTTTAATTTAAATCATGAACACCTTAACCAACGGGTTAAAAGAATCAATTATTAAACTTTTTGACACTTTAATATATATAATAAATATAAGGTAGTACCCAAACATTTAAGGTCCTAAAAAATTGGGGATCCATGGCGATAGCCCCTCTCGCCACCCCCCAGGGCCGACCCTGAGGGCTCGTGATTGTTAGATCCGAGCTTGAGCTCAAGTTCGTAAAAAGATTGCTTGTGTAACAAGCATGAGCTTGAGTTTGGATCGAATCAAATAATTATTTAGCTTGACATATAAATGTATGTCATCTGGTTCAAGCTCAATTATGGAGCTTTGGCGCTTACGGGTCAAACTTTGATCACAAGGATTTCTTAAACGAGTCATTCTCGAACTCCTCCAATCAACTAGGCTCGACTCTTGAGCGCCAAAATAACTTAACCTGAGGTCAAACTTATTAGGTTTGACTTTCTTGCATAGCTAGCAAGTCTCCGAGGCTTCTCAATCATTGGATTAAATATTGGCACTTTGTTTTCTTACTACATGACGACAATACAGTGTATGTAAACCACTTGGGTCGAGGTTATCCATTTCGATCCCAAAATATTCCTGTGTCGGATCGGGTTAAATCGGATCGGCCCCATTATCCAATAATTTTAACTTTATAAGTGTATATATTTTGAGAAAATACGAGTTAAGACGGGTCGACCTATTTAAACCAGTCGATTCAACCCACCCCACCCAATTGCTAGACCTACGACGAGGTCTATTTTCAGGAGTTCAGATCTCATGTACCACTGGTGTACCACTTTTCATCTCAATCATTGCATCCTAACTATTACATCTTAACCAATGATTGAGATGAAAAATAATACACCAGTGATACACACAATTGGTACAGGAGATCTGAACTCTATTTTCAGATGTTCAACAATACTCAGTTTTCATATTTAGGCTGGCGTTGGGCTTTTATTTGGCTAAAATACAAACTTTCCATAATCATGTTTATGAAGCTTTTTCTATTGATAAGATGAAGAAAAGAAGGAGAACAAATGAAATATTGATATATTAATTAAAATCCACCTTCATATAATTATTTAATTAACATATATAAAGTAGAAAGAAAAAGAAAAATATATTACCAGTTTCTGGTATCGGCTGAGCAGCCTGAGCTTGAGGTTGAGCTTCCCCCATTCCAAGAAAAAAATTGAGAGAGAGATAGAGGCTGATGGAATATAGTAACTCTCATTTATATCAAAGTTCCTAAGGTCGATGTTGGCAGCTTCCTTCAAAGCCAATCATTAAGCTAAGAAATGATAATTATAAGGGTAAATTACATATAGCCCCCAACAATTATGGGTTAGGTTTGAATTGCTCCCCTCAATTACTAAAATGAATTAATGTGCCCCCACAAGTTAACATTTTATTTAGTTTCCCCATTTGTTTAGACACTGTCATTTAAGTTGACGAAAATTATCCACCTTAAACTCACATAACCATATTTAGCTTGTTTTATACCATTATGTTTTTTTTTTTTTTGGTATTCCAACAACTTATTGCGTACATAAAAAGTTAAAAACTACAAAGAGGGTCTCAGAACAAAAAAAATCAATTTAAATACCAAAAGGGCATTATGGTAAAAAAAAAGAGTCTGAAAATGGTCATGTGAGTCTCAACTCTCAAATGGGCATTTTTTGATAAGTCAAATTGTAAAAGTAGAAGGTGTGATTAAAAAAATTGTTATAGGTCATGAGGAGGGTGATTCGAATCATAATATTTTTCATTAAACCAAGTGCAATAAAATTACAACATCATAATATTTTTCATATTTTCATTCTTATAAGCCTAATATGAAACCACAAAAAACAGAATTTAAAAAAAAAACAAAGTTCAAATATTAAGAGTGATAACAAAGTTCAAACATTCAGAGATTCACTCTGTTACAACAAAAAAACAGAGTTCAAAAAATCAGATATTCACTTTATCTTTCTTCCTTCTTATGAAAAAATCAGAGTTGTCCAACTATCACTCTTCTTCATATGCTCTAATGACTGCAAAACATAGAAAATTCATTAGATATAACAATTTTTTTAAAAAAAGGAGTGGTTAAAAAAATTAAAGTATTTAACCATAGAATATAACCTAAACAGAGTTCGGTGATCAAGAATGATTTGTTCCCCAGGCTTGAATGCATAACTGGTAGTAAGCCTTACGTTCAACAATCTCATAGACCTCCTAGCAGGTGATTTTGTTGGAATCCATCTTGGTTGTGTTGAGGTAGCTTATGGTTGTGTTGGAGGTGGTGGTGGGGTTGGATTCAATTGGCTTGTTGTAATTGTAATTTCCTCAAGTTGATGTGGCACATTAGCTGGCTCAATCACTTCTTCATTCATTTGTCCTTGTTGCTCAATCATTTCCTCATTCACTTGTCCTTGCTGTTCAATCACTACCTCATTCATTTATGTGTCATGCACTGCCTCATTGATCACTTCCTTCTGTTGGCATTGTCTTTTGTTATGCCCAAGTTGCCTACAAATGGAACATGTCACTGTGTTTTTTGTTGCACTTTGAAGCTGTCCTGTCTTAGAAAGACACTTTCTTGAACTATGCCCAAGTAACCTACAATATGAACAAGTCATAGTCTCACCCCCTTTACGTACTTACTTTCTGAACCCCAGTAGGCCTCTCACCTTGGATGTCATTAGGGTCTTTCCTCCTTAGCTTTTTAGGCCTTCCAACCTTATTCTTCTTAAAAATTGGAGCAAAGACAGGAGGTAGCTAAGTCTTAATCCACATATCAGGCCCATGGATTGCATCAGCGATGTTATTGTAGGTTTTGATGTATTTATCCCTCTTGTACCAATCTGCCACAAACTTTTCCACTTCCAAACCATCATAGCACATGGCAAAGATATCATGGGCACATGGAATGCCTGTGAGCTCCCACCTTCTACAAGAACATGTCTTACATTCCATGTCAACTACAAATTTTACTCCCCTACATAAAACTTCATATTTTGAGCTTCCTGTCCAGGTGGGAAAACAATGTGTTGAGTCTGTCTTGGTTTTTTCAATAATGGCATGAATCTTAGGGCAAAGTAGTCATGCATGTTTCTTTATCTTATCTCTCTGCACTTGTATTCTTTTCATCGAAATTCCCCTAATTGTCTCCAACATAGTGATTATAGGCTTGTCCCTTGCTTATAGGATGGAGCCATTAAAACTCTCACACACATTGTTAAGAAGGATATCACACTATGGCCATGTGGTAAAATGTGACCTAGACCACTGTTGAGGTGGCTTAACATCAGTAGCAAGATACTTGTTATCAAATTCCCCAGTTCCTACCACCACATTCAAAGACATATCAGCAGCAACCCCTTTTCATGTGTCATTCTTCTTCTTGTTTATACCACCCCATTCAACATCCTTATCAACATTGGCATCAAACAAAGCATCATCACCTACATCATAGTCACTGTCATGGAAATTTTCAAGTTCAGTAGACTTATCACTCTTATCAATCCCACTATCATCATCATATTCCCCTGCATTTGGCTCCCTTGTATTTAATTGGTCCCCATCTACATGTTTCCTAAATCCTAGATCATCAAAATCTATGTCAATGTCTAGATCAATCCCTGATAAATTAGGTTGGATAAAGTATAAACACAATACATTGTTACTAGGATTCAAACTGAGCAACTCCTTGTCATCTATTATCAAACCAAATTCATACCCACTGTCACCACATCTTTTGTAGTAATATTCTAAAGACTCTGGATCATAACCTAAGGTTTCAACTATATCTTTGATTTCAAGTAGTGATCATTCATCTCTGTCACAACCATAAAAAAAATTCACCTTTCCCCCATCATACTGACCACTCTTGAATTGACCACATTAACAACATGATAAAACCCTACATTAACTATCCGATGTGAACCACAAAGCATTCATCTCTTTCACAATCCTACAGTTAATTCTAAAGAAATGTTTTTGCTGATGAAGTGGACAAGGAGCACCATGCTCTTTTTCAAACCAGAAAGTCCAAAACACAGAATCAGAACAACGGACAATAGGCAAGAATCAAAACATGCCCCACAACCCAATAAAAGTCGACAATGGACCACAAAAGATGAAACACTTTCCACAACAATATAAATCAAACATTGAATTCAAAACATTTTAAAAAAACCATCAATGAAAAAGTAGAGATGATACACTAAAATCATTTCAAAACCCTAGGATTAGTGTACTTACGATACGCAGATGTTTCATACTCATTGCATAGCTTCAGGGACCGCATTATGCTCTTGATCAAGTAATTATTCAAATACGATCTCCAATCTCCAAACGTAATTTGGGGATTTTTTGATATCAACCCTAGAATTTTTCAATGAAGAACCCAATTCCTATTTAATTTTATGATAAAAACCTACTGCTAATTGTTAAAAAATATTTTAAAGTTTCACATGTGCGTGTGAAAAAATTGATTAAATATAAATGATAAATAAAAGGTTTAATTTGCAAAACTATTATTTGGACAAAGTTTATTATGGAACAAAATGTATTGGAATTTAGGGAAATCGGTGCAAAAACTCCTACCGAAACCACGTCAGCGCCATACAAGCAGCTGACTTATCATTTTGTCTTCTCGCCTTATGCCTAACAGACTGAAGATTTAAATTTTAAAAAAATAAATAGAGGTTTTAATTATTGAAATTGAAAATATGAGGTTTAATTTGAAAAACGTGAAATACGACACCTTTTTTTTTTCAATTCCCTCTTAAAATTATATTCATGTGCTCCACACCACATGTTGCTCCACCAACTACTTTAAAATAGATTTAGTCAAATTCAACCTTAAAATTAAAACTTTTTTCCCTCCTCCCCATTTTATTCCCACGCCCCAAAGCCCTCACACACTATTTTACTGAGCAAGCAGTATTTTGGGATATAAGACTCATCATAAGTCGATTCAAAAGATTATAAATAATATTGGTGTCTAATAATAAAGTGTGACCATCTTATATATTATATACTCCCTCCGTTCTTAATTTATTGTCATGTTTGATCTGGCGCACCGCTTAAGAAAACTTATTTGACTGGATTATTAATATTGGTTTAATGTGTAGTTTTCTTTAAAGCTCATGTGTATGTGGCCCATAATTAAAGTAGAGTGAAAAGTAAGAGTAAAGTGGTAAAATTGATGTTCTAAAAAGGTAAGTTTTAAAGTGGATAATTATTTTGGGACGGACGAAAAAGGAAAGGAGGAAGATAATTTAGGGACGAAGGGAGTATGTAGTTTTTTTTAAATATATAGTTTTTTTTAAAGCTCATGTATGACTCATAATTAAAGTATAGTGAAAAAGTAAGGATAAAGTGATAAAAGTGATGTTTTAAAAATGTAAGTATCAAACTAAATACTCTCTTCGTCCCTAAATTATCGTCTTCCTTTCTTTTTTCGTTCGTCCCAAAATAATTGTCCACTTTGAAACTTACCTTTTTAGAGCATCACTTTTACCACTTTACCTTTACTTTTTCACTCTACTTTAATTATGGGCCACATACACATGAACATTAAAGGAAACTACACATTAAACCAATATAAATAATCAAGTCAATTGTTTTTTCTTAAACTGTGCGCCGGGTCAACTAGGACGATTAATTAGGGACGGAGGGAGTAATTATTTTGGGACGAACGAAAAAAGAAAAGAGGACGATAATTTAGGGACGGAGAGAGTAAAACTTTTTTTAGTTAAGTGACCACATGTGCATGTAAATTTATGCAAGAGTAAAATAGTCATTTCAATGAGAAAAAAGTACAGGTATCATTTGTGCCAAAATTTAGTTCAAATTTTCCATCGGGTGTGGCGTTGACTAAGTAGCTACTACAAAATATTATTCTCCCATCATAAACCAACTAGTAACTCATCATTGCGATGCACGTGGTGTATATCATATCGTTTGAAAATCATATCTATATATAAATTCTTTGCAATGAATCATACCCTCACTATTTTCTATTCGATAGATTAAATCAAATTACGATTAATAGATATTAAAACGTCTTGTTGAAATTTGATACCGTAGATAATTTAATGGATTTGTTCTATTTTATGTATTATTTTACTGTATAAACATCATAAAAGGTAAAAGGGATATGTTAAAGTATGTCCTCTTAATTGTGTCATTGGACATTTATATATTTTTTATCAGACCAAATCTCAACATTGCTAGCCTTACAACTATTTTTATAACTTTCCTTACAACTAAACTTTGAAGAAGGGTAAACTTGTCTTTGTCCAAAACAACTTTTCCCAATTCAAAGCTTAGTTATAAAGAAAGTTATAGAATTAGTGTTATAAATATCATTTTTCATAAGCTAAATGGCGAACGGTTTCTTTTTCTTAAATAGTAATTATTTTTACCTTAAATGTCTTTATGTTGTCTTCTTGATCAATTTTTTTTCATTATTTACAGATATCTTTACATAGTGTTAACACTTGGGTTTTGGTAGATTATTTTGCGTATGCTTGTAGTTTTTTTTTCCGCACGTTTTCCTTTAAAATCGTATTCAAATTTTAAGTTTTCTTAGAAAATATGCAAATCATTGATGAAGAACATTGTAAGGGTCATCTAGCATGATAATTTGAACAAAAATTATTTTTAAAAATCAATAGCTACGTACTTTGGTATATGGTTTGAACTATTAATAAAGAAACCACTAAAACAACCAACTTTCTTTTTTGTCCAAACCTAATAAAATACTATATGACAGCTTCTTTCCTCAAAATCATTGAATAACCCTAGCAAGCAGAAGGATTTTATTATTATTTTTAATAGAAACCCAGATGAAAATCACCAAGACAGATCACATAAACAAAAACACTTTGCTTTCCGAGGCGTTGGACTCATGTGTTATCGACTGTTCTCAAACCCTCAGATCATTTCTGCACATCTCGCGATTTTCCTGGTAGTAGCAATGAGGGACCGGAACTACTACCCCAAGATTCAACCTGGTTAAAAAAAAAAAAAAAAAAACAAAGGATTTTGTTAGCAAATGGGTTTTAGGCTTTTACTGTGATAAACCAAGTGGATGCCCATTTAAGTCTATTTATGTCATCATAATTAATGTTCTCAGAACTGCTTGCCCATTTGTACCTAGCTAAAAATTAAGTATCTCATACTCATTATTTTATGAGTGGTCCGGGAGAGCATATGGGCGTAGATAAGAAGTGTCAACTTTAGAGTAAAGGGACAATTCACAAATTGCATGGGACAGGGACCAATCTCAAGAAATTCGTATAGTACGAGGACTTAGTTGTATTATCTTAATTTGGGTGATATAGTCTTACAGATATATTTTATAATATGGATCATTTTTATCCGAGTAGAGTTTCATTTTACGGATAAATGAGCCGCCCCTAAGAGGGTGGCCCAGTGGTAGACATGGGGCTTCACCAAGTGTGAGGTCTCAGTTCGATCCCTTCTCATGTCCCCCTTAAGAGGGTAAAAAAAGGTTTAAAAAAAAACGGATAAATGAGCCGTAAGATAGTGTATATATAATATTCGTTGGGGGCCTAAACAGTCTTTGGATTGAAGAAGAGTAAAGTCGGAAGTCGAGAGACGTAAGTATCTGATAATTTGTGCAACTTCTGATCTCACCTGATGGATATATTTTGCATCTTGACAAGAAATCTATCATGTCAAGTCCAAAGTTACAACTTTGTAGTGAACTGTGTAGCACAATATTGACTAATTTTATATACTAATCATATATATATATATATATTATAACGTTTTAATATATATATTATAACGTTCAGGATTTTATTCCTTTATCACGTTTTTTTTTCATTCATATTTTATCTCCACAATCATTTTATCTCTCACTCCTCTTTCTCTTTCTCTCTCCTCCTCCTCTCTACCTATTCATCATTTTTTATGAGATTCACTTTTTTACTGCGAAAATTAGATATTACAGTTTTACAGTTAATATTTTAAAGTTTTACAGTTTTATGGTTGCGAAAATTTGTATTTGTATTTGTATTTTTTTTCTTTTTAATTGTTATCGTAATTAACTTAATCAATTTAATTTTTTTCCGACCCGTAATTTCGTATACAAATATTTTTTTAAAAAAATCGCAAGTTTTGTAATTTGAAATATTTATTTTTAATTATTATCGTAATTAACTTAATCAATTTAATTTTTGTCCGGTCTGTTTTTCCGGCCCGTAATTTCGTATACAAATTATTAATTAATCACTTCATTCCAGGCAAAGAAGCCCTGTTTGAAAGTCATTTTTTAAGAAAATAATATTTTTAGTAGTTCATTAATAATAAAATGACCTTTACGGTTTTACAAATATTTAGTTGTAGTTTCTTAATTGATTGTTATCGTAATCAACTAAATCTCAATTTAATTTATGTCTAGCTTAGATTTATTTTTTTTCTATAAAAAAAATTATTCGTAAATTTTGTAATTAATTTTTGTAATTTTAAATATTTGTATTTTAATTTTTTTATTGTTATCCTAATTAACTAAATCAGTTTAATTTTTGTCCGAAAAAAATTTGTTTCTAAGTTTGGTAATCAACTTTTTTTAATTTTGAATATTTGTATTTTAATTTCTTTATTTTCTTAAAAGTTGTGTTTAGTTTCCCTTATTGATCTGAAATCTTTGTGATTTCGATTTCAAAATAGTATTTTGTTAGTTCACTCTGTCTTATTCAATTTATTGTGTGGTTTTTGTTTGCAGAGATTTTCATTTTTAAGTTTATTTCAATTAACATGTGTTGGGTTGGTGTGTGTGAGAGAGAGAGAGAATGCTTTTTGATGCTTAATTATACTCTTTTAAGATAAGTTATAATTTTTTTTAAGATGAGTTATAAACTTTTACAACCAATAAAATATTTTATTTCTTTAATTTTCGGGTGTTGGTGTGTAATTTACATTAAGGATATATTAATTTATTTTCATCATGCTTGGTTCATACATTGATCATGCTCATACTGGCACCGTGCCATCGGCACGTGTACAAGTTTATTTTTATAAAATACTACACATCTTCTCATTGTTGTTGTTTCGTTTGTTGAGGCATATCTATTGGTTTCTAATGATTTAATTGTCATTTTTTTAGCTTTTATGATTAATTAATTTTTATCAAAATACATCTCCATTCGCCTGTTAGATTTTATATGATAATATGTGGGAGGATTCAAGTTTTGCAGATGAAGCAGAAAATTTGGTTAAATGAATGTGTTTGAATTTTCTATATCATGTGTATGTAGAAATAATGGACAAAGTTATTACATCGATTGTTATTAAGTAAGAAACCCCAGAAGAAGAAGACTGAGCTTTCATTATTAAGAAAATAATAAAATTTTCTTTTCGTATTTTAACAGTAGTTGCAATTAAAATATTTATTTATTGGTTTTCTTATGAAATAAATATCGAAATAAAATGTTTTATTTTGTTAGGTATTTAAGATTTTTTCCCTTTTCGTTGTATAGTGTACATATATCCAACACATACAAATTATAAATAAATATTAATTCATTTCCACAATATCTGCTTCATTTATTGATAAATTTCTAAACTGATGCCGTGTCATCGACACAAATATTTTCTTTACATAAGGGATTTGGTCGGTCCACAAAATAACCTTGGGAATGTATTTTTAGGACAAAAATAACCTCATCTAGTTTGTCCAAACCCTAATCTACCCTTTCAACCTTTCCTATTATTAGAGCTGTCAAAATCGAGCCCGGCCCATAGGCCTGATCCATCCCACCCGACTTTTCAAGGGCCTGGGCCTCAATTTAGTAGGCCCGAAAAAAGCTGGGCCTCTTTGGCCCGGCCCGCGGGCCGTGTTTGGCCCAAGCTTAAAAAGTCCGAAAAGCCCGGCCCGGCCCAGCCATAATGTTAAACACTTAAACTTAATTACAAAATTAAAAACTAAAACATAAATCTAAAAAGAAAATAACTATCTTTAGACCACTTTTTTTCTTTTGGTTAGATAAATTTATGACACAATATGATATATTTTCAAATCATTGTTCTTTTTTTGGTTGAAACCCATATTCTAAATTGCTGGAAGTGACACTTACAAAGAAGAAATGAAGTTGATCTTTCAAGTTCTAATATAGTTTAGTATGGTTGTGGTTAGTAATTTTATCGAAACTGATCTATTTAATTGAATATCTTTATATGATATTAGCTAATAAAAAGCTTCAACAGTATAAACTTGATAAAATAAATAAATTTAAAATGCTAGATTGTGTCAGGCGAATAAAAAAATGAACATTTGCTAGTTAGTATAGTTTTGCAAACTAGAACCCGAAAATTTTTGTCTATCCTTAGAAAACACATATTAAAAAATTGGGGACAATATGATGAACTTCAATTTGGTTATAAATTTTTTGAAAAAAATATCCTTCAAGTAGCACATGTATTTTTTATTTTGTCTCAGAACATTATTGTTTTTCTGGGCTTCGCTTCAATTGTTGAAGTTACTACCTTTATTTATATTTGCTTTGGTTGCACTTTTGCGTTGTAATTGTGTAAGTTAGACTAGTAAGTATGTGTATGTTTGAACTTTTGATGTGTTATATAACATTTATTAACTAATTTGTGAGTTTTTTTTAACAAAAAAAATAGCTATTTTTTTGGCCCATAGGCCCGAAATGCACATGGGCTAGGCTTGAGTTCTATGAGACTCGACACTATTTCGACCCGGCCATCGTTAAGTGAGGCCCGATGGGCTTGGGCCGGGCCAACCCGACCCGTTTGACAGCTCTACCTATTATTAAACCCCAAAACATAAAATAACTAATCCTCCCTCCCCACGTGTGTCCTCAACATTGGCCCTCCTTTTTTGCAAATCCCAAACCCCATCACCACCACCATCATCTTCCTTCACCTCATATACTCCTCCAAACTCCAACTCCTCCTCAGCCCCACCACCACCATCACCGATGACACCAACAACACCATCACCACCAACCATGTCTACATCTCCCCAATTGACTGCTCCTTTGAATCGCCACTACACTTTCTTACTACTCTCTACTTCCACCACTCCCTCACTAGTCCAACCCCCCGGTCCGCAGTCGCCAAAGCCATACTTGAATCCAAGTACACACCATTTCCTAACATTAAACCCAACCCTAGATCTCCACTTCAAACTTATTTTTTAAGTTCAAAGCTATCAATTCAACTTACCAATGGGGGGATTGGCTTATCAATGGATCAAGAACGAGTAGTACTCTTTTACCAGTGGATCCAATGAGAAAAAATAACAGAACAATCAAACAGAATCCATCTTAACGAAATTTGTGCCTAAGGATCGAGTTTCGACTAGTTGTAGCCTTGTAGGTAAAATGTAAGTTGCTAAATAGGGCCCCAATAATGTATATCAAATTCACCAAGAACAAACTCACAACACCGTTAAAACCCAACTTTAACTGCACACTTATATAAAAGAACCAAAAAAAAAATTAAAGGAAAAGGGTCGGTGCCCTTTTTGGCTTCTTTCTACAAATGTGAATTATCACCCTTGTTCATTTTTCCTTTTTTAATGCTACACGATGATCTACACATTGCCTACGTTTTTAACATCATTGACCAAGAAGAGATTATAGTGCGACAGGGAAAAAAAAAAGAATATGGAAGTGTGGGCCGTGGTAATCCAAAAAATACAAAGAGACCCCCCCCCTCCTCTTGTCTCTCCGACTCCGGCCACCAGGCTCCAACAACCACTCAACGTTCCATCAGCTCTCTTTGCAACTATAACAACAGTGGTGAGGATTTTCCTCAAAAAATGGAGGGAAACCAAGCTTAACAAGTATAGTCCTATTATTTTGCTCCATCTACATTTCCATTTGTATATTCGAAGGCAGCAACAATATCTTCTAACAATCTTTGAGGCTTTTGTTTCATCGTTCCTGTAAGATTAAGTTGTAAGCAAGGTCAAGAACTCATAAAATGAATAAAACTGTTAAGTAACCAATTCATCTAAGAGCTTAAACTATTAAAGAGGGGCTCAACAATATGTATCAACAAAAACTGAAATACCGAATATTAAAGAAAGGTTTATATGTTTCTATTTGCGTGTGCCTTGTAATGGGTGATTAGTCTTTCGAAGTGGCACATACTCCCCCCCAATCCCAAATTCCCAATGAAAATACTCATTTCCTTCTTGTAAAGCCAAGCTAGGGAAATATCAAATCACTATTTAACATATACTCCCTCTTTTCCGAGTAAAAAATTTATTATTTCATTTTAAGATGTTTAACTTAAAGAGTCTACTTTCAAAAATTAAGACATAAAAGTGTCATTTCATTAGTAATGGACTACTAAAAATGTCATTTTTCTTAAAAAGTTTGACTTTTAAATAGGAACTCTTTTCCCAGGGAGGTAATGATATTTTGATTATTGATACAATATTAAGAATAATATCAACAATAATTTATAGCATTTTGTAAGGATAAGTACATTTTTATAAATTTTTGGTCAAAGATTAATGAAGTTGACCAAAAGAAGTCAAAGTCGGACAATTTTTTTGGATGGACGGAATACAATAAAATTACAGAGCAGCATGTGTATATTTTATTTCATAAGGCGGGGGTGGTTTTGCATGCAGGGGAGTGGGGGGAGGAATCAGGAATGTGCTTTTTTTAGGGGAAAGTACTTGTAGAGTAGCATAGAGGGGCTCACCAGTTAATGAGGAATCTGAACAACAATGAATGCAATAAAATATAAACAAGCGGAAATTGCAGCTCCAGCAAAAAAATTATGAAGCAGTTGCCGGTTGTCTCTTGTGGGTATAAACACTGACTTCAGTGTGTTTGTTAGTTCAAAAAGTCGACAAGATATCTGCGAATGCAAGGATTAACCAAAGAACAGATTAGTACATATATTTGGGTGTTTTAATCTAGATTTGTTAAGGCTTTAAGTTGCTCACCAACACATAAACAGCAGTTGTGAGCATGAAATTGAGCATAGGATATTCTGGGATCAGTGAAAGGAGCCACTTAGGCTGTCCATTAGGAATATCCGATCTGCATGGTCACAATGAGAAGTATTTAGCTGTACTCATAATACAGAAAAAGCTTTAAACGTTAAGTGTACCAAGGTAACATCCACTAACTAGAACACAGAGGATCATCTAGTGAACACAAAAACAGAGTAAAGCACTTAAAGATTGATAAACTAAGAAAAGGGATCTGTCTTGTCACACATTCAAATTTGACACTGCTAGAAGAGAGATAAATTGGAAAAAATCAAAACCCATAATATCTACAGATTGCTAACACTGTATTAACTACATTGCTGTAATGCTGTCTGATTTCAACAAATAACAAATGAAAAGAAAAGGAGTTCACACACCTTAGCCAAATATGGAACTGGGAAATATAGGTCTCCAAAGTGATCTTACCAAGCCAACTGTTATCATAGAAAAACATGCACCATTAAAGAATATTCTAGTACATAGCTGGGATTGATGAAATTGTTGGGGTCCTTGGGGGGTAACTTCAGGGCTTATAATACAGCAGTCAAAGAGAGCTTACGCAAAGAGAGTCAATGAGAAATTTCGAAGATGCTGAGTGAAATTCCGCAAGCATATATACACGCTGTAAGGAAAGTAAAGTGTAAGGTATTTACCAAGGTAACAAGTACTTGGCAAAAGAGTCTTACATAATGTTAACACTTCAAAAGTACAAATTGTTATAACAGAAACAACAAAAACATTTGCACTAGATTTTAAAAGTTAAATAAGTAAAATATATATTAAGGCAAGAACTTAATGCGCACGTTATGGGAATCCATGAAGTGTATGGATGGTATTTGTTGTATGTGACCTTGTCCAACTTGTATATATACTGGTACCACATATATCCAACCTAAAAAGGACGATTAGAGTCAAATAAGCCATAAAACAAGAATTAAAAACCTATCCATATTCAGGGAGATAATGCAACTCACAGAAACGGATACTGCAACAATGCACGCTTTAACTGTGCGTCTCCGCTTAGTTTCAGATTCCTCAAGTTTCTCCATCCACTTCTCAACCTAAGATAACAATACAACATGTTAATTGGCATGCACAAATGCAGAATTAATAAAATACTACTTTTTCAAGATGTTACATTAGGATGAAAGTAGGCATATATCATTCCGATGATCCATATGTAGCGATCAAGTCCAGATCTGAAATGCCACTCATGCAATCGAGGGAGATCTGGTTTTGCAGGATCAGTGTACCCTGCAATAGAAAACGACTACTATTCAGGTGCTTAATCTAGTAGGTACAAATATTTTTACAAATTTACCAAGTTAAATTGTGCAAGGAAATATTACTTATAGCACAATCTAAATGAAAGATGTTACTGAACCTAAAATGAACGCCAAAGGACTCCAGACAAACTCAAAAACTCCAGGAATCTCCCATAATATAATAACCACGAGAAAACACGCAAGGATCTTCATAATCATCACTGATTTTATCTCGTTGTAATTACTGCCAATGCCAAGGGCTCCATATACCATGAGAGTGAAAAGGGTGTGCATTGGACAGATGTAGTACAGCATATAATCATTGTTGAGAATGATGCAGCAAAATGCCACAAAAAAATTTAGCCTCCACATCATCTGCAAAGGAGATTATAAATGCATCTGTAAAATAAATGAAGTAAACATGTCCTTAATAGCACATCATGCGTTTGAACATAAGAATGATCAAGTAGATAAAAAATAGGAGTTACCTGAGCAAACCGTGCAACACTAAAATCCTTTCGGATGTAGTAGTAAGAAAAGTTGCCAAAACCAGTCATCCACACATAAGCAGCAATAAAAACACGAATTGCATTGTATATCTCCGTAGCAGCAAAGTAATGATACATTAAGAAGAGGACCTGTTGACAATACAGTAATAAAATGTAATCTCAAAACATAAATACAGCCATTTATCAAAAAAAAAAAAAATACAGCCATTTACACCGGCAAAGACAGGAGATGTCATCTCATGCATTCAGTATCTTATATTCAACTCAAAAGTGTCAAAGGCAATGTTTGATAAGAACTTATGCACATTTATAACTAAAACATTTATCTGATAAGAAAGTATTAGAAGTACTAATAAGAAACTTGCCTGCATCCATCCTTTCCACTCTTCAGTCTGATGCCGATTGAGGTAAAGTATGGACTTTCCAGAAAATGACGACTTGTCACTATGTTTCTTCAAAGAAGTCATTGCTGAAACTATGATGAGAAGAACGTAGAGGAAGAGGAAAGGTCCCGATTGTAATTCTGTCAAGGATAAATATCGTGTCAAATTCAGATCAATATTACCAAAAGACAGCCTATCACAATTACTGATTTGTAACTTAACTCTATGCATTCATATAAGTTGAAGGAAAATAGGTTCCAAATGTTTAACCGAAGCTTCATAAAGGCCTTTGAGTAAAGCATGTTCAAGACAAGCTTGTCTGAAATAATGCCGACTATAGTAGCATTATCTCAGACAAAACTGATCCAATCAATTGCAAGCACACAAAAAAAGGCCTCATGTGATCTCAAAAGTCAAATTGTTTGATGCTTATAAGATGCAGCACTAAGTACCAAGACTTCAAATAGCATTTTTGTATGTGGTAAGGACGGTTCAAGTATCATTCCTTTCTTTTCGAAGCAAATGCAAGCACACATTTTCAGTTGAAACAATGGACATTTAAGCAATATAAAACGTTTACTTATCGGGGATTTTTTCCGCTAACCACATCTGGCAGATCAAATAGGCACTGTTATGCCAACAGATAAACCTAACTATGGTGAGGACAATATCTTTACCAAGTTATGTAAAGTGATAAATGAACAAACAATATTTAAAAAGTAGATATGAGAAAAATAGAAAAGAAAAGAAAACTGTAAGGTAAAGCACCTTGGTTGATTCTGCAATTAAGTTCGTCCGATCACATATGTAGAAATAGAATAAAATTCCCCCGAATTCTGACCTACATGAAATTGCAACATCAAATATAACTATTGCATCATATTTTAATAGGAATGGAGGAAACAAATAAATGAAATGGCACCGTGATATGATTACATTGCTCTCAAAGTTGCTCGGTTTTCAAGCAGAAAAGAGTCCTCCATTGTCATGAACCTAGGAAACCGGAATAGCAGAAGGTAAGAAAGACTTCAATGGCTATGATTAGAGAGAGAGGGACAGACAGAAACATAGACAAGAGAAAGATAGAGAATACACAAAACGTTACAAAAGACAGAACTGACCTAATTAAGTTTGTTTTGACGGATGAACTGGGCAACTTCGTGGATGCCGATTTGCTGAGCCCTCCTTCCAGCAAAACAGCTCGGTCATCTTCCTTGATTGTCTCATTTTCCAGTTCAACCAAATTATTGTCTGAATGACTGCTTCCAGGAATGCTGACTAGTTAGCTTTAGAAGATAAAACGACTGAACGCATGCCCAATTTACTTCGATTTAGTATACATATAAAAATATCATCTACTAATCGCTCAACACATGTAAAGTGAAGAAAACTGAACGAACCAACACCAGAGAAGTGTATAGCAACAAATATTCTTTGTTAGAAGGACTCTTTATTTCACTCGCCATACACGTGTCCGACATGAAATGACATGGACCTCGGACCGTCAAGTTGTAAATGGACACTCCAGCTCATGATTTCAGCCAGATTTTTGAAATAATCAACTATCAAACTCCCAATTATTTTTAAACAACTCACAAGGATTATAAAATATACAGCCATAAGCCATGTCCAAGTACCCATACCCTCTATTTGGATCCTTTCGAGTTGAGTCCATGAATCCTAATATTCATGGTTTCCACTTATCCGACTTCTAGACAAGTACCCACACTCGAGTCCTTTTAACATAGAATAGTATAGTTTAAAACAAATGTAAATGCTTCATTTCCTATTTTTGAGGGAATCACTAAATTAGATGGTGAAACATGAATGGTACAGAACAATGCCTGACGCTCTCAATTCACAATCTTTGAGCTTGTCACTGGATGGACAGGTCTAAGCCTGACAAGCCCTAACATATTTGTAGGCTTGGCTTCGTCCATTTGAAGACAGACATCACAAGCCATCCTCCCCCCTTTCAACACCCACCCACGCCACGAAAGAGGTATGGAACTTACACTTTGGAAACGGATGAACACTTCTTGTACTCCAACCACTCGGAATATATCCATGCAACAAAAACGGGGATAACTCCAAGTAAATACGACACCTGTGAGAAAGATTTCAATATATAGAGCATTCAAATTACCAAATAAAGCAGCTAGAAAAATTCTAAAACTAGAGATTAGAATGAACTATTTTAAATAATTTACAGAGGCATAGAGATTAGGCACAGCCCTGAACAAATTGCCTGAACTTGAATTCATAGACAAGGCCAGAAGCATGGTTTTTCATAAATAAATTAATTCAACAAATAAAAAATAACCTACCAACTTCAAACATGATTCTAACATATGCGTTTAATCATCAGCAATGGAATGTTGTAAACTTTGACTGAAAGGTCCTTATAAAAGTCAATGCCGGAACACCCATTCACCCAACTCGAGATTAGCATGTTTAATATCCATTTTTATTTTTTTCGTTTAATATCCATGAAGTTCTAACGAAATTCATTATACTGTATGCCGTCCGAGACCATGGAACATAATACCGAGACCATTTAGAGATCTAAGTCATGACTAAGCACCTTGATTTCTTATTCCAAACAATCTGTGACTATAGCCATCAAATAAATATATCTTGTTTGACCCCCTCTCCGAATCCATAATGAATCCATTTTTCCGGAATCCCCTTTTTTTGTAAATTCTTTTTTTTTTTGATAAGTAAAGAGTATATAAACATATAGGAGGGCGCCAAAAAAAGGTGACACATCCTATGTACAAAGATAGAGAATCCATGATCTCCTACATCCCTACATAACTGTTATCCACAAGCTCTGCAAAGGGGCTTTGCCCCTGTGAGACCACATCGTGACACCAAAAGTACAAAAGCTGGATTGCTTGCTCTTTAAGTTTCTTCTTTAGTAAATTCGTTTCTGCTTGGAACTTTGAGATTGAAAGAAAAGTCACAGAAGTACAACTAAGTTTTGTATCATCATTACCAAGCTAACTGGCATCATATGATTGAGCTAAGCAAATTCCTTTCTTATTCTTTATAATTGTTATGTAAAAGTATTCAGTTGTAGCATGTACTAGCTCACAAGTAACTGAAAAGAACTTTTCCTGGGTTGTTTTGAACTCCTGATGTACTTTTTTCTTATATTCCTCATCATGATAATCAAAATCTTGACCAAGAAGTCTATCCACATAAATTACTTGCATGTCTCTGACTTGTTCATTTATGGGTAAACAGTCAGGCCTCCATTTTGACCCATTTCTCAAGTTATGAAATCAAACTATCTAGAGAACAGGATTCACATCTAGGAAATAATGTCGCTTGAATTCAGGGGTGACGTGTGAAGAGTTTTGCAGGTTGGAATGAAGTTTGGGTTAGGCTCATCAATTGGGAGTCAATATACTGTGAGTTTCTAACTGATTTAATTACAAGACCACGCTTGAGTGTTCTGACAAAGATTGAGCCAAGCTCAAGTACTTTGTTTCCAACCCAGTTGAGGATGCTTGTTAGCTTAAAGCTCAAATATATTTACGAGTTTATTTCTGCTCAAGTTCAAGTGATTACATAAATATATTTATGTCTTAGACCAATAAATTTTTCAAGTGATTACCAAAACTAACATTCATAAAGGATGCTGCGTGGTACTTCTTTTTTATACAGCTGGGATCTACTAGCAATGAGAAACTGATTGCCAAATGAGGTGCTGGCAATGTCCCTTTTAACAAGGACCACTGCCCAAGCTCTAAACCTATAACCAGCTTCTCCAGAAATGGGATTAGGCTATTGACCGCCTACTTATCCCGTCTGCTGTGCACACGGGACTACAGTTTATTGAGTACAATCTTTTCTATTTCAACAAAAAAAAGGAGCAACCTAATGAGATTAGGATCAATTCATACTTAAAAATTCGAACACTTCATTAATTTGGGTCATTCCACTCACTCATATGGATCGGAAACTTAATTTAACTTCATTAATTTGACACGCCAATAAGATTTACTTCATAAATGGTTCTGCAGAATGCACACCAAAAGTACAAATAGCACCACTCGTCTAAATAGGTAAAAAAAAAACTTACAGTTACACATAAAACTAACACAAATTCATTAGATGCCAAAATTCAAATTAATCAAAGAAAATTGACATCGCAGCTCAGGCATTTAAAACATTAAGTGCTAGTTTCGTACGCACCAATGGTCATTTCCATGTCATTATTGCACAAGTTTCATTGCATGTAGTTCACATATCATTGAACGAAATCACCATTTTTGCTTCCCAAATGAGAAATTATAGTAATCACCGACGAACAAAAACTTACATAACGTCATTCATGGAATCAGAACTGGCAGAAATACACCAATTAAACCGAACAAATCAGAACAATGGTGTACCTGTCCAGGTGTCAGGAGTTCAGAAACCACCATTTTAGTTGCTGTAACTCGATCCGGAATCGTGATAATGACGAGCTGAAATCAATCAAATCAGCACATACGGATCGAGGATTCGATTGTTGAAGCCGCACCAGTGAATGAAACACACACAACTGTACAAGTGTGTGTGTGTGTGCAAGTGTTTGTGTGTGTGTATTCTCTATGAGAAATTGATCGTCATATATACGAAATTTGGAAGATATTGAAACCCTAACTAACGACCGACAGAGATTGAGAGAGAGAGAGAGAGACAAAGGAAGGAGAGATCTGAAGCAAGACGGTGATGACGTCGTCGTTTGCTTCAAGAAATGATAAACCACTTCGGTAGAGATGTCAATGTCTTCTTCTTCTTTCTCAGGAAAAAACAAAAAAACAACCCTTAATGGTTGCGGACCTTCGGTGGTTGTGCCTTTCAATTTTAGTTGTAATATTACTTTCCTTTTTTGTTTTTTAAGACAAAAAATTAGGAAAGATCGATCCGATACGCTAACGTGGAAAAAAATTACATAATGTCTTACGAATTAAGATACGTAAAATGAAAAAATGATTAATTCTATTATTGTATTTCAAAAAATCTTTATATTTTATCAATGTATTATTTTTCAAGCAAGATTGTAATTTTACTTTTTTCTCCTTTAATTATTTTCCCTAAATTATCGAAAAATAATTGAAATTTATCTTTTAAAACATCACTTTTACCACTTTATCCTTACTTTTTCACTTTATTTTAATTATGTATACATTTAAAAAACTACACATTAAACAAATATAAATAATCGTCAATTCTTTTTCTAAATTTATTTAGGGACGGGGGGAGTATTTGTTTCTTCTAAATGTTGAGTATTTGTTTGCAAGATTTCTTTTTCTTACTGTGAGTTCGCAATTGTTTTTCTAGACAAAATATACAGAATGAGAGGGGACCGATCGACTACACGAGCTCTAGCTGCAAGAGAGGCTAATCTTTTCCATGAGGGCATGCATAACATCATTTAGATATGAGAAATAGATGTAGTCTATCTTGATTACAATTCGAGCCAATATATATATACACTACTTCCTCCTTCCAAAATAAATGTTTTTTTATAGTTTTTTTCTTTTCGAAGGAATTGTTCTTTGAAGAATCTTGTAAAAAAATAAATCAAAACCAGTTAGGCATATATTATGACGAATATTCTATATACAATCATTAGAACTCAAATATCAAATGATTCAGAATTGGTTGGGTTAAAACAATTCAACCCTAATTTTCCCCAAAAATCCATATATTCATAGAGTAAAAAATATCGGATAAAAATGGGTAACGAGATCGACCCGTTTTAACCCAATCCCATTAATATTTTATTGTTGAAATGAGTTACATGTTTTGACCCAAAATATTATTAGGTATGGTCAGATAATTTTTAGGTGAGACTGAGTTTAACGGATTTGGGTTGTTAATTTAACATCTATTCATTTGTTTTATTCTCCATGTTTTATTTACTTAACTTTATCTATTGCAATCACTAAAAAAGTAATTTTCTTAGTTTTTTGACGCATTTCGTGCACATGAATCACACATCGTGAATTACTAGTTATTGATTAAGACAAGGGAAAATCGCACCATTGGACTCTTGATTATGGGACGGTTGCAGTGATAATTTCTTAATATTTTTTTTATTAAATTTGGGTACTACGAGTATTAATCTTTTACAATAGCAATTTTTTTTATAGATACCGTTAGAAAAATATTGTTAAATTATCAATATGCATTTAGTAAGGGCTAAAATGGTTTTTTTCAAACTTAAAAGTTTAAAAAATGACGATAAGACCTTCCTACCCAATTTATTTTTTGGAAACACAGTAGGTAGGAGAGAGAAACTGAGGACGTCGGTGGATGAAAATGGCATTAGTAGCTGCAGCAACAACGGTATTGTTTGGTGGAGCGGTAGCCAATGCCACACTGCCACCTCTCTCTTCACGCATCCCAATGGATTCTTCCTCTACCTCTACAACTTGTCGTTTATAGTCTTCTTTACTGCCTAATCCTTCGACCCCCACCAAACACTGCCTTAAAACCCTCCACACTCACTTTCTCTACCCCTTTCTACTTTCCGTATCTCTCATTCGCTCCAAGAAATATTGACTTAATTGACTCATTGTCGGACGGACACTCCAATGGATCCGTGTCCTTTCGTCCGCCTCACCGTCGATTGTCTCGCACTCAAAATCCCAGTTGTTTCAAAACCCGTTCGGTCCCGCCTTTGATGCTGCCATTGATTCTGAGAGGTGGATAGAGAGACGAGTGGGTCGCGTGCCCGACCCGGGCTAGGGATGGATTTGGAGATCTTCATGGAAGAGGAAGAAAGGCGAGAGGTGAAGCAGATGAAAAACTTGCTGGTTGTAATGGGGTTGGTCTGGTAAGGCCTGTCGGATTCCATAAATGGTATGCTACCTTAGGGTTGCCATGGATTAGGAGGTAATGTGTGGAGGGGGAGGGAAGGGATTGATTTTGATTAATTGAAGATGTGAATGTGAAATTAATTAAAGCTGGCTGAGCTGGGGTTTGCTTGTGGGTGCCTTGCTGTTCACCCCTATTTTATTTTCCTATGCCTCGCCCCCTAAAAATTCTCAAAATATATTCTTTCTAACTTTTACCATCCTCCCTTTTATAAGTTCCTTCTTATAAGTTGACCCCCTAGGCCCCTACCGCCTCCCCTCAATTCTTCGGTTATAATATACCGAACAAAACTGTATTATATTTGGTTAGAGTATTGTCAAACAACACTAAGTTTAATAATTAAAAAAATATTTCCAAAATGTTCGAACGTTTTGGTTGAACACCATTGTGTTATTCGGCTAGAGCATGCCGAACAACACTAAGTTTAATTTTTTTTAAATATTTCCAAAATGTTTAGATCTCCTTGGTTGAACAACACAGTGTTATTCATCATGCTCTATCCGAACAACAAAATGTTGTTCAACCAATGAAATCCGAAATATTTTGGAAATTTTTGCGAGTTAATTGAAAGGGCAAAATATGAAGTTTACATTTTAAAGGAATTTTTGGGAGGTCAATTTATAGGAAAAAGGGCGACATAATAGCGCCACTATTTTCTTGTGGATATTGTAATGTAAGTGTATGATGGTGAGTTGCAGAGATTCACAATAGATTCTCAAAAAATATAATGGGTTTCTAAAAAAATTGGAGAAGAAGGCTTTAGAGTCATTTTTTAAACTCTAGGGATTTAATTATAAATTTTGATATAAGTTAGGGGTCACGCTATTAAGACCCCTCGTTCCTCCAAGTTAACCCCCTTTCCCACCCCTCCACCGCCTCCTCTCCCCCCCCCACGCCTCTCCCCCACCCTCTCCTCCTCCTCCATCCCCCATCCTCTCCCTCCCCCCAATCCACAACTTCTTCTCTCCTACTCCATCACCACTTCCTCCCCCTCCCCCATCACAATATAATCTCCCTTCCTTCATAGCCTCATCCCCTCCCCCACACCTCCATTCTTCCATGTTTCTACCTCTTTTTAAAAAATAAAAAAAAATTAATTCCAGGTTTGTTCGGCCCTGGCCGACCCAACAAACTTGTTCTTTCGGTCATGGGTGACCGAACAACCTTGAATTGTTCGACCATAGGTGACCAAACAGCCTTATGGCCAAACAACACAAGGTTGTTCGGTCACCCATGATCGAACAATTCAAGGTTGTTCGGTCACTCATGGCTGAACAGAACAAGTTTGTTCGATCAACTAGGGTCGAACAAACCTGGAATTAAATTTTTATTTTTTTTAAAAAAGGGATAAACTGGGAAGAATGAGTGTGAAAGATGAATGGAATGAAATGAAGGCGTGATGGGGAAGAAGGAGGGGAGGAGTGGGAGGGAAGAGGAGACATGAGGTGGGGGAAAGGAAGGAGGCGGTGAAGGGGGTGGGAAGGGGGGTCAACTTGGATAGTGGAGGGTAAAATAAGAAGTTTGGATTTTGGGAGGGTCAACTTGGAGGAACGGGGGGTCTCAATAGCGCGACCCATAAGTTAAGTTTTAAAATTTTCATTTTAGTTCTTACAAAATGCACATGTGCAACTTAACAATATTTTTTAACGGCATCCATTAAAATGTCTGTTGTTGTAAAAATTTAATACTTGTAAAAACTAAATTTGATTAAAAAAATTGTTAAGAGATTATTACTGTGACCGACCTATAATTGAGGATCTAATGTTGTGATTTACCCTTAGACAATACACAAACTTCTGCAACTAATCACTTGTTCAAAATTTTGATAAATTTGATCATTTAACTTAATGGAAAAAAAACATCATGTGAAAAATAAGCATGTGATCAGTTAAACATATTTTCATAGTCATTGTACCTTTGAAATATTCATATAACTATTTACCCTTATTAGAGGTGGCAAATGGGTGAGCATAGGCGGCGGGCTCAAATGGACAGACAAGTAAGTGTCCATTTAATAATATGATTATATATGGGCGGACACTAAATGGATATGGGCACCCATTTACTTATTATCATGTACTTATCAAATAAACACAAAAATTACAAAAAAAATAATTTTTTTTTACAAAAAATTATCAAAAGTTACAACACATATGGGAGATGATGTTAAGTAAGCAACTCATCTAAATTTTTAAGTTATTAGAGAGAATACCAACAACGTATATCATGCTTTATATTTTGTGCTTTAGTAGCCCCTTATGTGTACACGTGCAGAGAGATGCATTCTTATATAGGGTCAATACGTACCCTTTGTAATTTTTTTTTTTGACATAAATTCAAGTGGAAAGATTTGAACCAGTGTCGGCCTAGCCATGAGTAATGTGAGGCCCAGGCCTTTGGCTCTCTAAAATACTCAATTTTTTGTGCTCTCAAATCTAACAACTACCCTACATATTACTCCCTTCGTTTTTAAATTATCGTCTACCTTTCATTTTTCGTCCGTTTTTAAATTATTGTCATCTTTTAAAACTTTCTTTTTTAGGAAAACACTTTTACCACTTTACCCTTACTTTTTTCTACCTACTTTAATTATGGTCACACATTTAAGGGTATTAAAGGAAACCACACATTTCACCAATGTTTATAATACAGTCAATTACTTTTTTTAAACGGTGTGTCCCCATATAATATTTTGAAAACGATGGGAGTATTATTTTAGAAAAAATTGGGGTCAGTCCATTTTTTGAAGTTTTTAATCGCTACAGTCCCATGTTTTTTTTCTAATCGGAAAAGGACATTTCTAGGGGCAAAACGACTGCTGTTGAATCTTGCCTTAAAATAAAATTTGTTTAAAATCATTCCACTTGTTGTCAGCCAAGAACTTTTAATTTATTTCTTTTTGGTCAGCTTGTGATTTAAAATTCTTTGTCAGTTACTTGTTTCAGCTGACCATAATGTTTTAATATCAGCTTGTTTCCCTCATTTACTTGAACATTCCTATGTACTGACACTTTCTCATTTTGTGTTTTTTGGTAGATATTCTGTAAGATATCTTTATAATAGGATCCATGTGATCTTGTGAAGATACGTATACATTGCCAAACACATTTCAATTTCAAATGTGTTCCTAACGGGTTACTCTTCAAGGAGATCTATAAATACCCACAAGAAGCAGTTTGAATATACACAGAAGTTTGAAGCATTCAAATCTCAAAGAAATTCTCTCTGTGTCTTAGTCTTCTTGAAAAACTTTAACTAGATACTCTTCTTTGAAAATTTCCTTCTAGTTATTGTTTAGACAAACACTGAGTGATTCATTTTACACCTTTTAGAAATCAGTCAGTTTGTCTCACGAGTTTGATTGTTATTCAATTATTCTCCCTAAACACTGGTCTTTTGTTGTACACTGATCCATTAGAGATCAATTAGATTTTTAATAAAATTAGTGCACTTCAAAAATCCAAGTCTAACCAATTTGGTAGTGGACGTAGCAGTTTTACTGTGAGCCACTTCAATTCTCTTGTCATTTATTTCATCTGTTCTTACAAACTGATCTAACACTTAAGAAGTCGCAATCTACTTAAATGTCAGTCAGTTACTTACATTAATTTTTTAATTATCTGTTTTGATAAATTGTTCTTCAGTTCATTTTTCTTATATTTAGTGATCTACCTTCGAAAGTTAACTCTTAAAAACAACTGTGTCAGCCAACTGACCAATATTTATCAACTTAAGCTTCTTTAAAAACATCAGTCAACTGACCAATATCAGCTGACTGACAAAATCAAATTTCTGCTGTCAACTTTCATAAGTTTTACAAGTCAACCCTCAAAGTTTTTAAAAGGTTATTTACCCCCCTCTAGCCTTATCAGTTGCCAACTGGATTTACAACTGCGATACCCTTAATATACCCGAGGCATTCTACGAAATAACAAAGGGATGTATTATTGTTCACATATTTATACACCGCGATACAACATATCAACAGACGACATTAAAGATATAGTGTGGTCCACATATTTTTGCACTGCAGTTCACATATGTTTGAACTATAATACAGAATATCAACAGCCAACATTAAAGATATATCGCGGTCCTCATACTTTTTCACCGCGGTTCACGTATTGTTATACCGCAATGCAGAATATCAACAACCAAAAACTAATGACAAACAACCCTTCATCTTCCTTATTTCGTCTTTAAATACCTGCTGTAATTTATTCCTTCTTTATTCATAACATCAATAACTCCCTCCATATGATTTATTTCCAATTTCAGTCGTTATTTCTCATCAACTTCCTTCTCAAGCTTTACGATTCTCAAATACATATCAATCTTAGATTTTTTTTAAAAAAAGCATGAAAATGAACTTGTTGATAAACAACCACATGAAGCCGATCTATGAATTATTTCTCAAAGTCAAAAAATAATTCATCTTGAGTTAATAATGGGTAACTTTGTTCTGATGGTATACCCTAGAGAAATCTTGAACGACTTTCAATTCACTTAGTATTTGGAAATTATCATTTCAATGTATTTCTTAGCAGAGTTCAATTATTAATGTATTTTGATATATAATATTAGTATTCATTAATTTTTACATTCATTAATTTTTAAATTATTGAAGTTTAAAAATATAAACTTAAGTAAACATGTATTTTGTATCGCGGTTCAAATATTTATATATCGTTAATCGTGGTTCACATATAAAGTTGTACAAATCAAATTTGAAGAATAAATTTTGTACCGCGATATATAAACCTATGCACTGCGATATAAAAACATATGCACCGCGATTCAAAGGTTTGTCATCTGTTACACGCCCCATGCTCTTTAAGGGTATCACATTCATTTTACTTCCAAAAGTGTCTTTTTCTGGTTGAAAAAAAAACACGGTACTGAAGTGAATTAAAACTTCAAAAAGTAGACCGACTGTAATTTTTTCTATTTTTAAAAATAAATTTAAAGCCATAAAGTTTAAACTTACGGATCACAAGCAGTTGCTCCATGATCCATCTCGATCGGCATCTACATCCAAGACTTCAAAGTCCAAAAATTGGCAACTAACAGAGGAGACGACCTCGTCGATGGTCAGCCTGCTCTTCGCACGCTTGAGTCCTAACGCATGTCACGCCTCCACCGCTCGATCCGCTCCAGTCTCCACCAATGCTAACAACGACAGATGATGGTAAGTTTGCTCTTCTAGAGCCGGTAAAAAAAGTCCAGCCCATCCAACATTTTGACAGGTCGGGCTTCAAATATTGATGATCCAAAAACAGTTAACATTTTTTGCCTGGGCCAACAAGCTCATTCATCATTCGGGCTCGGATAAAAAAAGCTCAGGCTTTTTCGGGTCAGCCCAGTTAAGTCAAATTTAAAAAAAATTGAAGAAATTACAGGCCGGTCCACTTTTCGAAATTTCTAATCGCTAAAGTACCCTCTCTCTTTTATTCAACCAGAAAAAGTCATTTTTGTAGTAAAATGACTATGATACCCTTAATGAACCGCATGCACGCTATAGAGGTCATTATTTTTGCATCGTGGTAAAATTATATTAATTTTTACACCGCGGTTAATTGTCTAGTTTAATTGCACCGCGATTCATTAATTTTATTACATTAATTTTACATTGCAGTTCAATAATTTAACTGTCTAGTCTAATTGCAATGTGGTTCATCAATTTTATTACATTAATTTTTGCATCACAGCTCATCAATTTTATTGCATTAATTTTGTACCAGGTGCAATAGTTTAACTGCCTAGTCTAATTTTGAAATGTGGTTCATTAATTTTATTACATTAATTTTGTACCGCGGTTCAATAGTTTTAAATGTATAGTCTTTTTTTCGCACCGCGGTTCAATAGTTTAACTATTTAGTCTAATTGTATTGTGGTTCAAAATCGTAATGAAACAGACCATGTCATTAGTCTTCTTCTTCCTTATCATCCGTCATGAACCTTCTTATTCCTCATCCTTCGCCTTCGTCCCTACTGTGAAAATCCTCTAACCCAACACATTTTCATTAAATTTTCGTAGTTAATGATTCATAAAACTCATTTATCTTTCGGAGGCATTTCCCCCGAATCCCTATAAAGGGGCGCTACCCCCTCGACCCCCGCGACCTGATCGGGCAGGTTGATCCCCGTTTCGTTGCCCAACAATTATGATTTTCGAATCCAAAGTGTGTTGCCGGAGCTGTTGAAGGAGATGATAACATTTTTGGAACAATATTTCGAAAAGTGGTCTTTTCTTGTTAAAAATAAAAACACTAGACTGTAGATGTTAGAAATTTCAAAAAGTGTACCGGCCTGAATTTCACCGAACAAATTTTATTTCTAGCATATTGCAGACAATATAAAATTAAAATTACAAGAAGTCCAAATCCAACTGTCTAGTATGTCCAACAAATAGGCCCACCAGCCCAATCGCTCTACAACGAGGGTCTGTCAACCACTCAAGTGACTCAAGCCGTCAAGGGCATTCGCACAGTCGCACTTTGGAGTTGGGGTTAGTGCTTTTTTTTTTAATTCAAAAGTTGTATCATGTATGCCAAGTAGTCAACTCTAAATTGATGTTGCAAGATTAGGTGTCACTGCATTGATATTTTATCTTTTGGTTAAAAGTTAAAAAACTTATAAGTGTAAGACACAAACATGAGTTTATATTTTTATTGATGTTGCGTGTTTCTTTTTTTGATTATTGTATTTTTTTCGGGTGCTACATACATAATACATTAAGCTTTTCATCACATGTTTTTGGACTTTAAAATGTAAATTTTATAATTTTATGTTTATAGTTGATTTTATTTCAGGTCGGATCAGACTGGCCCATAGGCCTAAGACAGGCCGGGCCAAGCTAGCATTTTGATAGGTCCATTGAATTTCAGGGTGGGCCGGGCCATTGCCTGTTCTACTCTTCACACTTCTCTGTTTTCTTCTTCTTCTTTTTCACAATTTCACATTTTTTTCCCTTTGATTTGTTTAATTTCTTGAAGTATGTGAACTATTTAGTCATTTTTCCCTCACATTTAACCTAGTAATTTTGGACTTTGAAAATTGGAATTTTATATTTTATGAATCTATGATTTATGCCCTTAAATTGCTAGTTAGACTGTCTAACATGTAGACGTTTCACATATGAGGAGTAATTTGAAATTCTAGTTGGCCAGTTAGATAGAGTCACAATAATTGTTAAAATAGACAAATTGTACATGGAAAATTATTTGTTTGATATTTTTAAAGTGATTGTGCATATACTTTACTAAAATACTAAAGTTGAGATATTGAGATTAATTTACTTTAATAGAAAATTGTACATATAATAAATACTGAAATAGAAATTGTACATTGAAAATTGTTTGTTGGTTTTTTGAGTGATAATGAAACTTGAATTCTTTTTATTAGTTGTACGTAAGTTTTAATCTCGCAAATTGACAATTATTGTGGATAGACAAAATGTCATGACGAAAGTATCTCTGTGTAAAAATAGAAATAGGAAAAAAAATGCTATTAAGAAAAAAATAGAAAAAAAATTTTGCTACAAAGGAAGGTCACGTTTGACGTAATTGGCCCAGGGCCCCCTGATTTCACTAAGCAACTTTGATTTGAACCATTGTCCTTGCCAAATCTTAAGATTTGATACCATGATAAATAATCAACTTATCTAAAAGTTTAACCTATTAGAAAAAAACATCAACAATGTATATAATTGATATACCCGGCCCAAACCCGATCACGAGCAGAGCACGAACTATCTTCACATGCCGGACACGAGCTCAAATCTTATGAAACCCAAGGGCCCAGCGAGCATGAGTATAGCAGCATCGAGCAGCGAGCATGATATTCCCGATCCAACCTGGTCGGGCACAGGCCCAGCCTGTCCGACCAGGGGCCTTGCCCGGGTAATATATTCGCTCCAACACAGCATCTATCATACAAGAGAGCAGGACCCTGCCCGCCCAGACCAATACCGAGCAGAAGACATCAGTAGCTTGCCCGCCAAGACACCGTCAGGTTATCATATGTAGGCAGGACACTTGCCTTATTTGTTCCTGATATCTCGCGGACAGCTGCGTATCATGCCTAAAATCCAGGGTTTCACTCCTTGTTGAACAAGACAACTAAAGAAACCGAATCCTACCCGGATTCAACCACAAAAGGGCCAATAAATACTCCTCCACCAGCCATAACAAGGTACACGCTTTTCCATACACTCTGTTTCTTCCTTGAACTCTGGTATTCTGTTCTACACACGATACTTACTCTCACGTCGGAGGGGTTTCGCGAGGCCCTACCTTGCACTTCCACTCGTTTTTGCTCTCACCAAGTTCAAGAAGCGATTCAAGCAGATATCCTTCCCCCAGAATAGACGGCCCAAGCTGAAGATTTTGCCACATCAGTTTGGTTCCATTGCCGGGAACTCTTTCAACAAACTCTTTTCTCACGCTTTACGGTGCAAGTCTCGCAAAAAACCACCGATTACAATGGCCGGAAAGAGCAGCAAGCACCATGCTACTGTGAGCAACAACCAGGCTGGTAGCCAGTTGGCCGATGATCTCCCACCAAAAGTGCCCCAAGGGGTGCAGACGAGAAGTAAGAAGATGGCCGCATGGCAAGCAACCCATGGGAAGGACGTGCCTTATGTAGAGGAGCAGCCATCTCAACGTGCTGGTCAAAGCCGGGCCAGCCAACGTGATGCCAGAGAAATCATTAATGAGCAGCGCAGTGCCCGCGCGCATGTTGTGAATCTCAGGGCACAATTAAATCTCCAAAAGGAAAACGGCCAAGGCACCCACGTGAATCCACCGGGACAAGCCCCCGAACAACAGGCCGCTACTCTCAAAGTCCAAGCAGACTATTATAGCAAGATGTACAAACTCAACCAGCAGCTACTTGCCTTGGGCCATGCCCCGATTCCGGTGGCTGATTTGGAATTGCCAACTTTCAGTGTCCCCGCGGCTGTCTGTGATGGCCATGCCTCACAACATCTGCCCGCTCCAAGCAAGCGACTCCAATCTGTTATCCGCATACCATCAGAGAAGGCTGGAGAAGTTAAACGAGCAGATGACTAAGCGGAAAGCAGATATAGCCGCCCAAATTTTTCACACAAACGTAGCCGCGGGCAAAATTACTATGCCCGCAGTGAAAGTCACAGTCACCGCAAAGCTCGTGAACATGCCGAGAAAGAGGCATACCGGGCTAAGCGTAGACAGCGAGTAGACAAGGAGATGGAAGCTTCTTGCGCGCCAACCTTTTGCCCGCCGGCCTCACACGGACATCGGTCAGATCGTGCCCGTTCATCGGGCATTACGCTAGATGCTGAAAAGCGCCTGTCCGAGCGCATGGAGGCTATGAAACGTGACATGGCAAAACAGATGGCTAACCTGGATGTGGCCAAGCCCAGCTATGGTGCCATCAAGCCACTGGAAGGAAGCCCTATCACCCCGAAATCGAGAATGCACCACCCGCTCAAGGTATCATATTCCCACATTTGAGAAATACTTCGGAAGACGCGGGCAAGTGATCGCGCTCGATCATTCGAGGCACAAATTCGAATGGTGACGGATATTGAAGCCCTAAAAATGCGAGCATTCGAGGGGGCCCTTCAGGGGAAAGCTCAAGCATGGCTAGGAAGGGTTCCCCGTGGATCCATCGGCAGTTGGGAAGTGTTAAGGGAGAAATTCCTAGAAGAATTCGTCACTGCTGGGCCAACACCTAAAAACCGATTCGATCTCGCTAAAGTCAAGCAAGGCGAGCATGAGTCTTATGGAAGCTATTTGAAGAGGTTCGAGGAGATGCTCGACCCAGTGACCGCGACTGGACCAGAAATTACTTTCATTATTTAAACAACATGAGGCGGGGCCTTTGAAAACAATGTTAGCTATGAACAGGGAGCCTCAAAATTTGGCCGAGCTAGCAAGTTCCGCCTATTCTCGGCCGATCGAGGCGCTCGAGCGGACAAAAATAAGAACAAGGACAAGGCCCATGACGACAGCCGACCACGCCCGGTGACCAGACGGAGAGGCGCAAAGAACTTCGGCGTCACAAGAGAGACAGTGAGGAGATCATCTACTCCCTGCAAAGGTTGTTCGAGAAGTTCGGCCACTTTACCCGCTAAACACAACGCGGAGGACATCATGCTCCAAGTCGGAGATGCTCGCCAGCTTCCCTATCCTCTTGATCCCGAAACTGCCCATACCGTGGACCCCAACAAGTACTGCGACTACCACCATGGTACCGGGCACACCACAGAGGAATGCGTAGTATTGAAGCGCGAAATACAGAAATTGATAAATGCGGGCAAATTAAACCGCTTTAAGAAAGACCAGGGCGGCGGGAACAATGCGGATAATGACGGTGAGGGAGACCTCAAGAGGAAGAGGTGGCAGGTCCCGGTCGAGTGGTCAGCGTGATCGAAGAGCTTCCGTCCAGAAGCACCCGGCAGGAAGCCGCATATACTCAGCTTTAGGCGATAAATTCTCCCGTATGCAGCATCTTCTTACCGCGTCGATCTGGCAAGCACTCTTCCGAAAGCGTAAAAATCAAAATCGGAAGATCCATGCCTCCGGCTCGGGAAAGGCCGATTGAGTCGCTAAAAACAGCCTTGATGCGATGTATTTTCCTCGACTATCGAAGATATGCAAGGAATCGCCGAGACCGTTGACGCCATGACTTGAACGTCGATCCTACATTCCGACCCATCCAGCAGCGTCCAAGACAATACTCCCCGGAGAAAAGTGCTACCATCCGAATAGAAGTAGAAAAACTTCTGAAGGCAGACATCATCGAGGAAATACAATACCCGACATGGTTGGCCAACGTAGTGATGGTCAAGAAAGCCAATGATAGCAAATGGCGGATGTGTGTTGACTTCACAAGCCTCAACAAAGCCTCGGCCTCGAAAGATCAGTTACCCGCCGCCTCGAATAGACATGCTCGTATCTATCAAGCGCGGTTTCGAAATGCTCGGTTTCTGGGCGACGCATACCAAGGTACCACTGTGTCAAGATGAACGAGCAAGATAAAGCAAAAAGCGGCCTTCCAGGCGGCAAATGAGGCCTATCTTATCGCTACAAGATGATGCCATTTGGGCTAAAGAATGCAGGGGCAACTTATCAACGTATGGTTAAAAAAAAGTCTTCGGCTCACAGCTTGGGAGGAACATGGAAGCGTATATTGATGACATGGTCATCAAAACCAAAGGCCGCGACCACACTCTCGACCTGGTAGAAACATTCGCCAATCTACGAAAACATAACATGAAGTCAATCCGGCAAATGCGCTGGGGTTCGAACAGAAAATTCCTGGCTTATGGTTAACTTAAGCAAACCCGAGAAGATCCAGCCCTACTCGACATGGAACAACCCTACCGCATCAAACACATACAACGATCGAACGGTAGAATCATTGCCCTTTGGCCGCTTCATCTCCCTGGCCGGAGAAGTGTCCCCCTGCTCTTCAAAATCTCGCGCTGCAACAAAGGATTCGAGTGGAATGCCGACCGCACCAAAGCCCTGTGAGCGCCTCGTGGAATATTTGGGCAAAGCGCCTCTTAGCAGCTCCCTGCGTCTGGTGAACTCAGATGATTTAGCGGCCACGCACTGTGCCGTGGCCGTTTTGGTTAGTGGGAAGAATTAGACATTCAAAAACCCGTGTACTATGTATCCAAAGCCCTTAGTCCCGCTGAGGGTCGTTATTTTATGCAGCAAAATTAGCTTATTCGCTTGTCAGCTCGCCCGAAATTAAGGGCTTATTTTTTTGCACATGTAATCATAGTATACACAGATGCACCACTACGCAAGATCCTTCACAAGCCCGATTCATCGGGCAGACTGCCTAACTGGGCGATAGAGCTCACTGAATTCCACATAGACTACCCCGCCTAGACGAGCAATCAAAGCTCAAGCACCGGCCGATTTTCTCAGAAACAAGCTTCACTCAAGAAGAAGAGCTCGAAACTCCAATGCAACGAGCCCGAGCAAAGAGCACTGCCACAACCTCGACTCGCCTACCGTTGGGATTTATATGTTGATGGAGGCCGAGCAAAGTCGGGAGCTGAGTCGGCATCCTTCTCATAGCTCCCACTGTGTTATAGAATTCGAGCTAGCATTACGATTTAAGTTCCCGCCTCCAACAACGCTGTTTAGTACGAAGCAAGAATCGCCGGCCTCAATTAGTGTACACACGGGAGAGATATGATCACGTTGTACTCGGATTCACAACCGGTTGTAAACCAAGTCCGGGGGAATACATGGTGCATCACCCTCACTAGTCAAATATCGCGGAACTCGCCAAAGGAATTTGAAAATTTTCAAATTTCGGGAAATAATCGACGCTGGACAACATGCGAGAAGATTACTTATCTAAGATCGCTGAGGAAAGCTTATCGCTATTGAATCCATCAGTAATGGTCGAGCACCTAGACACTCCGGCCATCGATAGACCAGTGGTAATGGACATCGAGCCAATGACTGTGAGTTGGATTGACGACACAAGGACTACATCGAGCAAGGATCCGCAGACAAGGTCAAGGCCACCACAGCCAAACTGCTTAGCCTCTGTGAGGGGAATTCGCAAGCGATCTAAGGTCGACCAATGTCTGTTGTGTACCTCGAATTAACCGAAGGTGTCTTGTATGGCACACGAGAGAACGCGGGCCACCCGGCACCCGAGCCCTACGGAAAGGGTACTACGCAGATACTACCGGATAACCCTTTAAGGGGACGCAGAAATACGCTCGTGAATGTGACAAGTGCCAAAGATACGCGGACATACCGAGACTTCCATCCACCATGCAAACCCCGCCGGCTTACCGCCCCTTCGACATGTGGGATTGACCTAATCGCCTGCTTTCCCTTGCACAAGGCAAATACAAATATGCAGTAGTCACCATTGATTACTTTACAAAATGGATAGAAGCAAAGCCTCTGGCCAAGATCACAAAAGCAAATGCCATCAAATTCGTCCATGATCAAGTATGGTGTAGGTTTGGCCTTCCGCGAGCAATCATATCCGATCATGGCACCCGCTCGAACAAGTTTATCGCAGAGCGTGCTCGCCGCGCCAAGCATCGCAATCATCCGTAGCCTACCCTCGCGGAACGGACAGCCGAAGCCGGAACAATCGCCTCTTACACGCACTCAAGAGAAATTTAGAAGGGCGAAGGTGAAATGGCCGAGGAACCGCCATCTGCGACTATGGGCGCTCGTGAACCACCGTGCGTGGTCCAACAGGGAAACCCCATTCGCTCTCACTTATGGGTCGGAAGCAATGATACCAGCTTGAAATGGCTTTGCCCTTATCGAAGTCTCTCATTACATAAATGCGTAACAACCAACTTGCGCAATAGACCTTGACCTCTAGAAGAAAGAAGACCGGATGCTCGACTGTAATGGTCAACTAAAGGAGCAAAAGCTCATCATGACAAGAAAGTCCGGGGCATAGCCTTCATGGTTGGTGACTGGGTGCAAAGAAAGATAGAGGTAACCGGCCAATGGGCAGTAATGGGGAAAGCTATCACCTAATCTGGAAGGACCTTTCCAAAGTTACTGCATAATTGGGAGAAGGAACTTACACACTCCTGACTCGGGAAGGAA
>CM028379.1:27664037-27732085 GCA_013146195.2 Codonopsis lanceolata
AATCCCGAACATACTTGTTTGCAGCTCTGATTCTCGCTAATTTGGGTCAATGAAGGTTGTTCCGTCTCAGTTAAGTTCATCATCTTCGAGGTCTGAAGTACTTGACCCGAGGAAGGATCATTGGAGGAAGAGATGGTAATTCATGGACCTTGCTATATATTGTCCGGACTAAATAGACAAGCTCATCTTGAACAAATCTATCATTAGAGATAGAATGCGTTCCAGAGCGGAGGAGAGGATCAAAGTACTTGCCATAATTGGCTAAGTCTTCTTGACTAAGGTTTGGAGTGGCGGGGTATAACACATATGGTCTCCTTAAGTTGTGGTCAATGTACTTGGTAGGGTTGTGAGGGGGCTTCGGTTTTCTTCTCCTCATGGAAAGAGAAGAAGCTGAACAAAGTAAGGCAAATGATCTATGGGGAAGACCCAATTTGGAGGAATAGGCACTGGATTTGCTTGGTAATAGGAATGCCTAGGGTGAAAAGTAGGATTCCTAATTGGGGGGAAAAACTTAATGGGAGCAGTGTTTGGAGATCTAGGATTGGAGAGGAGAGGTTGGAGCAGATCGGCTTGTATTAGAGGAGAGGAAGGGACAAAAGTACGGATTGAGTTCGTGGTTCCTTCTCCTGTCTTTTTGCAGCCAGCATCACCGCCAATGCAATCGCCTCCTCCTCTTTGGTTGCCTCTTTTGTTTTCGGTGACACTCTTGACATCACCGGCCGACCAATCGCCGTCTGGAGGTGCATCTTCACCGGCCGACCACGTGGCCGGCCGACCAGCTTCTTGTCTCGACCACCCGACCCTTCGGGCGGTGAACTCTTGTTGGTCGAACACTTGGTCGAGCAACTTCAACTTATTTCGACCATCATCACCGCCGATTGATGACACACCGCAAGAGCTTGGGTCCTTGTTCTTCTCGGCCTCCTGCTTGACTGAACTGGTGGTGCTTCAAGACCAAATCTGCTAGAAATACTAGCTCTCCTGATATCAGCAGCAACATACTTCTTGATCTTGACTGGTTCAAGATCACCAACATTGATGAGTAGATGCCAATAGTAGGAATGGATCGAAGGAACGATTTATGATCGTGATGTGTGAGCCTTTGGGGTTTCCGCTGCCATGTTCTCCTTGTACTTGGCAATATTCACTTTACACACTCCACCGTAATAGCTCCCCGCCTCATTCACGCTTCTCCACAATTCCTTCCATTAGAAACATTTGGGCTTCAAGAATCTTGTCATGGCCCCTGCATTTGATTATAAGGCACTTATCCAATACAAGGGCTAGAGCATAGTGGAGTGGAGCAAAACGATGCTTGTGCCTGCTGTCGAAGGCAAGCTCCACCGGTACTTCACCCTCATGGTAATCCACCGCCGCCGAGTGACATCGTGGATGGTGTAGGTGGGTGAACCATCATCATAAAGGTTGTGGAAAGTTCGAGATGGTTTCTCGAAGTCAAACACCACAGGACGCCTCGATGTTGCCAATGAGAGAGAAATGGGTCTACTGGGTTTTCTTCCATACCCATGAAGAACTCTTCGCTTAGCAAATGAAGGCAAGGTTCGTTATGTCGAAAGAGAGCAAAGGCATTAACCCGCTTGCATGTGACAAGGTGAATCGCTCGAGCCCTGGAGGTTCTCAGATTCAAAGAGACGATGTCTAGAAGACATCCTACTGCCTGTGTTTGAACCCATTTCCGAAATAACAACATTTGTTAAACACGCAGATGAAAAGACAGGGAAAGAAAGAGTAGAAATGAACAATACCAAGTGAATCTAGGGTTAGGGTTTTGAGAGTATAAAGAGCTTTTGAAGAAGACGAGAAGTTATTTGTAGAGAGAAGGATTTTAGAGAGAGAAAGGTAAGAGAGAAGAGAGAGTGAGTGTGTTTTTAAATAGAAAATAGATAGGTACGGATGCTTATAAAAGTTAGTGGGTTTTAAAAGTGAAGATATGGAGTGTAGTGATAAAGTACACGTAATTTTGGTTTTTGTGATAAAATAGCAATTTATGACGATAGTCATTATCACAATGATGAGCCGTTTTTGTGAAAACACGCCATTTCAACCGCCGAGTTGGTGGGATAGTGGAAAGGTCATTTTGGCTTTTCAAGAAAGCTTCACGAGTTCCAAGGAAAAATAAATGGCGGAAATAAATGAGGTATTTTCAATAAATTATAGATTAAGTCTTAGCCGAGATACGATCGCCTTTGACTTAAGGCTTAGAGACTACCCGACAAGGATCGTTAATCACCGTGTTATCAACCGAGAGATATAGATATGTCACTGACAATTGTCGCCTAATAAGTGTCACTGAATGTTTGTCGTACTATCGGCCGACATATATTTCATAGAATAATTCAACAAGGAATGAAGAGAAGTTTTGTCAGCTGAAGGTTGTCACCGTGAAGTTTTGTTGCTTAAGAGCTTCATGTGTCGCCTATCGGTCGACAAGATTTTACTATACCCGGCCGACCATATAACATCACCGAGATAATTTGTCGCCTAGAATTGTATTGACGACAAAAAGTGTATCCTCGCAAAGTTTAGACAAACCAAAGATATCTTTCTATGACATAATAAGCATTCCTAATTCTCCTCTTAAGAATTCAAATCGTCCTTTCAAGGCTTTAGTAAAGATGTCGACTAATTGAAATTCAGTAGGAACATACTCTAACTGAACATTTCCTTTTTCAACATGATCTTTCAAAAAATGATATCTGATGTCTATGTGTTTGGTTTTAGAATGCATGACAGATTTTTAGAAACTGATATAGCGTAAGTATTATCACAATAAATAGGACAGTTCCCATAGGCATTTCATAATCCAATAGTTGTTGTTTCATCCAAAGAATTCGAGACAACAGCTTCCAAAGAAGAATATATTCAATTTCAAGAGTTGAAGTGGAAACCGAAGCTTGCTTTTTGCATGCCCAAGATATCGCCTGTTTCAAGGAACCGACATGTTCCACCGGTGCTTTTTCTATTAACTCGCAAGCCGCAAGGTCAAGATTCAATATCCGTTAAATTAAAAGAAGAGTCTCTGGGATACCAAATGCCAAATTTTTCAGTATCAATCAAATATCTAATGATTCTTTTTGCTGCAATCATATGAGATTCCTTAGATTAGCTTGAAAACGAGCACATATACATACCGCAAACATGATATCCTGGTCTGCTAGCGCTAAATAAAGAAGGGATCCAACTATACCTCTACTCGCTTGTATTAACCGGCTTACCCTTTTCATCGCTGACTAGATGACATTCAACTCCCATTGAGTGTTTGTGAATTGGCTTCTGAAGATTGTATTTCTTGATCGCCTCTCTAGTGTATTTAGATTGATGGATAAAAATTCCTTCCTCGCTTGCTTGATTTGCAAACCTAAGAAGTAAGTTAGTTCTCCCATCATACTCATCTCAAACTTTCCTTTCATAAGATGCTCAAATCTCTTGCACAAAATTTCATTAGTAGATCCAAAAATAATATCATCAACATAAATTTGAACTAGTAAAATATTACCTTTGTGCTTTAAAGAGAAAAGAGTAGTATCGATTTTACCTCTTTGAAATCCTTTTTCCATAAGGAATTTGGATAGGGTTTCATACCATGCTCTTGGTGCTTGCTTAAGACCATAAAGAGCCTTTCTTAGCTTATAAACATGGTCCTTCTTTTTAAGATCAATGAAACCAGAGGTTGCTCAACAAATACTTGTTCTTGTAGATCTCCATTCAAGAATGCACTTTTACATCCATTTGGTATACCTTGAAGTCCTTGAAGGTTGCATAGGCAAGAAACAATCTGATGGCTTCAAGTCTTGCCACAGGAGCAAAAGTTTGATCATAGTCAATTCCCTCCTCCTGTCTATATCCTTGGGCTACTAACCTTGCTTTATTTCTTGTAACATTTCCATCTTCATCCAACTTGTTTCTGAACACCCATTTTGTTCCAATGACTTGTTGATCTGTGGGTCTAGGCACAAGTTCCCAAACTTTACATCTTTCAAACTGATTCAGCTCTTCTTGCATGGCCTCAATCCACTGAGGGTCTTCCAAAGCTTCATCAATCTTTTTGGGTTCAATGGAAGAGACAAAGGCATGAGAATCAAGAGTTTCATTTTGGAGCTACTCGGTTCTTAGGCCAAAGAAAGGGATCTCCAATGATATTTGAAACTGGATGATGTCTAGCTTCCCTAATTTCTTTAGGAAGATCTGCAAGAGGCTCAGTTTGTAAAGGTGGAGATGGATGAATGTCGTTTGCTGAATGGCTTCAGAATTAAGTGTGTCACCGACCGATCTATTGTTACAGATTAGATTGTCACCGGTCAAGGTTGTCACCGCCGAGGTTCATTCTCGAATATCTATAGTTTCTGTAGGAGGAGTTGAAGATGAAGGATTGTTTTGAATTGATCCTGTACTGCATCGCTTCTGCCTCAAATATTTCAAAATTGTTAGTAACATCAGGAGTCTTACAAGACTCAAATAAACTTGATTCATCAAAAGTAACATGCATAGATTCAACAATTACTTGAGTTTTTCTATTATAAACTCTATAAGCTTTACTATGCTTAGCATAACCAACAAAAATACATTCATCAGCTTTTTCATCAAATTTACCTCGTGAATCACCACCATTGTAGTGAATGAAGCATTTGCACCCAAAGATCTTAAAGAAAGCAATGTTAGGGGTTCTACCTCTCCATATTTCATAAGGAGTCTTACCATGAAACTTGTTTATGAGAGATCTATTTTGAGTAAAACATGCTGTGTTGACAGCTTCTGCCCAAAAATATTTTGGCAATTTTGCTTCAGCTATCATTGTTTTACCTGCTTCAATCAGAGTCCTGTTCTTCCTTTCAGCTATACCATTTTGCTGAGGAGTTCTAACTGCTGAAAAGTTATGATCAATTCCATGATCATCACAGTATGTGTCCATCCCAAGATTTTTGAATTCTGTACCATTGTCAGATCTAACACTTATAATCTCACATTCCTTTTGAGTTTGAAGATTTCGAATAGGGAAGTGAGAATGCTATAAGTTTCATCCTTGGATTGCATCATTTCAACCCATGTGTATCCGAGTAGTCATCCACAACAACTAAAGTATACCTGTTTCCTCCTAGACTTGCAGTTTGTTACAGGCCAAATAAATCCATGTGAAGAAGCTCAAGAGTTCTTTTGGTTGAAAGACATGGTTTTGGTTTGAAAGAGGTTTTTGTTATTTTTCCCAAAATACAAGCATCACATTTTTTGTCAGTCGGAAAATTTATGGATGGCAGACCTTTTACCAAATCTCCTTTTGAAAGTTTTGAAAGATACTTAAAGTTCAAATGTGAAAGTCTTTTGTGCCAAAGCCATGAATTTTTGGAAATATTATTTGCTACCAAACAAATTTGAGTATTGTTATCTAAAGAAAGTAAATCTATAGCAAAAACATTTCTTTTTCTTGAACCAGTGAGCAAAATTTCATTTGTGATGTTATTTTTGATAAAACAAAGGTGTGGAGGAGAAAGAGCAACTCATACCTTTATCACGGAATTGTGAGATACTTAGAAGATTGTGTTTCAAACCTTGTACCAAAGAGACATTTTCAATTATTATAGATCCTCTGATAATGGATCCATAGCCAATAGTTTTTCCTTTTGAGTTGTCTCCAAAAATTACGTAAGGTCCTTTTCGCAATAATGTTAGTAAGGAGTTCAGCTGATCCAGTCATGTGTCTGGAGCATCCACTGTCTAATATCCATATGTCAGTTGAATGATCATCTGCCATTAAGCATACCTGAAATATGAATATTTAAATCATGGTACCCTTTATACTTTTGGGTCCAAAGGGTTAGTTTTCTTAGGTATCCAAACTTGCCTGAAATTAGGCTTCTTAGTTCTGTCAGTAGGTTTAAATCTATATAAGCATTCATGTGACCGATGACCAAAAGTAGAGCAAATATTACACTTGTGATAACCAAGTTTATCATCATTTGAGGTGAATTCTTTGATTCCTTATGGTTCGGCTTAGAGGTCTTAGCAAAGAACAAAATTTATTGGCTTGAACTTGTCGCTTGCCTTTCTTCGAATCCTTCTCTTTTGTCGCCTAGTCGACATTTGTCGATTGGTGACATTTGTCAGTTGTTGAGTTAGCTGACTGATTTTGAGGCTTGTGACTAGAAGACTGACAACTGTCATTATTCAGCCTATCCTTTTTGTTAATGTACCTCTTATGCTGATTCATATTTCTGGGATAAGTGAATGGCACAGCATTATAGACTGATCCCTTGTCCTTTTTTAGAATCTTAGGTTCACCTTTTGACTCGATCTCACGCCTTCATCATCCTTTGAGTATCCAAGACCATGTTGGTCTTCATGATTTTTTTGTTGATCGATGATGGTTTCTACATCGACTTTTGACTTTGAATAAGTATCAACAACATTGGTCAGTCGAAGATTTCTTTCCACAAGGTCAAGAATCGGGCATCCGAGATTTTTGCTTGAATCTCATATTTTTCATTGAGACTTTTAAGTTGCGGCAATTCTTTTGTGAACTTTGTAAAGCTCATTGATCTTTTGAAGCTCACAATTTTCTTCAAAATTCTTTTAAAATCACCGATAAAGAAACATGGATTCTTTTAAGTGTTTCAAACTTGGAATACATTTCTTGCATTTGTTCCAATGAAATCATCAACACTTGAGTCAGTCATCTTCTCCTCCTGCCTTTTTGAGTCATGACTTACTTTAGCAGTCCTTGGAGAAGTTGACTTGACTTTCTTTTCTGGCTGACTTATGATTCCTTGTCCATAAAATCCATTTCCTATTTTCTTAACCACAAACTGATCAGGTTTGATGACCTTTGTCGGCTTGGTTTGTAATAGGTGAGCTTGATGACTCATTTTCAGCATCTTTGAATATTTTGGACTTAGGAAACTCATTTTTGAATCATATATTGCCGATTCTCGCAACAAGACAAAGATTTGCTTCTTGCTCAAAATCGCCAGATTCATCTTCTAATCTGTTTCAATCCAAGTTGCAAGATTTTGATCTTCAAAGAACTAAACCTTTTTGTTTTTCAAAATTTCTTAGAGCTCTTTTGTAATACTCATTTTTTGTAAAAGGACAATTTGAAGCAAAGTGACCGTGCTTTCTACAGTTAAAGCACAACAGTTTTTCTTTCTCAACCTTGTCTTCATTTGATTTGAAGTAAGGCTTTTGAAAGTTTGAAGTAGATGGTTTTTGGAAGCTTGAAGAAGGTTTTTGAGGATTTGATGATGACTTTTGAAAGTTTGCTGAAGGTTTTTGAAAGTTCCTTTTAAAAGATTTAAACTTTCTAAATTGTCTAGCAAAAGCAGCAAATTCATCTTCATCAAAGTCATCATCTGACAGTGATGTAGAAGTTTTTGAAGTTTCTTCTTCAGCTTGAAGAGATATACCTTTAAAAAAAATTCAATTTCTTGAGTTTTGAGAACTTTTTTTTCATAAATTTTTAGACTTGCAACAAGGCTACGTATATGAGTTTTGTTCAAGTCTCTAGCTTCCTTAATGGCAGTGACTTTGACATGCCATCTACTTCCCAAACTACTAAGAAAGCGCATATTTAAATCTTTCATACTATAAACTTTACCAAGAGAAGAACACCTATTACTTACCTCGAGAAATGTCATAGGCATTCTTTAAAGATTCTTTTGGATCCTTCTTGAATGCATCAAACTCTTGTATGCAATCATAAAGTTTGTTGTCCTTGGTGTTTTGATCTCCTTCTACATACTCCACAAGAGCATCCCAAATTTCCTTGGCAGTTACACAATCATATATCTGCTTGTAGTTTTCATCAGTCTGACACTTGACAAAATATGTGCTCCGCATCCCATCGGTGATTTTGTCCTTCCTCGGTCCATTCGATTGAGGTTTGAGGACATATTCTTCTTCTGGGAGCAAGAGGATTTCTTGTATCATCATCTGCAGCGAAGATTTTACCAACTTTAGTATTGATTTTCATAGGTTGCATAGGACCACCTCTTACACATTCCATCAATCGTTTATCTATATTGTTCATATATCTTGTAATTCTTTCCTTCCAAATATCAAAGTGATCTTCATCAAAAATGGGTACTTGAGTGACATTGTTTGATTGAAAAGCTTTTAGAGTTGCCATGATCGAGCTTTCAAGCAGTTAGACTTGGAAAATAGTTTTTCAAAAAGCTTGGCTCTGATACCAATTGTAAGTCCAGATGGCAACAGTTAAGGCTAGAGGGGGGGGTGAATAGCCTTTAAAAACTTTGAGGGTTGATTTGTAAAACTTAAAAAATTGGCAGCGGAAATCTTAAATTTGTCAGTCAACTGAAGAATTGGTCACCGGTCGATACTTTGAAAACCCTTAAGGCGATGGAAGGTTGGTCACCGCCGACACAATTTTCAAAAGAAGTTTACTTTTAATGTTTGATCACTGTATATAGAGAAGAAATTAAAATACAAATTAACTGAACAATTAAGTAAGCAATTGTTGTTAACTGACTGACACTTAATTAGTTGAAAAACTTCTTAAGTGTTGAGTCAGTTTGCAAGAGTATATGAGATGGCTGACAAATCAGTTGAAGTGGTTCACAGATAAACTGCTATGTCCACTACCAAGTTGGTCAGACTTGGATTTTGAAGTGCACTAATTTTATTAAAAATATATTTGATCTCTAATGGATCAATGTACAACAAAAGACCGGTGTTTGGGGAGAATGATTGAGAAACAATCAAACTCGTGAGACAAACTGACTGATTTCTAAATATTTTGGAATGAATCACTCAGTGTTTGCCTAAACAATAACTAGAAGAAAATATTCAATGAGAAATATCTAGCTAAAGTTTTCTTGGAAGACAACGTCACAGAGAAATTGAAAGTATATGGATTCTTGACTTCTATATAAATTTGTTGTCTTTAATAATGCTTCCAGTGTGTATTTATAGATAGTCTTCAAAAGCAACCCGTTAGGAACACATTTTGAATTTGAAAATGTGTTTGGCAGATGCAAGATCTCAAAAGATCCTGTGAGATATATTCTAGCAGTATATCTACCAAAAACACAAAGTAGGAAAGTGTCAGTACAATTGTATGATCAAACAAATAAGGAAATGTAAACTGACATTTAAGTACGTAGAGGTCAGCTGAAATAAGTGGCTGACAAAAATGATATGCGGCTGACCAAATATAATTTCAATTTCTTGGCTGACAATCAAGTGGAATGATTTTAAGCAAATCTAATTATGTGCAAGATTCAACAATTATGTTTGTTCTTTTTTTTAAAATGTTGTCTCGTGAAGTTTGGCATAGACTTTAATTTATTTGTTTGAAACAAATACGAATTTGTGTTGTTTTGAATTCTTAATTGGAAAATTTAGTAATATTGGAGTTTATTTAGTAAAATTTAGTAGTTTAACGTATTATACACATCTTGTATATTATACTAATTATATTAAATCCATTAATTAGTCAAACCCTAACGGTTTTCAGTATTATACTCGTCTCGTATATTACTAACTATATTAAACCGTATGAAAGATAACTTTCGTTTCAACCCTAATGGTTTCGGTCCCTAAACGGTCCTGTTTAAACGGTCCATCTAGAATTGCAACCCTATTGCTTTTGTTCTAACTGGTAAAAAACCTAACGGTTTCGGTTCAAACCTGTGGTTTTTGGCCCTATTAACATTTCTAGTTCAAACTATAAGTGATGTGTACTTTTTTTAAAATAAAATAAAATAAAATATATAAAAAATTAGTTTTAAAGTGTACACCGAAGATGATAGATTACCCATGTAAATTTAGTAACTTTACATTACAAGAGACGATCCTTTGAATATATTTCAAAAAACATACACTTAATTAAAGAGGAAGTATAAGGTGGAACATCTAAATAATTTTTCCAACAAATTAACTTATGTCTTCATGATCTCAACCAAGCTATTTGTCATCATCAACTCAACTTCCATTTGACTTTCTTTGATCTCAAGTTTCTCTATTTCAACTTCAAATTTGTTCAACTTGGTCAAGAATCTCGAAATAGTTTGTATGGACCTTTGACATATTTTATCCTCCAACCATCTACAAAAATCATCTTTTTGTAATTTAGAAAAATTTAACAAGAAGAAAAGGTCACATATGTTTGCAAAATAAAACCAAAATAGCAATACATGCAATAAAAAATTACCCTATGTTATGGACATGCTCAATATCTTCATTATGAATTATTTCTGGTCCAAGAAGTCTTCGATCACACATTTATTCCATAATCACAATACTTGTCTTTCCACACCATTATTCCATGAGCTTTAACTAAACTATCATATGAAGAGGTTAGAGTGGACTTACTCATTCTCAACCAGTTGCTGCAAATCGGTTTTCTTGAGGTCTAATTGTGTAGGAGACGAAGTACACGTGAAAAACCCGAACATATTTTCCTCTTTTAAGCCCTTCGCAACTTATAACTACAGATAAATCATTAGTCTAAGACGAAAAATTAACGACCAATATTTAAAGTGATTAATATAAGAAACGTTGGGTATCAAATGTAATTACCTTAAAGCTAAAGCATTGGGTACCAAAAGTAAAAATGTGGTAAAGTTTGTGTACCAAAATTTACATTGTCCCTTTCATTTTCATAGTTATTAATGACAAATTGAATATGTACCAACAACGGGTAAAATATGGGCCAGGTTAACCAAACACTAAAATGTACTCTTTACACCTCAAATTAAAAAATTACAAAAATGTCATTGTGTAAAATGACAAAAGACACCCTTCTACTAAATGCACCTCAATAATTTCTTTCTACACCCCACTGCTTAATTATAATTTATAATAATGTCATTATATAAAATGTAAATATATTCTACTTACACCCCAATTATTCTAATTACACCCGCACTAAATTTTATACATGTTGAATCTCTTCCCTCCATTTTCACTATTCTTTACTTTCTCTCCTTTACCAAATTTCCTACAAAAAAATTCTTTCAAACTCAAACCCTAAACATCACATTGTTAAAAAATATCATACATGAAGCTTAAAGAAATTATGTGGACAAATAATATAATTATTCCTTCCACTTTCCTCGATTAAAATTTCATTTTTTTTACCGATTTTTTGAATTTTTGAAATGTTGTTCATCTGTTTGTGTGGCTCTAGTGTATTGCACATTCCTTCTGCTGTGCACCACATGTATGCCGCATAGTCTTCCTGCCGTGCACCATATGTCTACCGCACACACCTCTTTTTGTGCATCAATCCATGGTCACACACACCTCCTTTTGTGCACCAAACTAGGGCCGCACAACCCATTTTCAAATCTAACGTAATACAAAATTTGAGCCAAACACTAATACAAAATCTGGTGTTCTCCTACCATTTCGAAGAATTCTCAACCAGCTCCTGCACCAATTTGGGTTTATGTTTAATTTTTATTTTCTATGCTATGGAATCACGTGTTTGTTGTTTATCAAACGTTTATGTTTATGTTTAATTTTTAATTTTTATGATATGGAATCACATTCCTCCTATTGTGCACCAAATGTTTAACATTTTTGAAATCACGTGTTTACTGGATTGGTGAGGGTGAATGGGTGTTAATTGGATGGATGGAGGTTGGTTGGTGAATTAAATGGGTGGGGTGTAGATAGAATTGCGGTGTAGAATAAGATGAGTGAAGTAGGAAATTTAAAAGGGTAAAATAAAAAGTTAGGGTGGGGTGTAAAAAGTAAAGTTAGAAAATTTGTTAAATAAGTGAAGTGTAAATATAATTGAGGTGTAGATAGTAGATAGGGGTGTGCACGGGCCCTAAGCCCGCAGGCATTGGCAATGCCCAATATGGGCTCATCAAGCAGCGGACAATAGATTTAAAAGCCCAGTATTATTGATCAGCTCACGGGCATTAGTTGACAGGCTTCAAACGGGCATTGGGCGGGCACGGGCTTCAGCCCATTTGTTTATGTTTTTAAATAATTTTACTATTTTCTTATTCCATCTTTGGGCCTCAGCCTTCAGCCCATTAAATCATTGCCATGAACTAATTTAAAATATAAGCGATCGAAAGAGATGAAGAAGGTGTGGAAGTGTGAGGTGAGATTCTCGAGAACGACTTGAGAGTCGGAACGTCGTTGGGTCGTCGGCGGCTGTTTTCCAAGAAGATGAAGAAGACAAATTGCCACACCTTACAAATAATACATTGATACTGATGTGCAAATTCGAATTGTAATCTTATCTGAGAATAGAATATCAATAGATGATTGAGTAATTAATTATTAAAATAATAGGGTTTGACTTTTAGGCTTTTTTTAAGCAATAGCTTTATCAGTGTAGGCATATTATATATACTATTACTATATTTATATATTATAATTTATAACTTATAGTCTTATAATATATAAATATAGTAATAGTATAATACACATAAATTAAATATATAGGATTTGGTCAAACACATATAATTACAAAAATTTAAAAAAATTTATCATAGAAGAGGACGGACCGAACCGAGCATGACGGGCAGGGAGCAGTTGAAGGCCCAGTAGAGCCGAGACCGCGAGCATTTGACTCATCTAAAGCCCAGCACTATGTATAGCCCATGGGCACGTGCTTCATGGGCTGGGCACTGACGGGCTTTAACGGGCTTGATGGGCATTGATGGGCCCTGCTCATCCCTAATAGATATTGGTGTGTGGTTGACCTAGCCCGCAAAATATATATTGGTTGGCCATACCCCCCCCCCCCATGCGTTCTGCCCAAATGAAGAATATAAGAGCATCACCATTGTCAAAAAAATACCTACTTTTTATTCATCTTCCTATTAAGAAGATGATTTAAACAATGAGAAAAAACTTGAAATGGATCCATGTAGGAGGGAGAAAAAAAATTCTTCCAAAATAGGAAGATGACTATTCATATTTGGGGAAGGGAACCGGTGTTTGAATGTGAGGGTGAGGGGGCGGCTGGATTTTTTGGTTTGGGGGGAGGGGGGCCTGACATATCACTTTTATTGTTTGGGAGGGGGGCGTGAGGAGTGTGTGTGGGGGGGGTGGGGGTGGGGGAGGGTTTTGTATTTATTATGTAAGATGATGTTAAATTTAATATTTTTTGTGTAAAAGATTATATAATGGGAAGATATATTTTTAAGTGGGTAAGAAGATAAAAATATGTAGGTAATAGTAAGACCCAATTAAAAAATGTATAAAAATTTTATACATTAGTGATGCTTTAAGTGTCTGTTTGATCAAGCGTTCTGCCCAAAACACGTAATCACTAGATGACTAGGATACCTGACTACTTTGACGAGTAAATTTTAATGCCCGTTAGCTAACATCTAGGTGATAAAGATAACTAGATGGATTTACACAATTTTTTATTAGTTAATATGTTTCGAAATCATAATTTAAATATTTTTTTTATTTTTCTGGGCGTTAAAAATCTCACACCAAAAGTAGACAAGTGTCCTAGTTTCAGTACTTTGTAAATAGGGGGACACAAAAGAATGGTACATAAAATCTGGACTCATTCTTCTAAAATATTTTTCTAAATCTATAATTGTCAAAAAAAAAAAAACCCTCAAAATTTTAATTTTCCTATGTAAGTTTTGTTTATATATCAAGGTGGGTTGGTGGGGCTAGCCAACCCGCAACCCACTATAACCCGTCATTTGGCGGGGCAGGCGAGTCAGCCCACGAATGTTACGGGCTTGAAAATTGCCAACTCAGCCCAACTCAACATGAGTTGTGAGTTAGATGGCTCAACTCACCAATTTTTTCTTACAATTAATAAAATAAATAATAATAAATAACACACAAAGTCTTACAATTCATTAAAATATATATTTTCTACAATTATATTCTAAATAGTGTTTTTAATAACTTTCTCTAATATTAATCGTACAAAATGAGATAAAAAATAGAAATAAAAACTATTTTATCATTTACTCTTTTTGTATGTTCTTATAATTTTTTCCCTGTAAAATATTGCGGCTAATCTTCCTTATTTTTACATCTGTTGTTGCTGTAAGTACCACTTTTTGACATATTGAAAATCATTTACTAATATTTCAGATATAAAAAATAATTTCACATTTTGAGCGAAAATGATTTAAAGTTATAGTTTTAAACTTGTTGTTTGTGTTATTTGCATTTAGTATATGGCGAGCCAACCTGTCTCAACCTGCAACCCGTCGCGGGCTTAATCCGCTTGACCCACCTCCTAATGGGCTCATATTTTTCTAACCCAACCCACCTTGTTTAGGTGACGGGACGAACTAACCCAACGGACCCAACTCGTTTTAACAGCTCATACCACTTGACTTTTCAAAGCCATACCAATTTCTTGCGATTACTCTGACTCGAAAAATGATTTGATGAAGAACGACATCCCAAGCAAAGCACATTCTACTCAATTCGTCTCGAATAAATGTTTTTACTTTTTATTTTAAGATGATTCATGTATTCCATCCGTCCTAGATAAAAGTTCATGCTTTCTATTTTGAAATGTCTCAACTAATGTACCTAATGACTTTTAATGTATAAATTTTCTACCAATCTTCCTAATATATCCCTTTATTTAATACTATAATTATTATACTTTCTAGAGAAAATGTGAGTGTAATGAGTATATAATTAATGAGAGAGAGAGTGTGTGTGTAATGGATATTATTGTCACAACATATTTTACAACTTATTATTAATTACATTTCTTAATCCTTGTGTTTTGCCTACTAGAAACATTTATCCAGGACGGAGGAGTAATATTCTAAAGACTTTTGGTGTATAAATTTCCAACCATTCTTTCAATATATCAATTCATTTAATACTATCATTATTGCACATTCTAGAGAGAGTATGGGTGTAATGAGTACATAATTAATGAAATAAAGAAAGTATATGTAATGTGTATTATTATCATAATATATTTTTACAACATATCATTAATTATATTTCTTAACTCTTTTATTTTGTCCAATAGAAATATTTATTCGAACGAAAGGAACATATGATATGCTCCCTTTCTAGTTAAATAAAATAAGTCATACATAAGTACCGGATCGAAACAACGTAAAGGGACTAACATAATATTTTTAGTAGGTCTCTGTAAAACCATTTTATGGACATAATAAGTTAGACATGAGAGATGCATCTTACATAAAATATCTGTAATATCGTCTTTTTGAAATTTTTATTTTTATTTTTTTGTTATTTTCAAAGGGGTATAATCTCGAGGTATGGTTGAGCGCCGAAAACATAGGCTCGATCCGAAATTTTTTGTTTAAGCGACCAAAAATTTTTTACTCGATTCAACCCCTCTCGGTAGTGGACCTTTTATTTCCACTTGGACAACTTGCATTAAAAAATTAATAAAAAGTGACATGTGTCTCCCTCATGTACTTCTTGTTTCTTTAATGATAAAACTATTAAAACACTATTGTAAACAAAATATTATGGTCACGCTAACAAAATTAGGCGTGCCCTTCACGTACCCCTACACAAGGAGAAGGTCGTCATTTTGCTTTGAATAATACTCCGATCTTAAATTATTATTCTGTTTAACTCGAAAGTCAAACAGACTTGTTTTCATTCGCTTTAGGTGTTGATATTTTTTTGAAACCGGAACAAGGGACTTTCAATACATCGTGATCCATCGATTGATATTAGATAATGCACATATTAGTGCATCGCGATGCAATACATGTTTTCTTCTTACGTTAAAAAAATATTGAAGTGTAAGGCAGTTGAAATCATTCCGAGTAGACCGGTCGGAAAATTTTTTCCATTCTTGAAATAATGTTATCCATAAGATCATAACAGATCTGGGGGTTTGTTTCAGTATTAAGAGGAATCAAAGGAGCATCATTATATTACAAAACAAAATTTACTACCACTCTCATCATCATCTACTTCATTGCCTTCCTTTTAAACCCTTGACTCAGAATCAAGATTTAAAAAAACCAGTAAAGTCATTTGCTCCAACAATTGCGGAAGAAAAAGGACCCCACACACACACACACAGTCACATGTTTAGCACAGGTTGGACAAAACATGCAGACTGACATGGAGATCAGATCACTGCAGAAAATGAATGATTGCTTAAGATTCCCAACTCCCATGACCGATCATTACCCTTTTAACTTATCTTCTGCAAATCCTTGAAAAGTTGAATGGGAATTAACATAGCAACACAGCCAGGTGTGTACCAATATGGGGTCTATGGACCCCGCTCAAAAGAAAAGATATTGCCTATTACAGTAATATTTTTTATGATATAAGTTTCTTGGAACAGTTTAAGTGGTAAAGTGTTTGTAGCTATGTAACAAAGATCTTGGTTTAACACTTTGCATCAGCGTAATATTTATTTTTTGGAACAATATGCGAGCAATTAAGGGATGTAGCGCAAATAACAAGGTGATTGTGTTTGCGTGTTTATTTTTTGATTTTTTTTTACGTAAACGACACCGTTTTGTCGTCGATAAAAAAAATTAACATGAGAGAACATAGATAGTCTTCCCCCTCTTTCTCTTTGAATGCATTGTGGCTTGCTGAGAAAAATTTCTAAATCCGTCATTGAACACAATAATTAATTAAAAGTAGATCATCCATCTAGCACTGAGCCCGAAAGACCCATGCATCGACCCTGACTCGCTAAGTTTTTGGGTCAACTACAAGTTTACCCAAAAGTATTAGAAGGTGACCGGAGAATAGGTGACCACTTATAAGACACCCATATTTCAATAGGATTGATGGCCGTGACATGTTGCCCTGATACTATGAATAAGGTCGAGCTCGAAAGGCTGGTAATCATCACGCACAAGCATCTGGGTCAATCAGACTAACTACAAGCTCACCCAAAAGTTAATGGTGATTGTTGACACCTACTAGTAGTAGGTGGTCATTTATAAGACATACAAATTCCACTTGTCTAACCGGTGTGGAGTGGGATATTACATTTACATCTATATCATCAACACATTTACATCTATATCATCAACGTATATATTAAAGAGAGAAGTGACTTGGAACATGCTTCTGGCCATGGCTGTTGGGGCAAGGAAGAAAGGTTGGGGGAAGTAGGAGTATGGTAAAGTAGGGAATTCGTTGCTTTATAAAGAGTAATTCAACTTTTTCTTTCAAAAAGGTGGGTAGATTCGTCTGAAAGTTTAGTGTACTAACCTAATTGCATTATGTTGGACTTGGAGTACAATAAATTGATTGCATTTGTGGGAGAGAAGTGTGGTACATGAGTACTTTGTACATATCTTTTGTTTACCATAAAAGTAGAGGTAACAAACATGCGCAATGGGCAATGTCTATGTGGGTTGTGGGCTGAATGCTTGAATAGACAGGTAAGTGAATGTCAATTGATAACACGGGTCCAAATTGGCTCATCGACCTTTCAACCACTAAATTTTTCGTCGGAGGTGGTGTTGGCTTCCGGGGTTTGTCATCGTCAATGGAGGTTATTGTCGGATGTGACGGTGGCCACCGGAGCTTAGCCATTTATGCACAAATAAACTCATGTGAATTAATAACTATATGGATGGATGGTTGCCTAAAATCTCAAACCGAACCGAACCGAATCGAACCAAACCTAACCAGGTTTTGCGGTTTATATAAATTATTTTTAATGAAATTAACCAACATTAAAAATAACAATAAAAATAATATTTTAATTTGGAATTAACATCAAAATTAGGAAATAATCTACTGACAACAAATTATCATAAATAAAACAATACAAATTCTAAAATAAATACAAACAATGGAAGAAATAATAGTTCTCCAATAATCAAGATTTTGTTTGGTTTAGTATCCATCTATATATATATATATATATATATATATATATATATATATATATATATATAATGAATAAATCAAAGGCTCAAAATCGTTAATAAATGTAATATAATATATATTATATAATAAATAAATACAAATATATAAGGTGGTTTGGTTCGATACCAAAAAACCGTGAACCAAACCGAACCGCGTAGTTTTCCAATTCTTGAAACCGAAACCGAACCGTCTTTGACCAAAACTGAACCAAACCGACTGATTTGGTTTGGTTTGGTTCGGTTCGATGGTTCCGATTTACACCCCTAATATGGACGTTCATTTACGTTCAAAAAGCCCACGCAAATTAATAGACGTTCCTTCAACAACTCTAAACAATCATCTCAATAGCTAATGTGGTCGTTAAGAACGAATGGAAAACCATCATTTAGATTCGATGAACAACTTCTTAACTAAAATTAGTAGTAAAGCTAGAACTGATCACAATTGTGTTGATATTAATTTCTACCTAATAAATGTGGTTTCTTCTTATTAATACTTTTTTTCCTCTTACGGGGACGTGAGAAGTGATCGAACCTGAGATCTCACACTTTGTGAAGCCTAATCTCTACCATTGGTTCACCCCCTTCTGGGCTCTTCTTATTAATACTCGATCACCACGTTAACCGATGATGTTGTGCTCTAGAACATTAGAATATTACCTTATTAGAAGGTAGAGCGATAAGATCATTTATCAAGAAGAAAGAACTCGTTTTACACGTGGTTGATTATTTTTTCGTAGTTTCGTGATGATGAAGAGAAAGTCAAATGCTAACACAAGACCAACGAGTATATTTTAAAAGCCTATTTATTGTATGTATTTTGTTTCTAAAACTATCCTAGTGGTATACATAGAAAGTCATCAAATGACTTTAACATTAAAGTGTGTCGTAATTTCACAAGCTTAGCCTATAGTATCTTATTATCAATACTTGATCACTCATTAACCAATGACGTTGTGGTCTAGAACGTTAGAAGATTTTGTTATTAGAAGCTAGAGTGATTTATCAAGAAGAAAGAATTCGTTTATACACGTGGTTCAATGATTTTTTTTTACGTAATTTTGTGATGATGAGGAGAAAGTCAAAAGCTAACATGAGACAAATGAGTATATTTTAAAAGCCTATTTATTTTATATATTTTGTTTCTAAAACTATTCTAGTGATATTAAAAGTTGTACATAGAAAGTCATCAAATGACTCTAACACTAAAGCGCGTAATAATATCACAAGCTTGAGCTTGTAATATCTTCTTATCAATACTTGATCACCCATTAACCAATGATGTTGTGGTCTAGAACGTTAGAATATTTCGTTATTAGAAGGTAGTGCGATTTATCAAAAAGAAAGAACTTGTTTATACACACGGTTCGATGATTTTTATGATCGGTAGTTTTGTGATGATGAAGAAAAAGTCAAAAGCTAACACAAGACCAACGAGGATATCTTAAAAGCCTATTTATTGTATATATTTTGTTACAGAAACTATTCCAGTGATATTAAAAGTTGGCATGGAAAATCATCAAACGATTTTAACACTAAAACTTGTAGGTGGTGGTCTTCTGTAAAACGGTCTTACGAATCGTTATCCGTAATACGAATCTATCCAAATTAAATGAGATAAAATTCAGAAATCTCAATGCAACCCCTTAGTCGATGCAACCCATTATGTCGATTTATAGTATACAATAAAATGTGTCATTTTTTGCCTTAAAAGTGTCACTTTGCATTTTTAATGAAAATTATAATTTTTTCCCTAAAAAATGTTACTTTTTGGGATTAAATGTATCACTTTTAGCCTTAAATGTGATACTTTTACTTAGAAAAATGTCTAAATTTTATAAAGGAAAATCATTACGTTTGGTATTAAAGTGTCACTTTTTAACATTAAATGTGTTAATTTTGACCATAGAAGTGTCATTTTAGCTTATAAATAAAAATCGTCGTTATTGACCTTAAAAGTCACTTTTTAGCATTGAAAGTGTCACATTTTAGTTTTAAATATGTCACTTTGGGCAGTCACCGTTAGTTTTAAAGTGACATTTTTTATAGTATTAAATGTGTCATTTTTTTAGTATTAAGATTGTCACTTTGTATTTTAATGAGAATTATAATAAATTTCCTTTTATAGTGTTACTTTTAACATTAAAATGTGTCACTTTTATCTTTTAAATGTGTCACGTTTGACTTTAAATGTGTCACTTAGCATTTCGTCAAAATTTGTTAGTATCCGTCAAATATCCCAAGGCAAATGAGGCTAACGGAACTGAAAGAGGATTAAACTAAAAAGCGTGGAAAACATAAGAATTTTAACGACAAACCTTGAAAGTGCAGGAGTACCAGAGCAAAATGAGAAACTTCTCATTAATGCGCAATAAAAATTAATCTCATGGCTTGTGGGATTTGAAGCCAAGACCTCAGCCAAATCTTAAGCATTCGCTCTGATATTGGCTGAATGATTATGGTAATATTTGGTAATATATTGTTTATTTATATGACACGTGAATTTTTAAATGAGGCCATCTGTTTTACGTAAGTTTTTATCAATTCGTAATAATATCACAAATTTAAGCTTATAATATCATTTACCAGAAAAAAACACGAAACAAATGAGAAAAAATTCGAACCGAACCAAATCGAATGTATACTAAAGCAAAATTAAAACATCATACAGTAATTAATTAAGCATTTAAGCAAGATTTTCAACTTCCAAGAAGCGCGTGACGCATCTCAAAATCCTGTTGTCACTACACCACGTACAACGATAAACTTTCTGAAACATACGACTCAATCAAATCCTCATTTCCCTCCTTCCCTCCCTCCCTTTTTCTAATTTTCTCCCCAATCCCATTCGTAAATTCGTTTGATTTCCGTTATATTCAGTTTCACTCAAAAGACCCCACTTCACAAAAACCACCGTATGCCACCCAAACCCGCCGCCTGATTCCGGCCAACCGCCACCCATCCCAGATGGAAAAAGAACCCCTTCTCCCTTACTTTAGCCCCAGACGCCCCAATCCATCTCCGCCACCGTCGTCTATACTCTGCCCTCTCCCCGAAGACACCGAAATCACTCTCCCCGCCCTCCCATTAACCCCGTCTGAACTCAAAGACCGCCTCATCTTCGGCCCCTCATCTCAAGACGGCGAAATTTCCTCCACCACCAGCCTTGTTGATGCCCTAACCCTATCCCTCAATTCCCCAAATGACCAAAATGACCTCTCCTTCGACCCTTCCCTCTCCCCCTCCCCTCCCCCTCTCATCAATTTGATTCCCACACCTCTCAATCTTGGTTAATTGATCCCAATTACTGTTACACCAAAACTAACCTCCACCGTTCCAAAACTGCCCCTGCAATGGCTGTTATTAACGATGTAAACCGTACCCATGACCCGAAACCTCCTCAATCCGGGTCTGCTTCGATAGTCCGCCAGGCTATTGTTTTATTGGTTCTTTATTTGTCACTTGGTGTTGTTATTTACTGGTTTAATAGGCATAATTTTAAAGCTACTGAGACGCACCCAGTTGTTGATGCCTTGTATTTTTGTGTTGTTACAATGTGTACTATTGGGTATGGTGATATTACCCCTGATAGCACTGTCACAAAGATTTTTTCGATTATGTTTGTTTTGGTTGGATTCGGGTTTATCGATATCTTGCTTAGTGGGATGGTTTGTTATGTTCTTGATCTGCAAGAGAATTATTTGTTGAGGTCTTTGAAGGAAGGTGGAGTGCGTGATCAACGGTCGTATATATTTGATGTGAAGAAAGGGAGGATGAGGATTCGAATGAAGGTGGGATTAGCTTTAGGGGTTGTGGTTCTTTGTATTGGGATTGGTGTGGCTGTTATGCATTTTGTGGAGAGCCTTGGGTGGTTGGACTCGTTTTATCTTTCTGTTATGTCGGTTACTACTGTTGGGTATGGTGACAGGGCATTTACCTCCATGCCAGGTCGGCTTTTTGCGTCGGTTTGGTTGCTTGTGTCCACACTTGCTGTTGCTCGAGCTTTTCTTTACTTGGCTGAGGCTAGAGTAGATAAACGGCATAGGAAGATGGCTAAATGGGTGCTTGGTCAAGATATGACTGTAGCTCAGTTCCTTGCTGCTGATATTGACAACAATGGTTTTGTGAGGTAAAGTCTTAAGTTTTTGTTGTTATTCTTTTGTTTTTGTAGTCATTGTATCTCAATCATGATAATTTAAAATATTTTTCTTCCCAAAAACCTGAGGGTCATCTCTGTTTTATTGGCTCACTGGCGTGCCTTACCTCTTTTGAGTTGAATTTCAGCATATATTGTGCAGTCCAAGTGACTTGTTTATTTGATGGCAGACTAATCCCTTATTTGTTCAATATGATATAATATAATCCTTTTTGCCTTGAAGTATTCTATTAATTTAAAGATTAGTGATACCGATACTTGAGTGCCTCGTTGGGTGTTCTAAATACACAAGCTGGAACCAAATTCTATAAGAAAACCAAAGGTAGTGGGAAAAAGTTCCCCCACCCCTCCACCCCAAAAAAAGAGAAAAGAACTTGTCAGTCTAGTAGTTTATATAAAGCCTTCTCGTATTATGGCAAGCAATTTAGAGCCAGGGCATAGTGCACAATGGATCAAAGATGAATGCATGCGCAATACATTGTGCCACTTGGATTCTGTTCAGGAAGGGTACATAGAGACTATACATAAATTATGCAATTTTTACTTAAGGTTGAACCAGATTCACGCTTAGACTGGTTGGTATGCTAGTAGTGGAGCATAGTTAAGTCCTTTAAAGCTTATTTAACTCTACTACCCTTTATTCTTCCTTTGCTTGTCTTCTGAGTTGGGACTTGGAGATGGTTCTCATATTCGGATTCAGGAAATGGAGGATGAATAATACCTTCATTGGTTCCTCTCCAAGTCTGCTTTACCCTCTTACTTACCTGATGCCCCTGTAGCTTCTTTTCCCTCTACAGATGATAACTTTATTCATCGGATTTTCATTCTTCTGTAATTTTAATGATAGAGAGGTATGGGAATTTGTTGGTCTTCTTGATTTACTCGCTGTCTCTCTCCTATTTGGTTTTGTAATGTTACAGATTTTAGGTCTTGGTTGTCGGAGTTTATGTGTTACTATCTTCATCCCAAAATTATTGATTTGATTATTAATATTGGTTTGATGTCTAGTTTTCTTTAAAGTACATGTGTATGTAGCCCATAATTAAAGTAGGATGAAAAGGATAGGATAAAGTGATAAATGCGTTGTTCTAAAAACGTTAGGTTCAAACACAACAATTATTTTGGGATGGACAAAAAAGGAAAGCATGACAATAATTTTGGGACGGAGGGAGTATTTCCGTTTGATCTTATGTCACTTCTTTTTTTCTTTTCATTCCACTCTTCTTTTACTTGAGAAGGTATGGGGGAGGAGAGACAATAACACATTGTGAGTTAGGATGTATTCTTCCGATATTGTTATGGATGGGGGGGGGGGAGGAAGCAGCTTGATTGTTTATTTTAGTAAATTATAATTTAGTGCTGCTAGCAAAATGGCTTCAAAGATTTTTGTGTATTCTGTTGCCTATATAATCACTCTTGGTCGTGGTCTAACGTTTGTTTTTCTGTATGCTTCACGTGGACAAGGGTGCTCCATGTTGGGGTCATTGCACATTGTTTGCTTATCAAACGAACATTAGCGTTCACGATCTCTCTAGAAGAATAGAATCCACTCTCAATTTGTATCACTCTGGGTTCTGTAGTTCTGGTGGCTTGAGTTGCTACACTCTAAAGCATATTGCACATCCAAAATGTTTACCCTGGTGATTTTAAAATTATTTCTCTTTCTCTAATGCCATTACAAACTATCAATAGATTACTCTAGTATAGGTTGTTCTTATATGTTTTTTATATCAATCTTTTTGCTTTTCACCACTACAATCTTCTAGTGGCAACAATCTACCCTTTTCTTAAAGATAGCCACTCTAGAATGTAAAACTATTATGTGCTCTAAGGTTTAGCTTTGGCATCTTTATGAACGGCTTCCTGCATACCATCTTTTGGAGCTTCTTAATGTTAATTGCTAAAAGCTGGTGCAATAAACTCAAGGATGGTGTACCAATGACCTGTTGTTTCTACATGTGGAGTTGGCTTTGAAATCTTTTTGTGATATGTTCAGAGATTGAATTTATGGGTAAGGAACTCTTACTTTTTCGCTACACAATATAAATTATTTGTGATAACACTAGTGGCTACATAAGAAAGCAGAGTGAAGCCAATCCAAAAACTACATTTAGTTATCCCTTCAAACCTGTAAAATGTCAAGCATAGAATTGGTCATAACACTTTCCCCTTTTGTGGTCCATGAGTTCTGATGTCTCATCAAGACTTATGCCTCGTTTGGTGTGTTGGCATGGAATTGACTCCGAATCCCATACAAGGAATTCCACAGAGTTCGATGCAAACTTGATTCATATATATATTTCAGGGAAAGATGGAACATATGACTTAATATCAGGATAAAATTTTACTGTAAGAAAAGTTCAAAGATACGTGGAATCCATATACCATATCAGGATCGAGATCCCTCAAGTTTTAGGATTCCATTGAAGGTTTCTGATTACTTATAAAAAAAATTTTAAAAAAATTGAAGGTTTCTGATAATCAGATTCCTTTTACAAGCAGATCTTCCAGGACTGGTGTGTGATGTGTAATTGTTCCTCGGAATTGCACAATCACTTGTTCCTTCATTGTGGCGGGGCCAGATTCCTATGAAATAAGTTATTCCGGGGTGGCTAGAGATTTCTGGGTTGCCTGGCTTCAATTTCTTCTTTTCAAAGTGGTCACGTTTTAAGCCCCCCATTCTTTCTTTTCAAGTTTCTTAATATATTCCGGGCTCAGTTCTCCAGATGTGATTTAGAGGATTTGGTAGAGGCAGTGATGTTAGTTTGTTGTGGAAATGCAATGTTTTTGCTACATGTAGGTGCATCTGGGCCGAGCCGAATTCCAGAATATTTCGATATCAGAAGCTGTGTTGCCTCTTCTTTGGGATAGAGTGGTGTATTTGGCTACTCTTTCGGTGCCGGCTAGGGGTTTCCGAGGAGTTCCTATATCTGATTTGCAGCGAGACTGGAATGCTTTGGTTTCCTTGTATCTTTTTTTGTGGTCTCTAGTTGTAACTTTGTTTTGTTTTCTTTTTGCAAACTTCTTGTCTGTCTTGTGTAACTCCCCCCCCCCCTTTTTTTTACCTTAATTTTCTTATCAAATAAATAAATTGAGATGATTCGTATGAAAAAGATTCTTGGAACACACCACACGTTGGCAATCAATTATGTGGAATGGATTCCCAAAATAGATCCCATGTATTCATACCAAACAAGGCCTTGTACTACTAGTAACATAAAGCCCTCAACACCCTCAATATGCCTTCTGTGTCTGTCCTTCAATAAACACCACCACAATCAAACAGGACAGCCGACAACATCTCCAACCCTCCTTTCTGAGCCTGCTGTCCAATATCTAAGAACTTCCTTGATAAACTGATAATCCAGGAAACCCCAAATGCACCAAATGGAAGACCAGAAGTTCAAATTAAAAATAAAGCAGATGAGTCATTGACTCGCAACTGCTTCACACCACGCTATTCCCTTTTCGTCTAAGATTGCGAAGAGCAATTATTTTCTAACTAAGTGAACTAGGCAAAGAAAGAAGCTATTATTGGTACTTTTGTCTTCCAAATTTCCATTTAGGGGAAGTCAGCTCTCATAATAGAAATGTAACATTGTGAGCTAGTATTGGTGTGTGCCCTCCTCTCCATGTTGAAAGCATCTCCTTAATCTGATTCACTGCTTCTAATTTCCAGTCTTGAAAATTCCTTGGACTCCCTGGGGACCAATTAGCTCCTCTACTGATTTAAGGAAACATCAGCTTAGGTAACCCTTTCCTATTTTCTTCAGTCTACAGGAAACATGTAACACATCAGCTTGGCTTCTATCTACACAAAGGGTCTGGCAATACGAAGCACCCATGTCTATTTTACTTGAGACTGGATATGCTTGGAAAATCTTTTCTTTACTGCACATTGCACAACAATGCTGAACACCTAAACACCCTGAGATCATACATTCTCCTGAACCACTAGATGATTTTGGATTTATTCTCCGTTCCATAAAGAACCCCTCTAGAGTTTAATCCAGTATCGTCCACATTCTAGGAATTTGAAATGACAACAGATAACAAGTGGGCAGACTAGATAAATAGCATTATATAAAACTTAACTTACTTATCAAAAAAAAAATAAAACTTAACTTACCTAGAATGATAATGGTGTTCCTGCCCAGGCAGCTTTTTCTCAAACCTTTCAATAGTTCCTTCTCAAAAAGCTGTAGTAGTCCTGGAATGGGCCAAGAGTTCCCCCCAATTGTGTAACTTAAGTTTCTTCAGTCTAAATCTGGGGAATTGAATGAGCTTATTTTTATTCTGTTCCCCCACCATATTACACTCTTCCTTAAGTTGATCTCCAACCCCAATATTTGCCTGAAAAAACAACAGAAGAAACCTAAGGCACTTCCACTGATCCGCTCTTGCCTCACAAGAAATAATCGTGTCCTCAGCAAAGAGAAGATGGAAATCTCCTCTGGCTTTTTCTGTTTCCACATCGCAGAAGCATTTTACATGACCAACTTGACTCTTGGAAGATTATCCTGCCCACTATTTGCTGTCGTATATAAGTTATATTGCAAATTGCAAGGAACCAAGCATTCAAGTTGGGTACAAAGGATTGGTCATGTATCCCAAACTTTTATTAGGCTCATATCTGGTAGAAACAATGAGCACTCTTTATTTTCATTTGGATTCTTTATTTATATTTTTTTAACCTTCACTTTTTTAGAAGGCTTCTTCTATATCACTATTGGAACAAGATGATAACATAAAAGTATTGCTACTTTTGATTGGAGAAGTCCGGGTTGTTAGAGTCTTCATTAGTATGTGAGCACTTACAGTGCTGCAGTTTGTTCCTTTTATGTCATATCCATTCACTTCCCACGTTGGTTGTGTAATTGCCTTTCATATGGAAATTATAAATGTTTACACTTGCGTAATTTACTTTAGTCATTCTAAACATGGTTATGATGATAATTTTGGACCCAAGAAATTGACCGGAAATTGGTGAATGGATGTTGATTTTTTGAGGTTGGCTGGATCTATTCTCTAACTTGCTGATTTCATCAGAATCTTTATTTCTGAATATTGGGGAGGACTTGCACTTGAACGCATAAAACTGTTTAGTTTCCAAGATTTATGATAAAAAACTATATTTGTTTAATACCTGCAGTAAATCAGAGTACGTTATATACAAGCTAAAGGAGATGGGAAAAGTTTCAGAAAAGGATATATTGCAAATCTGCCAAATTTTTGACAGACTAGATGCTGGCAACTTTGGAAAGATCACGCTTGCTGATCTCATGGAGAATCATCAGTAAAACTGCAGCAGTCTGAAGCTCAAATTCAATACTGATGAGGGGTGCATGTATCTTGTGCAGTATTGGATGCATCAATTTTGTATCAAGTCCGGAAGTATGAAACTCAGAGACACCCTCCGCATAAGGCAAGATTAGGAAGCTCACAGGTAACGTCTCTGGCTCGATAATTGCTTGCTGCACTGTTTGATACAAGTTTCAAACCAGCTTGTGCATTGGATTGGTTAAGAGTTTTGAACTGGGTGATGGCTTTGCTGGTTCCATTTGTTATGAAGCATATACATCTATGTAGTCAGCGACCTCTTCAGAGTTTATATGTTCCCTTTTGTTTGTTCATCACCTTGCCTATAAGGGCTGGCTGTAAATGTTTGTAAAACGCATCGAAAGGTAGGCACTTTAGGTAAGTACATGTCATTCATTATTCAGTACTCTCCCCCTTGTGGATGAATGATAATTGCCCGAATGGTTGGTTGGCCTTTCTGAAGAGAAAGGTCAAATTTTTTTATGCCTAGGTTTGTCTCTCTCGTGCCCTTTACCTCCGAAACGAAAACTCGCTGGTCAACCTTTTGGGCCGCCAAATTTAAAACCAGTCCGACCCGAAATTTATCCATGCTGCCGAAATTAAAGCCCAAACCCACACAAAACACTGTCTGACTACCGGCTGATTTTGCCTATTGTTACCTATTTTCTGGACTCAAAACCCATCGGGGCGGTCTAAATTTTCACCGAGCCTATGGAATATAAAGCCCAATCCGGCATAATATCGGGTGGGCTGGGCCTGTTTTGATAGCTAGTTTATGAGTGGAGATATGATTGCTTCATGCGCTTTCTTGAAGGCAAGTTTTCTGGGGGAATGGAAAGTCAAAAGGTGTCATGTCATAGTGGATGAGATGAAATCCACAAAGCTCTACTCTTGGGGCCAGGGCCGGCCAAGGACAAAGCTTGGTAAACTAGGGCTTTAGGCCTCATGAAATTTTATTTTTACTATTAGTACTACTCTTAGATTTCCTAAACAACTAATTAGCTAAACTAAATAACGATTAACGGTTATCTACTTAAGGAGATAAGTGACGGTTATCTCCCAGACTTCCACGTCTCCGACTCCTCGTCCGACTCCTTAATCCTCCCTCCATCTCTTACTCTCTCTCTCTTACTCAGTCTCAGACTTTCAACTACTCCTCAATTCCTCGTGACTCATCTCCTTCTCTAAGTTCTTAGTTCTCTTACTCAGATAGTTACTCTCTTTCGCTCAGTCTTTGACTCTTTCAATTGTGGCAACTGAAGCACCGTTTCCAGACTTCCAGTTTCTAGCACTACTGCATCGGTCACATCAATTGCGAAGAGGAGAATCGAGATCGAGACTTATCGAATAAACGAATTGGCCATTGCATTTTGCCTTGTGAGGCCGCGACCGATCCCCGACCAGGTTTATTTGTTCTAACTATTATTTTTTTCTTTAGTCTTGTGCCTTGATTTGATTTATAGTCATTTAATTTATTTTTGTGAAAATACATTGCTTTTTTATTTTAACTTATAAGTTATAGAAATAAAAAATATCAACTAAAAATTTGAATCTGGTTATTCGATACTAAAAAAAAGAAAAAAAGTAGAACTTTAATCGAATCACAAAAAAGGGGTCATCGATAAATTTTTCAATACAAATAAGAAATTTGAAAGTAGCTCATTGAATGAAAAAAATAATAATGTAGATGTAGACACTAATGAAAATGAAAATAGAGAAGAAAGTAATAATGTAGACATGGATGAAAATGAAAATAAAGAAGAAATTAACTTTAAATAAAGATATAATAATTTTAATAATAATATTATTATTTACTTTTAAAATACCTCATTTATAGTTCGTTTTAGATCTTCATAATGGTTAGGCTAGTAGGCCATGGCCAAGATATGTGTACTAAGTTTTAGACAAGTGCTAGGTGAAAAGTGGAGGTGACATTTTTTTGTCTTCGCTCATTTGTTCGTTAAGATCGTCCAAAAATAATGTGTACGAACACACCTATATTTTTAAGTGGGCATAAATGGACATGCCCATTTGAGTTCATTAATTATGATGGGCTAAACGTTAAAACTCATTCTCTTGATCTTCTAATTTAGCTCCGATTTTTGTTATTTTTGATCTCTCTATTCGTCTTTCCGACATTTAACTGCATCCACCATTCTCTCTGTGTCTTTTCATTATGTTTCTCCATCATAAAAAAGAATGCATTAAAAAGTCAACTTGAGTTATTTTGAGTTTCTTTTTACGTTTTTTATTTATTACTCCCTCCGTCCTAAAATAATTGTCCAATTTGAAACTTATATTTTTAGAATATCACTTTTACCACTTTACTCTTACTTTTTTACCCTACTTTAATTATGGGTCACATACACATGGGTTTTAAAGCAAATTACACATTAAACCAATATAAATAATCAAGTTAATTGTTTTTTCTTAACCCATGCACTAGGTCAATTAGGACGATAATTTAGGAACGGAGGGAGTATATAAATTGGGAAACCTGTTTTATCGTAAAGCATGGATGAAACCGTCTTTGGTTCAAATCTTGTTGATTCAATAATAGAGCACCATCCTGGCCATCTTGGTTGCTCTGTGTTCAAATTTTGAGTAATATAATTTCATTTGATAAAGATTAATTTAACATTTGAAATTCAATAGATGTATTCTGTTGAACTTCTTCATGTTATTAAGATATCATATTAGCTCGGGCTAAATTAAAGTACGATTTATTAAGATTTACCAATTAACTTTTTAGGTCGAAACTGGTAACTCGTTTTAACCCCCTAAAAATAACGGGTCAGGTCGGATAACATGTTACCCCACTTTGACTTTATAGTTTTTACTCTATAAATGTATGAATTTTTCGGGAGAAATTCAGATTAAGACATGTTAACTCATTTTAATCCGATCCATTTTAACTTGACCCATTTAAGCTAGTTGGGTTTTGACTCATTACCCAACTCATACTTGACCCAACTCACACAACTAACATGCCTAACTTTTATCTTAATTTCTGAAAACAAACATGCGATAACTTAGATTGTGATCTCACATGCCAAATTACGAAATACCAATAAATTACCATTTAAGTTGAAATAAAAAATTCAAACCACAAAATAGGAGATTGAATTGAGGGTTGGAACAACAAAAATATGGAATCGGCATAAGAAATGAGCAAAAATAGAGAAGTACTTTATTTTTCTTCTTTTTTTTTTTTTTTGGTGAAATTCATGTTTTTGTAATTTTGAGTATTTTTTATTAAGCAAAATGAATGTTTTGTAATTATTGTATTTATTTGATAATTTTATATTAATTTAAATGTGTAATGTATATTATGTCATGTTTTAAATGTTTACTCACCCGCTTATTTAAGCTCATTGCCCATATGAACGCCGTCCATGTTTGTTCATACCTGTCCGTTTGCCAGCTCTAGTGAAAAAAATATCAAATAATCTCTCTCTATATATATATATATCACGTGATAAGGTGGCGAAGCTAGGAGGGTCAAGTTGATTTGAAGAAAAAAAATTCTGAAGTATATTAAAGACACCTTGTAGTAAAGAACGGTTACTAAATAAAAAATTATTTTTATTTTTTTTCTATGTTAGTATTTCCTTTAAATATTGTCAAATATTATGTTCATTTTGTACTTGGAAAAGGGTCATATGTGAGATGTACAATTTAGACATACGTACAAGCTTTTAAAATATAATGTTTTAATTGAAATTGTGTGAAGAAGATAATTTACAAATTGAAATAGATTATCACCCTTAGCCAAATAACATTTTTTAAAAAAAAAAGAGGAACCTTTTGATTGAAAAATTAACCTACTTAATCATTCAAATTGTTAAAATATCGATTTTTAGAAAGATAAAAACTTATATAAGGTGATTTTACGGATATTTTTTGTAAGATTGATCTTATTTATCTGGCCCGTTGTGTATTAGTAAATTGAATTATGAGAGAATGAGACCATATTATAAATTAAGATCCATAAAATAATTTTATATGAGAGCTACCTTTTTAGAAATACTCCCTCATTCATTTGAAAAAAAAAAACCTCCCACTCTCCTCTGATAGCATGGATATCTTCTAGAAGTTGATGAAGTAAATTGTCTTTATTGACCTTGACTGGATGGGCAAGACATCATAGTGATACTTATACCACTAAGAAAAGATTGAGAAGAAAAGAATAATAGATTACTATTGAAGTTTCCATAGGGCATATGACCGAGTCACTTATTATTACTTTATTTGTTTTTCTTGCTAGGAATTTTCAGACTTAAAAGTTCAAAACTAATTGTCGAAGTAGTTTTATGCATACAAAAGGACTCGAAATCGAGACTTTAAGAATAAGCGGCAAAAGCCGCTTCTCCTCAGGTCAACTTAACTGGTTACTTTCTTCTTTCAACCAAAAAAAAAAGGATGAATTACGACCAATCCCTTTTCAGAGATTTGTAATCATTCAGATACTCCTTTTTTCCCTAACCTCATAGGTCTACTTTCGTTTTCCTAAAATGCCCATCAAAACAAATGAACCGGCTCTGTAAAGCAATCAATATTTATATCTTTGCCATGTCAAAACCACATATTTTCCCCTTCTTCCTAAATTTTTTCATGTGAATCTTTTTTCTTCTTAAAATTTCTCATGTGAATCTTTGTTTCTATTTCAATATCTTGTAGCGAAGAAAATTGATTTTCGTAGATATACGGGACGGGGAGTCAATGCTCTCTAACTGGGAGATAAATGTGAAGAAATAAAGTAAGAGAAAAATTAAATTCAAACGGATGCATCCTGATACTTGATTTTGAATTATGTTTCCATTGAGATGCATGATTTATGAATTGATATGTATGAAACTTCTTATTAGTAATCTCGATGCAAGAATTGGATTACCAATCGGAATTGCGATGTATATATCACTCATCTTTGTTAAGAATGCGATAAATGTGCCACAATAACTTTTTCCTAAAATTTCTCCGATAAATCTTTATTTCTTCCTAAAATTTCTATGGTAAATCTCCCTTCATAAAATTTCTCTTGTGAAACTCATGTTTCCATTCCAATAGTTTGTAAAGTTGATTGTTTTGGATATACGTGGGTAATCAATTGCCGGGAATCAAGATTGTCTAACTTATGAGATAATTGTGAAGAAACAGAATGAGAGAAAAAATCAAAGCCAAGCTGATGCATCACGATGCATGATTTTGAATTATGTTTTCATCGCGATGCACAATTTCTTTATTGCGATGCATAAAATTTCTTCCTAGTAAATCCCAATGCAAAAAATTGGATAACCGATGCATGATTTTGAGTTATTTTTCCTTTTTAGATCGTTTAAAAAAAGTTGTTAATATTTCATTTTTGTAAGTCACTACTACCATTATACCCATGATTTGATTCTCACTTTAGTTGATAGCATCACTCTTACTTTGATATACTTGAAAAATACACAATATCATTATATTAATAATATAGTCTAGACTCCCTCAGTTCCGCGGGCAAAGAGTTAATTATTTCGTTTTGAGATGTTTCACTAAAGAGTCTACTTTCAAAAATTAAATTTTAAAATGTCATCTTATTACTAATGAACTACTAAAAATGTCATTTTCTTAAAAAATTAACTTTCAACCATGGACTATTTATCTGGAACTAAGGGAGTATTATTTATTCTTAACTTGTATGTCGAATCAAATAAGATAATCTTTCGGGAACAAAAAAAATATTTATTTGGGAGGTAGGGATAATATAGTATATCCAACACCATTAAACTAATAATCAGGTAAAAGGTCTTTTTTCACTTCCATTATGGGCTACAAATTTCCATTTTGGAGTATATATTAAGTATTTTAAAATTAATTAATTAATTAGTTAGTGAAAAGGAATGATGAAGATAATGGAATTGGTCAAATATAATGGGACTTGGAGAGAGAGAATCTAAGCAAAACCAAGACCTTTTCACATGTGAAGCTCACTAATTTGCTTAAAACATACTACTTCCTCTTATCTTCTTTAAATTATCTTTTTAGATATTATTAGAGCTTACAAGCTTTTTTATCGGTGAACATTCAAAATAATTGTAAAGCTCAATTTCACAAGCTCAAATTTATCTTAATCATCGGCGGCTCAAATACTAAAGCTCATAAAAAAAAATCATCATCAACTTAATCATCTGACGGCTCAAATACTAAAGCTCATAATTATATTACAAGCTCTAGCTCGTAATATCATTTGTCTTTTAATTATGAGTCACATACACATTAGTTTTAAAGGAAACTAAACATTAAACCAATATAAATAATCAAGTCAATTATTTTTTTTTAATTCGTACGCTGGATCAACTAGGACGATAATTTATGGATGGATGAAGTATTACAAAGTGATTTAAGCTTAAGATCTTAATTAATTAATTTTTTAAAATTTAAAATAGGAAAATGCTAAAACAACAAAATTCATTTACAGATTTGGTTTGCAACATGCATCGTATAATTGTACAGTACACCTACTGATGCATGGATAATTTGTATTGTACAACAATTTGAACAACTTTGCTAGGTTTACCACCAGGAGTACCACTATGGTGACAACTATACCTTGATGATGCACATGCACCTCATATGCACTTTACCTTCAAGACAAAATTATCACCAGAGTGGTAATCTTGATAATAAACTTAATATTTTCCCAGTTTGAAACTTCTTGCAAACCAGTTCTGTTGCTCTAACATTACTTATTTAAATACAAGGACCCAATTGAGAATTTAAAAAAAAAAAAAAAAACAACTCTCTTTTGAAACATTCCTAGTGGAAAAGATGGTAAGGAATAATTGGAGCATGTTGACTTTGTGAGATTATATTTAATTAAGAATAGAAATAAAAAATAATTAAAGAGAGTAATTATGTGAGAATAGAGAACGATGTTAGCGACGCAGATTGTGCAAGTTGTGGTAACTTAATTTTATTCTCACAATAATGAATAGTTAGCGTGGTTATTAGTTAATTAACCTCAAAACCTAATTTTTGACCACTTTTTTGATAAAAAAAAAGTTTATGAAGTTGAGATTTCCTGTACCTCTCCATGTGTCATTAAGCAAATTCGAATATATGTCACGGGTCATCAATGGGTCATATTACTTCATGGCACAAAGGGAACACTATATGGTACGGAAGATCTCAACTCGAACAATAGATAAAAAAGCGGTAAAGATCAATGAAAAGTAACGTGAAGCAAAATGTATACGAGGTTTGTAATGTGGTAAACTTACACCAATTCGACTTATACAAGCAATCTCAGGCGGATCTAGAGGTAGTAGGAGTAGGGCTCCAGCCCGCCTCAAACTTTTGGAAAAAAAAAATAAAAATAATAATTCCTCAAAATCGTATGCCACCGAATTACTTGAATATTGGTTCTGTAAGTTGATATTATCATCTTAGTAGCTATTTTTTTTAATAGTAAACATTTTGGTCTTTGTGTTTTCTTTCGATTTAGTTTATTTTCTTTTAAAATTATTTGAATATCGGTTCTCTAGAAAAATAATGATTTTTATGATGTTAAAAAAAGACGAAAACTTAGGTAAAACGATCTTTCGAATATTTTTTGTAACATGAATCCTTCTTACAACCAACCTACTGTGTATTGATGGGTTAAGTTGTGAGCGAGTAGAGTTATGTCATATGAATTAAGATTCATATTACCGTTTTATAGGAAACTTATTACTCTAAAAAAAATTATAGACGTGTTAAGATAAAATGACATGAAAAAAATTATAGTATCTCTTTTTAGATATTTGTATTTTGTACACACACAAAAAAAAAAACCTAACTCACGTGGTTTTAAAATTCTGAATCTACCTCGACGAACAATTCCAAACATTCTAAAATTGAAACCAACGATTCAATGACTCATTATCCTTCATGATTATGTTAAACTTATGACCACAAAAACAAGAATATAATTAGTTGATGGTCTTCATCTCCCCAATTTCATACTTTAGTTTTTTTTTTTTCTTCCTAAGGGCATGGGAAGGGATCGAACCTGAGACCTCACACTTTGTAAAGCCACATGTCTACTACTGGGCCATCCCCTTAGGGGCAATTCCATACTTTAGTTTGATCAAATTAAGTTTATATATTCAATTATTACAAAATAAAAAAAAGGTAAAAAAAATTAAAGAAAACAATATTTAAGTTTGAAAGCGAAATGGTAAGGGAACACATTTTATAGAACATAGTTTTGTCATTGTTTTTGCAACAAATGTTGACTTTTGAGTTGAACAGAGAATTCACATGGTAGACCTATCACAACTCATAACTGAAGCTTACATAATTTGTTGGAAGCACAAAAACTATAGGTTATATTGGTCAGCTACAATCATGAGTCCCCCTATCTCTTAGCTAGACCTACCTAAGATTCCCTAGGTTGGCCAAACATTAATCTCCTATTATATGATTTACTTGGAATATCTTGTACTAGGTAGGGGTGGAATCGGATCGGGACCGTTCTGATACAGCTCATCCGTCCTGATTGAATTTGAAATTGGGTTGTGCGTCGAGACGAGTGAGAAAAAAACAAGATTTTTATCAACCCTAGTACTAGGTATTCATGAATTCTACTATCGTGTTAATTATATTGCATGGTTAATTCCACGAACAAATTAAGAAAATATAATTAATTGTATTACAAATATTTGGAAATAAAGAACCGTCGTTCTAGTTACAATATCACTTAGAATTTGAAGAAAAAACCAACTTTTAAAAAAAAATGTTACAAAGTCTATCCCAAAACGAGTGTTTATATCTTAATTTTATTTTAATTTGCAAAAAAAAAATAATAAGAAAGTTATTTCATGATCATTTTAATCATACATATACTTAAATCTCCTCAGTATTCATACTCAGTATTACAATTGTTAATTGTGACATAATAGATAACAAATGTAAATTGAGTTACTTCACACAAAAAGAGACTTTTGATATTAAGTTTTAAAAAGAAATAAACTCTTTTATGTTTCTTAAAAAGAGTTCACTTTTTTTCTTAGAAAATTACTTTTACTACTTTACATTTGCTCTCCTTGATACTATAATAACATGTCCCACTTGCACATTAGCTTCAAGAAAAAAAAAGAGCAAATCGTAGAAATGATCCATTGACTATAAGTCTCTCACAGTTTTATTCCCTTAACAATTTTTTTTTCAAATTTTGGTCCTTTGAGTATTAAATTTTTTCAGCATCAGTCCTTTTGATGGATGCTGATAACAAAATCTCATTAAGTGTCATAGGCATTTCTGTAAGGACTAAATTGAAAATTTTCATGTGATCTGGAAAAAGACCAAGCACACACGCACACAATTATAACCATTGACACCAGTACTCTAACAATCATGCAATTTGGTTAAAACAAATGAAAGAAGCAAGCAAATGGAGAAACGATAAGTTTCAAAACCCCTAAACAATAAGCTTCAAAAGCCGCATCAACACCCAACATCTTCATCTCTCTCCTCCGGTCGAACTGAAATTGAAGGATCTAACTTGTAATCTGAGACAAATCAACTCCAATTTGCAAGCCCTATGCTCGATTTGAGAGTAGTTGTGCGTGAGAGATAGTACGACTAGAGTGTGCGCTTAAATTGGCTGGAGATAACGAACTTGACTGGCGATGAAGAGAGGGCGAGCAGTTACGGATTGAATTATCTCCAAACTGGAAAGAGGGCAACCGAATATGGGATGAGCTCAGTTGAAGATGAGGGAGACGACGGCGATCGAAAACCTAGTACTAGTCACACTAAGGCCGCGAGATGGCTGCCACTTGGCCGGTGCAGTTGATTCGATTGGTATGGAGACTAGAGCGTTGAGGGGTAAAGGGGGGAATATGCTTGTTGGGGGTTTACTTTGAGAGAGAGAGAGTTAGAGAGTTGATTTGGGGATTTAGGTGAAAGATTTTATACGAGTTGAGAGAATAGAAGTCCATTCCCCTTACTTATTGGGTTTACAAAAAATTGGGGAAGAAGGCTTTACGACCATTTTTTAAACTTTATGAATTCTATTGTATATTTTGATATAAGTTAAGTTTGAAAAAAAAATTTATTTTAGCTCTTACTAAATGCACATGGGCAACTTAACGGTATTTTTGTTAACCACATCTATCAAAAGCACCGACGCTGAAAAAAATAAATACTCAAAGGACTCAGATTTGAGAAACAAATGTTAAGGGACTAAAACTGTGAGAGACCTATAGTCAAATGACCATTTCTGTGATTTGCCCAAAAAAATACATAATATACTAATACTTTTAACGTAGTCACTTAATTTTTCTTAATTTGTGTGTCGAATTAATCATGATACTTTTAAAAAAAACGAAGGGAGTAAGACTTAATTTGAGAGGGATGGAGTATTTTTATTTTATTGAAAGCTATAGGGGATTTGTGTAGTGGTTGGTCAAGATAGGAAAAGGAAGAAAAACACATACTATAAAAATTATAATGTGTTGTAAATTATTAATTAAAGATGAAAAGCTTGATTTCTTAATTCATAATTATTGTAAAATTAGTTTGAAAACCATACCCTTTGGCAAAAAAAATATTTAAAAAATTGAATACCAAAGTGGTCAATCTGGCTAGTCACTAATCTACTATTCTACTTGCTTTAGTCACAAAAGTGAATTCTTTTGAATGAGTCTTGGAGAGACTGCCTCCACAATTCACATATATTGATACCTCTTTTTGTATGGCATTATTATGCATAGAAAGGTACTTTTGGGCTTTACATGCTTTAATTAGTTGAAGGACTTGTTTATATTATATTTTATTTTAATTAAATTAAATTAAATTAAATTTAATGAGATTGATTAAATAATTAAATAATGTATACATCTGAATGATTCTTTTTTTTTTTTTTTGGTAAACACACCTAACAATAACCTGCCCTCTCCTGTATTGACAAGGACTTCCAATAACAACTAGAGACCATAAATTGACATAACTAAGGTCAGCAATTTCATGCTCTCCTCTCACTCCTCTCACTCATATTCAAATTATGGTTAAATTATAAATATTAAAATAATATGTACATCCTCCGTTTTTTAAATATTGTCTCTCTTTAATTTAATATATCGTTTAAAAAAAGTAATTAATTATATTATAAATATTGGTAAAATATGTAATTTTCCTTTAATACCCTTGAGTATGTGGCTATAATTAAAATATGTAGAAAAAGTATGAGTAAAATGGTAAAAATATTTTCCTAAAAAAAAAGTTTTGAAAGAGAACAATTATTTAAAAATTGATGAAAAAAAAAAGAAGGACGATAATTTGAAAATAGTATGTTATTTATATGAGAGTGGGTTCATTAAGCAAAGTAAGAATCAAATCCAAGATGTAATCTTTTTTCATGTATTGATGGAGTAATAAATTATATATATATATATATATATATATATATATATATATATATATATATATATATATATATATATATATATATGTGTGTGTGTGTGTGTGTGTCTTTCCCTCTTATATCCAACCATCTCAAAGTCTCATCAAAAGTGGTCCTTACTAATTGCTTTAGTGTACAGATATTCTTTGATCAATGGTGAGTGTTAATAGACCCCCTAACCTTGTAGAATTTTGACTTAGCCTCCTTAAACTTTATCACATTTTGAGTTGCTTCCTAGCATTGAGGGTAGAAACATAACCATGATTGTCCTTAAGACTTCAGTATGTTATATATCTCGCTTGTATCTTCTCACATTCCATTAGTTGCCAAGCCAAGGATCCAACAATCTCTATTGTCCCTTACGACTCATCCCATTGTTGTTTCACAAATGATAGAGATCCCCTCGAACACTATTACAGGTGTTCTAGGGGAATTTCCTAATAACATTGAGGAACCATTGCATGGAACATAAGGAAACGTGAATCCATATTGCTTGTTTAAACACATATTTAATCACCTTGTGTTTCCTTGAACGTATGTAGAAAGGTCATGCCACAACATTTGTTGCATCATAGAACCATGGCCATTATTCATAGACAACTCGAAGCAATTGTCTTTCTCTAAGGTCAAATTTCTTAGCCAGTGTCCCTTAGTACACGTTTGGTTTTTATATTTTGGAGGGATGTCAAATTTGGCTATTGTACTTCACAAAAAAAATCAACATTGTTACGAGAGTTGATGTGTTTGTTCATATTAATTGGTCACTTAAACTAATATCACTAATATGTTTTGCTGGAAAATGAAAAAATAAAAGAAATACGTTTATGGATGTGCTAACATTAGGGAAATGTAATCTAATAAATTGATGAAAGTCTAATATGCATTCTAGTTCTTGATTTTGGGCATTTCATCCCTTTTCCATCCAATAAAGTTTAACAGTGTTAGGCTTAGTACCACAATGAAAACATTAAGTCTAATAATCATATGGAATATCTTTAAAGAATAATAATTAAATATGTTTTATGCTCCTAAGGGGGTGGCCCAGTAATAGAGATGTAGCTTCACAACAAAGTGTGAGGTTTTAGGTTCGATCTGTTCCCACTTCCCACGCGCCCCCCCCCCCTTGGAGGAAAAAAAAATGTGGTTTACACCTTTTTTCGTTACACCAAAGTTAACAAAAGGGTAATTGTGAAAAGTCATAACATAGAGGGTATATGAGTGTCATTGGGTTGATTTATGAAGTGAGTCAAAAAGTGGGTAGTAATATTATAGGGATTGTTATGTAATTTAACTCTATCAATGGTCAAATTCTCCTGAAGTAATAATAATCTTTAGGTCTTGGATTATAGGTGTGTAATTGGTAAAAAATATTCAGAGATTGAGATTTAATTTTTTTTATCGAGATCCTACGGTCACGATTAAATCATATCACTTTTCATGTGCGACGGGTTGAATGATGATTATTGTTTTAAGATATTACTGTCGTAATTATTGAATAACAACGAATGAAAGTTATTATTTTACGATTTTGTTTTACGTTTTATTACTTAATTGATTTTTATGGTAATTAACTAAATCAATTATATTTTGATTTTTATGGTAATTAATTGAATAAATTTAATTTTTGTACGATCTAAATTTATTTTAAGAAAAAAATTGTTTGTAAATTTTGTAATTTTAAATATTTGTATTTTAATTTATTTCTTTTAAAAAAATTGTGCTAAGTTTCCCTTATTGGTCTAGAATCTTTGTGATTTCAATTTCGAATAATCTTTTATTTGTTTACTTTGTCTCATTCAATTTATTTTATGCTTTTTGTTTGTTGAGATTTTTATTTTGAAGTTAACATGTGTCAGATTGGTGTGCGTGTGGGAGAGAGAATGTTTTTGGACGTTTAATTATTTTTTTTATGAGTTACAAACTTTTAAAGTCAATAATATGTGTTATTTATTTAGTTTTTAGGATGTAATCTTTTTTTTGTGGAGTGTACATTGATCTGACCACATGTTCAGTTCATACACTAATCACATCCATATTGACATCGTACCATAAATACGAACACAAAATCTAATAATAATCATTATTATAATAATAATAAAATCACTTCTAGATGACACTCTTAGAGACATGAATATTATCTTAAGTTAAGATAATGTGGTGGAAATATATAGTAGCGATTGACTACTAAAAATAGTCAATTTTTATACACATTTTGTTCCACTCAAGATGCCATATTTTATATTTTTGTACATTTCGTATCAAGTCAAATAGGATATTTTATTTGTTTTAGGTAAATAATCTCTTTTTAAAAATCAAATTTCTTTTAAAAAATAACATTTATAATTATTCATTAATAATAAAATAATATTTTTATCTTTTAATTTTTTAAAATAAATATTTCAAAATAATATAAAATATTCTTAGCCTAGAATGGAGCCTTTAATAGTTTAAGTGGGAAAGGACGAGGGAAGTGATGCATGCATGACACAAAAGGATATTTTTCAAACGTCACATGGTCATTGGTCAAGGGTCTTACTTAGGAAAAACTTATGTTAGCATCTAGTCTACCATTGACCAGCGCCGTATAAAGTTGTGTTATTTGATGCTTTGTTAGAGTTTGCAAGGTTTTTCAAATTGTAGTAGTACCCCCTCCGATCCAAAATTATTGGTATATAATTATAATTATAGTTAATTTAACACATAAATTGATTAATCTCAATTTCTCTATTTTAAAATTTAGAAAAATACACTTAGTTGGATTATTAATATTAATTTGATGATTGTGGATACTATTACGATTAAAGTTTAACTAATTAATAAGCTATAAGCTATAACTATTAACTATAAGCTATGACAAATGAAAGAAATCAAGAAACAAATGTGGAATTGTGAAATAAAATAATAATAATTTAATCATAGGTAGTTTTTTTTTTTTTTTGGAATTTTGGGATCCAAAAAATTGGGTTTTTTTGGGGGGCCCAAGGCCATGGCCTTATTTGGCTTATGGCAGGGCCGGCCAATAAAACTCATATGTATATAATAACACATAGTTATAGTAGGATGAAAAAGTAAGAATAAATTAGTAAAAGATAACGACTATTTGGAAACGGAAGGAGTACATATATTAGTGTAACTAGGTTATTACCCATGCGATGCACGGTTGACTTAGTGTTATTTCTGAAACTTAATTTTGTAAATAGAATCTGCAAGTTATTTAAATGAATCAACAATAGTAAGAAGTCCAAATAATTAATAAATTTTAAAAAAAAATATGAGATCACATTGAATCATCAAATCGAAAATTCATGTGAATTTTGTAGATATAATCTGCAAACTATTTCGTAGTGGTTGTTTATAGAGTTGGTGGAACACGTTTAATCAAATTTGATAAAATCTATTTTAAATTGATCGAGTTTTGGTAAAATAATAAAAATTAAAAAACTTCTACCATAAGAATTGAGGAATCTTAATCAAACGAAACTTGTCTAAATTAAATGTGATAAAATCTATTTGGTACAAAACGATTTTATTAGGAAAAAATGGTAAATAAAAAATAAGAAAAAACTTTTACCATGACAATTGAGGAGTTTTAATCAATTGAAACACATTTAAATCAAATGTGATAAAATATATCCGTAAAAAACCTTTTACCAAGAAAAATTGGAGTACTAATCAAGCGAAACATGTTTTATCTTATCAAATTAGTTTTAGAAATTTTATCTTAAACTAATCGATTTAATTTTTTTACCATTTCAAAGGTGACACGTGGCAGCACAGAATCTATTTAAAACTTTTAGATTTTCACAGAAAGCTGTCACATGACAACAAAGGCTTTTTGTTTTAGTATTAGTTATAGACTTATAGATGTGTGGTTTCCTTATCTTTATACATGTAGGCATAATTAAAATTGGTAGAAAAAATAAAGGTAAAATGATAAAATTATTTTTTATTTAGGAACGAAGGGAGTACTATTTTAAGATATGAGACAACGAAACTTAAGGTTGTGATAGAAGACGTTTCAGCTACACCAAATAGATTATGGGTTCAAGTTACAAGGTGATAACTGAATAACCACTATTGATCATATTTTAAAAACGTGAAAACAAATACTCCCTCCGTTCCTAAATAATCGTCATGTTTGACCCGGCGCACAGTTTAAGAAAAAGTAATTGACTTGATTATTTATATTGGTTTAATGTGTAGTTTCCTTTAATGTCTATGTATATGTGGCTCATAATTAAAGTAGAGTGAAAAAGTAAGGGTAAAGTGGTAAAAGTGATGTTCTAAAAAGGTAAGTTTCAAAGTGGATAATTATTTTGGGACGGATGAAAAAGGAAAGGAGGACGATAATTTAGGGACGGAGGGAGTATAAAACTGCTTTTTTTTAAATAAATAAAAAAGAAAAGAATGACACTTTTTTGAAACAGAGGAATAAGTAAATATATACTATTCAAACCATGAGTACATATATAAAAACAACCGATTTGATAACAATAGTTATCTTCACTCTTTTACATATACAAGCAACTTAATCAGTCCTTCAAAAAGCTGCAATTCATTTCACACTTAGCAAGATGGTAGGAGGAAAAAATAAATTAATAGTAAGAAAATAAATTAATAAAAATAAGATATCCATGCCATTAACGAAGACTTCTCCCATGGTTAGGTGAACTTTTAAGTGAGCTTGCATGAACCATAACTAGTCCCTCGGTCCCAAAATATATAACATTTTAGAAGAGTTTTTTTATTTCAAAATATATGACATTTTACAATTTTAAAAGATTTTTTTTAATTCTAACAATATTTATTGATTCCGTAACTCGTATTTGATTCATTGGATTAAAATATTAAAAAACCTTATTAATGTTTGGATATAAGCAACTTAGGTGTCGTTTGGTAGCCAGGATTAAGGCTAGATATGATTAATAAGCCGAGTTGTCTGATGTTTGGTACACAATAGGTGATTAGGACTAATAGCACAAGTTATCCGGATAAAATCATTATCCCCTCATTATTAATACCAAGGGGGAGGGTAGTATTATTAGCGCCCTCACTAAAAAAATTGGGATTAACATATGTAATCTCAAAACTACCCCCAATATACATGTGAGGATTAATAGCGAGGGCATTAATAGTACTGAGATTAATAATACTGCTTATACTTATCCGACTACCAAACAAGCTCTTAGTCTTTACAATATTTTTCATTGGTCTTTATAAAAAGCATCAAAACATCGTATATTTTGGGACAGTGAGTAATTCATTTATTTATTTTTCCAATCAAAGGCAATTTATTCAACCACGCCGAGCATAAAAATTTCATGACGAATGAATTCCTCATGCAATGACCCCCCCCCTCCAAACACTCGGATCGAAAAAATCAAGGTTTTCCATAATAAAGTTTCTTAACCAAATTTAGCATTCATTAAGGTTTCTCTTTCTTAATATGATGTACAACATCTAACGAATGTGTGCAAGCATGATTTTAGAATTGTCAAATTTAGTTGCATTGCATCACAACAAAAGTCGTCGCAGGTTTGATTCAGTTCGACTCGGTCGGGTGCACATCTTTTCATATGCTTGCTTTAATATGCTTTTCGTTAAATTTCGTTATTTTCATCTTTTTATTATGCTTGGAGCCTCTTTTTTTTTTCTTTTGGGGTTTGGATTGTAATGAGAGCTTGTAAATGTACTCCTGAATCCAGTTTGAAACCTTGTATTAATACAAAATAGCTGGCGGTAATGGTTGGTTTTGGGATCAATATATAGTACTCCCTCGTCCCTAAATAATCGTCATGTTTGACCTGGCGCACAGTTTAAGAAAAAGTAATTGACCTGATTATTTATATTGGTTTAATGTGTAGTTTTCTTTAATGTCCATGTATATGTGGCCCATAATTAAAGTAGAGTGAAAAAGTAAGGGTAAAGTGGTAAAAGTGATGTTCTAAAAAGGTAAGTTTCAAAGTGGACAATTATTTTGGGACAGACGAAAAAGGAAAGAAAGACGATAATTTAGGGACGGAGGGAGTATTTATCATGGAGTCATGAAATGGCCGTCTAATTATGGCTTTTTTCAAAATTATTTATTTCTGAATTGGAATGTTACACTCAAATAGTTCACATTAAAAAGTTATTCCATAATCATTCAATTTACTACTCCCTCTATTCTAAAATTATTGTCCTGCTTTCATTTTTCGTTCGTCCCAAAATAATTGTCTTGTTTGAAACGTTCTTTTTTAGGATAACACTTTTGTCACTTTACCCTTACTTTTTCAACATATTTTAATTATGAGTCACATACACATGAACTTTAAAGTAAACTACACATCAAACTAATATTAATAATCAAGTCAAATGTGTTTTTTCTTAAACCATACGTCAAAGTAACCCAGACTATAATTTTGGGACGGTGGTAGTATTTACTTTGAATTTTCATAATTTGTAAGGAGCGATTGAGTAAAATATTAATTGAATTCAACCCTTACACAAGCATACATTGATCTAATCCTTAATTAACACTGTACGACACGAACTAGATTAAAGTCGTGAGAGTACATATTACAAATTTTGCAGTCAATAAAATGTTTTTTAATAGTTTTTAGGTTTTGTCATCTTTCCGTTGCGTATAATATACATTGATTCAACTTCAACAAATTTCAAACATATATAGATTCATTCGCTTGCTATCTAATTAATAAATTAATTAAGTTACATACTAACACTGTATCACTGAAACGATCACAAATTTTAGTTCATTATCTACTCATCGTTTTACGTAAAAACTCGAGCAACCAAAGTGGTTACTTTTGTTGGGAATTACTCGTGGAAAGTGTATTGGATTAATTTTTTTAAAACCATATTCATCATTGAGATGGAAGTTAAATATGGGACAGCACTTTATGGTATGTTTGGTAGGATGGATGGAATTAGGTGAGTGTCAATTCATTGCTATATGTGACTTCTGACGTGGCTAGGTCGTTTTTTTTTTTTTTTTAATTGGCTGATTTAGGCCTAACTAGGTTAGCAGTCATTATTATTTTTCAACAAATTCAGCATTCATCTCATAATATCTTGGAATGCAATGCAAGTAGACCGAATGAATCTAATCCATCTCCACCGTTGTCAATCTATTCTCGGTCGTAATTAGTCTATTTTGGGACGTTTTATATGAAGAGTTCGATTTTTAAAAACGGTAACAAAATAATAGTCAAATTCTTTACCGAAACTTATTCATCCTCGTAAAACTGTCGTAAATTTGTCCAAACTAAAAAAAGAAAATGTTTCAACGAGTCTGTTTGGTCTTGCGTTTTGCTTAAAATGCAGACAAAAAATGTAACTTAATTTTTCAGTTACAATCTGTTTCAATGCAACGTTTGAATAAACTGTGTGATCAAAACAGATACTTCATTTTCACCGCTATAAATTAAAGCTTTTATAAAAATAATATATTTTAAAACACAACACCAAACTGACTATAATATAATTATTAAGCCATGGGAAAGTAAACAACTAAGCCGTCTAGCCTCCTCATTTTCCAAGTTTGATTAGCGTACTTAGCTTTCCGACTAATTATTCCATTCTTAAAAAATGCTGATCTCCTGTTAAACCGTCTTACATATCTTAATTCTTAAGACAGAACATATTCTCTTAAAACTTAATTCATTAACACATAATTAATCGGATTAAGAAAATCCATCTTATATAAAAATATTCATAAAATGATCTTACCTAAATTTGTACGATTAAAAAATGATGTAAACTAACAAACTTGGTACATACGTTTCTATTAATCTTATATATTATCATGAACTCCTTTTATTCATAGAATAGGGTAAGGCGTCGGCAGGAGACAACAACAAAGTGGGCGTTCGATACTTCCATCATTAATCATTATATAACAACTTTACGGTAACATTTGACTAAATATTTCGGCAAAACCCAAACAAGTTTCCTATTTTTACTACTCCATTCGTCCCAAAATATATAACATTTGGAGAGAGAGTTTTTTTTTTTTTGCCAAAATAGATAACACTTTGTAATTTTTAAAGAATTTTTTTTTTCAATTATATTCATATTTATTGACTTTGTAACTCATGTTTGACTCTTTGGGCAAGAATATCAACACACATCATTAATGTTAAGATAAGGGCGGATTTAGTTTTTACAATATATTTCTTTGGTCTATGTGAAAAACCTTAAAACGCCATATATTTTGGAACAGAGAGAGTATTATATATAATCTCTCTCGCGCACACACATATTAAACTAGTAAAAGACACTTTTAATGTAAAAGGATGAATATACCTTTATTGAACAAATGCACGAGCACAAAGCTTTCGTTCATGCAACGCAATGCATGATTTTTAATTGTGTAACATAGTGATGCATCACACTTCCTAAATTGATGCACCACGATTTGAAGTTAGAAGTGCGAGAAGCCATTGTCATCTTTCAATTCGGTGGTTTACCAAAAACGAAATTGAGAGAGGGGGGGAGGTGAGATGAATAGAACTAGAAAAGATCGGAGAAAAAGAAAAAAAATCACAAAACAAACGTCAACTAGTCGGCTAACTGATGCCAAAATAATTCCAAAAAGACATCACCGAGCTAATGCTAGCAATCTTTCATTTGGGTACATGGTTAACAAAAAAAAAACGAAAAGGAATTGAGAGAGAGGAGGAGAGAGGTGAGGTGAGGTGAATAGGAAAGGAAAAGAGAAAAAAAATCAAAAAATATAATTGATGCTAGATAATGCCAAAAAAATCCCAAAAAGTCATCAGTTAGCTAGCAGATGCTAGCAACTTATGCAAAAGTCACCTCTTCTAGTAAAAACATGGTTAATGCTAGTTGATGCTAGCTTGAAATATACATTGCGATGCATGATTTGTTCATAGCGATGCATCGATGCATCGTAATTCAAATTTGATGCATTGCAAATCTAAATCGATGTATCATGATTCACAAATGATGCCTCGTAATTCAAAATTTGATGCATTGTGAAATATATCATCTTCAACCTCAAAACTCATAACCCATCTTCATCCTCAAAACCCAAAACTCAGCTTGCAGAAACAGTCTAGCAACAGAAGCAAGTGAAAGAAAAAAGGTATTTAGAAAAAGAGGAAGGCTTTGTTTGTGTGCTTAGCAGAGGCATCTTCAGAAATGCAAAGAAAAGAAGGCTTTGTTCGTGTGTAATATTGCATGTGTGTAATGCAAAGCTTTGGGCGATAAGATAAGAACTGCAATTGGCGAAAGAAAGAAGTATTATCCTATTATGATTGAAAGAAGCTGCGTAGGCATTTGTGGCAGGTTTGCTTTTAAAAAATGATGCATATTCTCTATCGTCGACAAAAAAGAAGGTATGGAGAGAAAAAGACCGAAGAGGTTTTGCATTTTTGTTGATGTGGGCATTTGAAGAACAATTAAACGAAAGTAGACTGGTACTAAAGCGATTAGAAATTTGGGAAAGTCGACCGGCCTACAATTGATCCTAATTTTTAATTGCTTTATATTCATATTTTTTGTAACCAGAAAAAGACACTTTCATGCATCGTGCTGCACAAAATCATCCATCGCGATGTATAAAATAAGAAACTTTCATACATTGCAAGTCTTGATTTTTGTGCATCGCGATGGATGAAGTACATTTTTTTCTGTTACAAAAAGAATATATGAATGTAAAACGGTTGAAAACTTTGAATAAGAGATTGGCCCGCAATTTTTCTCTTCATTTTCATCAATAAAATGCAAGAATAATTTTTACAAGTTATAGGTTTAGTGTGGGCTATGACCCAACAAAACCATCTGGATCCGTCAATGTTCTCCTTTTAATATCCTCAACACATTGGTTATCAGTTAGACGTGGGGCTTGCGTATTTTATTAGTCACTATCTATCATCACTTGGTAGATGCTCGTAAGACACCAACATCATCTATAAACTTTTGGTTAGGATTCTGAAGAGCCTAATTAACCTAGGGTTTTAGGAAACCATGTGTAGGGGATCGACCTTTTGGGGTGGGGGAGTTGCAAATAATATTAGGGTGGGTCCTAATCAAAAATGTATTGAACCAATTCTTATTTGTTTAAGCACCAACATCATTCATGAACTTAAAGATGAGTTTGTGCCATTGTGAGGGGGGGGGGTTGAGTTCAGATCATTACAAATTGTATCAGAGCGGGTTGGAACAAATTGTTCGGATATTTATGCATCAATATCATCCATAAACTTATAGATGGGTTTTGTGTTCGCTTTTAGACTCAAAACATTACAAAAGTTACGAAAACGGTTCCAGTCAGAAATGTATCGAAACACATAATAAATAACTGAGCTTTCGAACTCGATTCATTGAATACTTACATTCTCACACATGTTGGCACACATATAGGTTGTGTGCATTTTGAATGATGCACAGCACCACTAACATGATTGATAAGGGCTGTGCAATGTATGAAGGATTTGTGAACAAGAATCCTTCACAATAATCAATCAATCAATCGTACAACAAAATGGTCTGGTCAACTTCTAATCTTCTTCTACAACATTTTTTGCTTATACACGTTTCTTATGCTATTATAAACATGCTATTTTGAGATTCAATATTCGCCTAACCCTATATTTAGGTTGTGACTCAAAAGAACTAAAGCTCAATAATTACACTAAAGCATATATATTAATATACCTAACAAAATATTAAAAAGAACTTTCGTCTACAAAACTTCAATAATCGTACGTACAATAATGTTTGAAAAACCGAATTATTTAAAGATATATAGTAAGCATTAGATCAGTTGTTTGTAATTATAATAATGTTTAAGGATAATCAATATATTAATATTCAATGTAAAAGGGTAAAACTGAAATGTTTTGAAGATTTTTGACATAAGTTTTGAAACTGGACTCTTAAAGTGAAATATTATAATATAATATAATAGACTCTTTACACTGGAACGAAGCGAGTATTGAATAGCAATAAATTTCTATAATATTTCACACTTTGTTTCAAAATAAAAATTCGTCTTATTTTTATATTAAAAAGTTTACCTAAGACAATATCCAATCAAAAATTTATTACTCTCTTCGTCTTAAAATAATTGTCATGTTTGACCCGCCACATAAATTAAGAAAAACTGTTGACTTGATTATTAATATTTGTTTAATATATGGTTTCTTTTAAACCTCGTGTGTATGTAATGTGGCTCATGATTAAAGTAGAATGAAAAAATAAAGGTTAAAGTGTCCTAAAAGTGAAAGTTACAAACAAGTTAATTTTTTTTACAACAAAATGATAGTATGACAATAATTTTGGAACAGAGGGAATATGTTTTAAAGTTAATGAAAGTTCAATCATACAATAGAATAATATTATCAATGAAAATGTTTAGAATATCGTAAATACAACTAAATTTTTGTAAGTATGTTATCAAAATTAGGGGTGTAAATGGTTCGGTATAGCTTTGAACAAAATTCGAGCTAAACTGTATGTCATCGGTTTGTAAAAAATCAAAACCGAACTTAACCGTTTAAAGTCTTGAGCCAAACCAAACCAAACCACGATGGTTCGACTCGGTTTAGTGATTCGGGTTTTGTGGTTAGGTTTCATAGTTCGGCATGCTTTAAAAAAATATGGGATTTCAACATTTAAATAACCAAAAGAATAATACAGTATTTTTTTTAAGAAAATACAAAAAAGAGTAATTATAATACGAATACATAATATTTAGATATTTTCATACAATCTCTCAAATTTAAACATTTTGAGGTGAACCGTTTAAAGTATTGAGCCGAACCAAACCAAATCATAAATAAATTCCCTTCAATTTTTAGAAAAAAAAAAAGGAAAGAAAGAAAATATAAATACTTGATAAACATACTTATTGCCTAAAAAAGATAGGTCAAACTTCAAATCATTTGTGAGAGAAAGAGAGAGAGATTTAAATATGAACACTAAACATAGCACTTTAGTAGAAGTTGATCATACCTTGTCTTTATTCATGAGAAAATTAAAAGAGGGCGAGAGAGTAGAGGCGAAAAGAGAGGATGATAAGGATATGAGTCGGGAGGATTAAATTTGAATGACAATTGAGAGTGGCTATGTAAAAATACAAAAGATTGTGAAACTAAATATCCTATATATATATATATATATATATATATATATATATATATATATAGTATAAGAATATTAAAGAGACCATAATTCTAAAAGATTGCTAGTTTGGTGGCTCAGCTCTGTGGTTTGACTTGGTGGTTCCGCTTGAAATGATTAGGTTCGCTTCGATTTGGCTCGATTCGATATGACAAACCGTGTACTTCGTTTTTCAAAAACATGAATCGAAATAAACCATATAAGTCAGGAAATCGAACCAAATTATTTGGTTCGACTCGACTTGGTGGTTTAACAGCTCAGATTGACACCGGTAGTCAAAATTAGAGGCTTATCCACATTAACCACTATGGGATCACAAACCTAACAACAAAATATTTATTTATCTAAACAACGTCGTCTATCAATGACATTTTTTTAACGAATTCTTTTGGTAAGATGAATGGTTTTTAGCCAAGAACAAAGGGAAATAGGTCAATCATGACATTCAACTTTTTCAAAATATTCATATAGGCCATCATACTCATAAATTATTCAGTTACGTCACCGAACAATAATTTCATCAACAAATTACCTCATTAATTGAGTTTTTGTTAATTTGTGCTATTTAGTGGGTTTGAAATACATATTTTACCCCTTCAGTAAACTAATTAGTGTGAACAAGTTTAACAAAAAGAAAAAGAAAGAGTTTTCGGGTCACCCTACTTTTATTTAAATATTCGTATAGGTCACTTTACTTTATAAACAAAAATTGCTCCCTTCGTCCTTAAATTATCGTCCTCATTTCCTTTTTTCGTCCGTCCCAAAATAATTCTCTAGTTTGAAACTTACCTTTTTAGAACATCACTTTTACCACTTCACCCTTACTTTTTCACTCTACTTTAATTATGGGCCACATACACATGAGCTTTAAAGAAAATTACACATTAAACCAATATAAATAATCATGTCAATTGTTTTTTCTTAAACTGTGCGTCGGGTCGACTAAGACGATTATTTAGGGACGGAGGGAATAGTATGGACCATATTTTTTAAAAATATTTTTATTGAACAACATTCATTTTATTAAAAAACAAAAGAAGGAACGAAAAGTTAAACGCATGACTAGTATTTGATACTTCAGCACAAATATTAAGAGAAAATAAGTGTGAGTTTTAGATTATAATATAAACTCATATAATTTTCTAAGATTTACCGTACCGTGAAAAACTATTAAAAAACTATTGAATTTCTTAATGATGCGTCCAAGAAGATTTGGATCCACTCAAACAGCCCAATCCAAGCACCTGGCTTTCAACGTGCTTCCAAATTCTCTGAGCCCAACTCTGCAATGAAAAAGAATAAAAATGAACTGGGCAGGGGCACTCCCTGCAAAAGCCCTCCGGCGTGTGAATTAGTATAATGAGTTTACAATTTGACAGAGTTTAGGCTAGGGAAAATAGATTGCGCATACCTTTCTCGAGCTTTTACCGGGTTTTTATACGTCTGGGAGGCGCCATTATGATGCATAGCGCCCATTATCATGCATAGCGCCCATGATTGACATTAGCTAGGATGATTGACATTAACCGCCCATGATTGGCTTTAACTACCCATTAATGAGTACCAACTCCTCACGTAAGCCCGACATGGCTTATAGTAGGAATTATTGCTCGGGTGTAACCACCCTCAGCGTATTTGGTTTGCGGGTGATATCACCCTCAGTATGCGGTTTGCCCAATGACATCGAGCAATGTTGCTCGCTCTTCGCTATTGCTCGCATAATTGAGCTCGGCTTTTATCTCGGCCAAAAGCGAATTTAACGATTGCTCGCATGACATATACCTTTCGATTGCTCGTAAGGTATATCACGGCCCGACACGTGGCTCTGGCTTGGGCCTAATTAGGGCGGCGGCTCGGTAGCCCCAACTCCTTGTCTTATCAGTATTCATGCTCATGGCGAGGAGTATCCCAAAAATCTCAAAATGACTTCCCCAAATTTTGAAAACCCAAAATTTATATTGGCGGCGATTCACCAAACTTCCTAAGCAAGCGTTTCCTAAAAAAGCAGCGTCGGCCGTCAAGCGTCGATTGTCGGCCGCCCGATTTTTAAAAGCAGGTTCAATTTTCCAGGCCCATTAAATGCGGCCTCGTTCACCGCGCCTCGTGTTCACGAGCCTAATGATTCAACTTTCAAGCGGCGGCTACCTTTTGTATAAAAGGCGGGACTCAATCCTTTGATCACTTTACGCTCTCCTGCAACAATTCACACAACCATTCAAGCTAATATACGAAACAAGGTAGAACTTTACGCAAATCTTCATCCAAGACCACTTTCAGTTGCTTTTTTGCGCCGACAACAAAATCAAGATCCTCGTTCAATTCTCCGGGTATTTCACGCCCTTTCTCATCATCTTCTTGCATTGCACTCTTTTTCCTCAATTTCTGATCTAGGGTTTAACTGCGTAAACCCCTTTACGCTTTTTATCATCTATGCGCCCAAGGCTCAATTGTCTTCGCCTCTTCGTGAATTAGTGACCCAGACCCAGGAATCGAAACCATGTTCGGTACCGTTTTTGCGATCTTGCAACCACTATGTTACAACCCATTTTACTCGCCACACTTTACCCAGTCAATTTTTAACTTTGTAATTCTCGATTCCTTTTCTGTAGGATGTCTAGCGAAGGTGCGTTTACGAAATTGAAGGGCGACAATGCTACGACCATGGAACTCAAGTAGAAGAGCCTCCGTCCTCATCTTCTTACGAAGGAAGCGAGCAAGATGTAGCTCCATTGATCGGCGAAAACCCTCACAGCGGCGGGGGCAGTTGATAACGATCAAGCGGCGGTATCCCTCGGCCAATCGAGCAATTACCGAGATCAAGCCAAACTCCATTCACTCCTGCCCCTCCTTTTCCTCCCCTTTAATCAAATGGGAAGATCTAAATTCGAGGGCGAGGTTAGTACACGGTTTTACTCGCTAGGTATAGACCCCCAAATGCAGGTGTTCGTGCTTTTGATTTAGACCTAGAAAAGGAAGGGCACAACTTTCAAGGAGATAGGATGGTATTTTACTTTGATTTTTTCCAAGTCGGGCTCAGGACTTCCTCTTGACCCATTCATCGTTGAATTGATGAATGCTTTCTATGTGACCTAACCTAACCCGTTAGATTCTTGGTATCCTTCACCGTAGCTGCGGTCACTCGGGTTCGAGCCGATATGACTTTATTTCGAAAATTCTTTCTCCTCTCCCTTGACAAGAAAACCGGCGCGTGCGGCCGCTCAAACCATGGTTTCTTCAAGCTTCTCAGCGGCCCAACAAAGTCGGCAATTTGGGGCGGGAAAGCCTTGCTCGTTGAATCGAGCATTGGATGGCCACCGGCGCCCTATATCGGCGATTACGGGCTTCCGAACATGACAAATCGCCTCTCAGTGGGGAACCCAAAATAGTCAAGGCGTTCGAGAAAGCTGTTAGGCGCTTGAGGGGCAAGAGGGCAAGTTGGGCGAGATTTTGTCTTTGGGCTGGCGGGTTCTAACCGGACCTCGGTCTTTTGCGGTTCTTTGGGATTTCTTACCTCCTGTTGAAGGCATGGAGCCAGGGTTACAATCGACCAAGAAACCCCTCACCCATCTTGGGGTTCTTGCCATGGAAATAGATTTCCAGCGAATCACGAGGATTGTGCTAGGCACCCTTTGTAGACGACTTTTCACTTTACGGTTATTTCAGAACTATTTACTTCATTGCCTTTTCCTTTGATAATTCAAACTGCTCGCACTTTCCTTGATGCTAATATTCTTTGAAATTGGTGCAGAAATGAGGCAATTAACAGATGTCTCCAAATTTATGCAAGCTGCCAAAAGAGCTCGAGCAAGCAGGCAAACACTGTCTACTCAGCCTATTGCTCTCCCCCTTGTCCGACTACGAGCTCAAGCCGTGGTACAAAACGCTCACAACCCGAGCAGTCTACATCAAACTTCATCCCTGCGCCCCGATGCGAGAACGTAAGCGTACCTCCCCATCATCAATGTCGAGCAATCGAGAGCAGGAAGAAGCGGGCAGAGGCGGACAAAGCTGCGATTGAAGAGAGCACTCCCCACTTCCTTCACGGCAACAAGAAGGCTTTGCTATGCCGATGATCAACCAGGCTGCGGCCCTTATCAAGAGCTTCGCTAATGTGTCGGAACCTCGGCGGCATCATTTGTTCACAAGCGAGGAGGATTCCGTCTACCCTTGGACTTGGCACGATGAAACGCCTCCACCCGGCGGCATCGAGAAAAAATACACGGACGAGCGAGCTCTGTCTTAATCGGTGAAATGGGGCTCTGTCTTACCGAGGTAAAAATAATTCTTACTTTTCACTTTCCTTTCTTCTTTCTCCTCGCTTTTAATCCATAATTTCTCGACAGATCGCAAACAAATCTGTTTTGATGTATGGCGACTAATCACCAACTTGAACAAGACCAACTCACGACAACGAAAAGAAAACTTTGGCCTCAGAAGAAGCGCTACGGAGGAAAAAATCAATTGCATCGGTGATCTCAAAACCGGCGAGGAATCCCTTACCACCAAGGTGACGAGCTTTCCAAAGTCGAGGCCGAGAAGGCGACCTTTGGAAGCCCAACTAAACTTGTCCAAAAAATCGAGAAAGAGGCTGCTCTCAACAATATAGCCGGAGTGCGGTGTGCGGAGGCTTGTCAAAAGCGAGCGATCTGGAGGCGCCAAGCGCCAGCTTGTCACAAAGCTCGAGCAAGCGGTATCGGAGGTCGGTTCTATGACGGCCAAACGAGCAAAAGCGGCAGATCATTGAGGACTACAAAGGTCATCAGACTTTACCAAGCGTGTGGAGGGTGAAGCCTACCCATTTTAAATGGGGGATGAACCATATTTTGAGGCGGCTTCGCTTGTAGTGGGCTAGAGATTAGCCAGAGCAACTCGCCGAATGGGGAGCTAACCCCCTTTTTTTATACGCAGGGCGGCCATTCCCAAGTGCCCTTTGCGAAGATGAACTAGAAGGGTTGGGTGAAGCCGATCTTTGCCAAGGGCTTTGTCTCCATGGATCCCCCCTCACATCGTCGATACTACGGTCACCGAGGCCTCATGGCGAGATTTGGCGATCTCAAGCTCCTTCAACTACCAGCGATGGCGCCGCGACCAAGGCGGCGAGGAAGTTACAATGCGGATGAATGCCACCACCACAAACCGAGGAACCCTTCTTGCTTCAGCGAGGACAACAACGCATTTGCTATTTGAATTCTCGGGAACTGCTTGGCGCCTTTCGGCCTTCGTGCCATGTCTCAAAACAATTTTACTTTTCATACGTAATATTTTAACTTCTTTTGTTTTTGAATGACCTTCCCAGCCTTAGGCGAGCAAAGTCATCTTTTACTCGCTCTCAAGGCGATAAAAATTTAAACACGTTTTACTCGCTCTCAGCGATCATCACTTAGCTTAGCTTTTACTTTTACTCGCTCTAAGCGATCATCATTTAACTAGCTTTTACTCGAATACCCCTCTTACGAACATAAAGCCCTTTATGCTCGCTATATAAGGTTACCGATCAGCTGGAAACATTTCTTCAAATTTGATCAAGCATAAAGACCTTTATGCTCGATCAAAACTTGAAAATTCAACTCAAAAAGCCATTTTTCAAACATAAAGTTGAAAAGTCAAGCGAGCCTCATTATTGCCATTTACCATGAAAGAAAAAGATCAAAGAATTACATATTGTAAATCAATTACCAATAGTATTTCTTCAAATGATCCGCATGCCATGGATGCTTTAAATCGTCACCATCCTACATTCGCAACATGTAGGTGCCCTCCTTAACAATTCTCGAAACTTGAAAAGGGCCTTCCGGTTTGGTGACAACTTCCCCATTATTTCGATGGCCCGTGGCCTCAATCTTCTGAAGGACCCAATCCCCCGGCAAATGATCGACCACGAACTTCGCTTATCGTGGTGAGCCTTTGCTTTCGTTGCTATAGTTGGCCATCCTCATTTTAGCTTCAGTAGTTTTTCTTCCAACAAGTCCAAATCTCTGTTTTGTGTGATTAGAACCGAGGCATTGTAATTTAAAACCCATGAGTGGGCAAGTACATCTCCACCAGAAGCCATAGCATCGAGACCCATATGCTAAAAGAAAATGCGGTTTCCCAGGTTGGACCCCTCCTTTGTTGTTCTTCGCCCAGGTGAAGGTAGCTCGTCCACCCACCCATCTTCCGGCCTTTTCCTCCAAATTCCTCTTCAAGACATGCAAAATTTGTTTATTCGCGGCTTGGCCATTTCCTTGGGGATATGCCACGGATGGCGCCAATGTTTCACCCTCATTTGCTCGCAGCGCCTTTGTAAACTTTTCAAAGCTGGGTCCCATGATCGGACACAATTGCTCGCGGGGCGTAAGCGACACCAAATGTGCTCGTGTACAAAGTCGATGGCGTTTACCTCACTTATGGTCGCCAATGGTTTTGCCTCCACCCACTTCGTAAAGTAATCCACCGCGACTACTGCGTACTTGAACTTTGAACGAGCTACAGGAAAAGGACCAATCAAATCTATTCCCCACATATCAAGCGGCCATGATGCAATAACGAGAGTGCGCTTTCGGTTGATGGCAACCTTGGAATATCTGCGGCGACACTTGTCAGCGGCGAACATACACCTCGGCATCTCGCCGCAAAGTTATCAATAAAATCTGCGCTAACACTTTTTCGACTAGCGATCGTGGCGGGGTGACCTCCACATTTGCCCTCATGCACTTCGCCCAATATTCCTTCCGTCATCTGCGGGCGAACACACCTCAACAAAGGTCGTGTATAAGATCTTCGATACAAAATGTTGTCTAAGATGATGTAGCGGCATGGCCGTTTTTGAATGGTTACGGCTTCCTTTTTGTCTTGAGGCAACACCAGCTCTCGATGTAGCTCGAAGATCATCTATCCAACATTTGGCGGCCGGCTCTATGTCCATAACCACCTCTTTCTCGATGGCGGGGAACCTCCAAGTGCTCGATCATGACTCCGAGGATCACGGCTGGATTTCATCTTACGCCATCTTCGACAAAGTAATCTGCTCGCATATTGTCCTCAGAGCAATTCTTACCAACTCGATGTCGAAATCTTTTAAAATTTCCCTTACCATTGCACAATAACGAACCAAGATCGGATGATGTACCCGTAGTCGCCCTTGACTTGATTCACCACCAGCGAGAATCACGATATATAACCCTTGCCGGACCCCAATGTCTTGCGAGCTCGAGGCCAAGCAATTAAAGCTTCATACTCGGCTGGTTGTTTGGTGGGAATTTGAGCGCAATGCTTTTCTCAAATTCGTCTTGCTCGGGTGGTACCTAACACTAGACCGGCTCCACTCCCAAATCGACTAGCAGAACCATCACATGAAGTTCCCAACAATATTCGGTCTTGGCTTTGGATGCATTTGCTTCTTTGTTGATTTTCTCTACTTCCTCGAGAGGATCCTTGAAGCTTGTCTCAGCTACAAAGTCTGCTATAGCTTGTGCCTTGATTGCTCGCCGTGGCTGATAATCGATATCAAACTCAGTTAACTCAATTGACCAAGTGAGTAACCGACCAGAGGTATCTGGCTTGTGCAAAATCTTTCGCATGGCGAATCCGTGTATCTGACAATTGAATGGCGAGAAAAATAAGCTCGAAGTTTCGGCGGCAACAACAAGCGAGTAAGCCAATTTCTGCATTAAAATATCTTCCTCTACATCGGTGAGGGCTTTGGATACATAATAAAGCAGGCTTTTGCACATTGCCTTCTTCCCTAATCAAAAGCTGCGGCTACTGCTTTGCTCGGTAGGCTGCGGATACACATACAATTTTTCTCCATAGATCGGGCTACTCAACAAGGGTGGACTTCTAAATACTCCACCAATTCCTTGAAAGCCTTACGGCATTCGGAGTCCACTCAAAGCCTTTATTACCTCGCAAAACCTTGAAGAAGGGCAAGCAACGCTCTGAGCCTCGAGATGAACCTTCTAAAGCGATCACCCTGCCATTTAACCTCTGCACGTCCTTAACACAACGAGGAAGTTTCATGGTAACTAATGCCTCTATCTTCTCAGGATTGGCCTCAATTCCCCTTTCAGTTACCATGAACCCAAGGAACTTGCCTGCTTTTACCCCGAACACACACTTGCTCGGATTCAACTTCATGTTGTTCCTCACGAGATTAGCAAAAGTTTCACCCAAATCCTACGTGTGCTCGCGTCCCTTGGTTTTGACCACCATATCATCAATATAGGCTTCAACATTTCTCCTATCTGCGAGCTAAACACCTTGTTGACCATCCTTTGATAACGTGGCCCGGCATTCTTCAAACCAAAGGCATCATCTTGTAACAATCTGACCCCCTGTTTGCTCGGAAAGGCTGTTAGAGCCTTGTCGAGAACCAGCCATCTTAACTTGATGATACCCGAGTAAGCATCAATAAAACTAAGGAGCTCGAACTGCAATGGCGTCGACCAACTTGTCGATTCTCGGCGAGGATAACAATCTTTCGGGCAAGCCTTGTTCAAATCCGTGAAATCGACACACATCCGCCACTTGCCATTTGATTTCTTTACCATAACCACATTAGCCAACCGGGTTGGATAATGGATCTCCTCGATAATATCGGCCTTGAGCAATTTCTCAACTTCCTCCTTGATTGCTGATCCTTTTCTAGAATAAACCGTGGTCATTTGTTGGATTGGTCGGTAAGCGGATCAACATTCAATTGATGCAAAGCCACATCCTCGCTCACCCCTTGCATGTCCTCTGGTCGCCAAGCAAATATATCCAAGGCTGTTCTGCAATTGCTTGATTAGGCTTGCTCGTGCCTCTGCTGTCAAAGCCCTTCCAATCTTAATCTTCTGCTCGGGGTAGTCCGGATTAATGACTATCTCTTCGATTCGTCTGACGGTGAACTACGGCTCATCCGCATTTGGGCGTGTCACACTCCACCTTTTCATCTTTCTCAGCTCGATCCTCAACCTTATCGAGCTGATCGGTCTCCATAGCCTCACACGGGTTCCTCAGGCATAACTGCTGGCAAAAATTCCTCGGCAAGGTCTACGGCCTCAACTGGTGCCTCTAATCCCCCGGCGTCAGTGTCGGCAAAGGACTGCTAATACTTTGCTCGGCAACCTCGCTTTCGCTCGGATCTTTCCGATACATGCACCGGGCAAAGGCGTAACCGCAACCTGTTCGGGCATTGACCAATGCGCATCCGCTTCATTTTGATTGTGCTCCCCCGACTTCAATGTCGGCATGGAGCTGGCTTCCATCTCCAAATCTTCCTGTACCATCGCGACCACCGATGGTCCCACAGTCACATGAGAAGTTTCCTTGGTACTGATGGTAACCTTCTGCTCGCCATCTTCCAAAGTCAACTTCTGCTTTTTCCTTTGAGTATCCCTAACATACTCCGGCCGACCCGGTGACTCCTAATACACCCACCTCGCAGTGCGTATAAAATTTTGCTCTGCAGTGCGGGATTGACGCAACCATCTGAAATTTGGCCATGCTCGGTACGCCCAAGATGATGTTATATGGGGACTTCAAGTCGATTACCATAAAGGTAATCTTTTCAACCCTGGTTCTAAGTCCCTCGCCGATGAATACCTCCAACTCAACGGTGCCCTTCACTGGGACCTTGTGATTTGTAAAACCCTCAAAGCCGGCGTATGGTTTTAGCGATCATCGCTCAACTCCAACCCTTGAAAGCAAGAGTAATACATTACATCCGGCATGCTCGGTATCCACCAAGATTACGTGCACAACCCATCCATCGACCAATCTTTGAAACTATCAGGATTGCGCTTTGCAACATTACTCGCCAACTCACTGCGGGTAAACTGTATGGCCTGTTCACCCTCTTGCAAAGTCGTTGGTCGATCTACCACTTTTGACAAGGAGTAGATTTGCTTGCCGAGCTGTGTCGGGGTGAGTTCCTCGTCCATTATGACATTAATAACCCCCAATTGGTGGAGCCTCTCGCCAGTGGAGCATTCCCTACGTTTCTGCATCTCGTTTGAAGCGGTCCAATCGCCCCTCATTGATCAATTTCTGGATGGCCTTTTTCAACGGCCAACATTCCTCTGTGGTATGCCCATAATCATCATGGTAGGCACACCTCTTCGTCTGGTCCCTTTCCCCAGCTGTATTTGGATTCATACGAGGTGGATTGGGAAGCTCGTTTCTGACCTCGTACATAATATCCTCGCGCAAGGTATTGAGCGGGGTCAAATCCGACTCTCGAAGAAACTCTTTTGGCCGATCATGCAGAGACTTACTTTTGTTGTAACCACCACTTCCGGCTGGCGCTTCCTTTAACGGTTCAGTGGCTTCACTTTGCTTTCTTTCTTCTTTTCTTTCTTATTTGTCTCACCGGCGCACCATACGTGCTCGCATGAGCATCTACACTGCGTCTTCGGTTCGCGCATACTCAGCTCTGATCGCAAACCACCTTCACCCTCGAGCAAGCCAGTCTCGAAACACAGTGTCACCTCTTGCTCGGTTAGCCCAGGAACTTGCTCGAGCACCTTGGTAAACCTCTCCAGATAGCTTGCTGTTGATTCATGTGCACCTTGCTTGACCTTAGACAAGTCGGCCCTTGTCTTAGCTAATGAACCAGCAGTCCCGAAATCAGCCAAAAACTTTGTACGCAAATCTGCCCAATTGTTGATCGAGCGTCGCGGCAATGCTCCCATCGGGCCAAAGCCTTACCACCTGCCAGAGCCCCTACAAAAGCTCTTATCTTTAATGCTTCGTCTGAGGTTACCAACCCGATCTGAGACTCGAAAGACATCAACCAGTCTCTAGCTTTAGTCTTGCCGGTATATTCCTTGATGTTTGGAAAAATCAAACCACTGGTGGAGCATTCTCGATCCAAGGTGCCACGGGCTAGCGAGCGTCCCCAAAAATTCCCATCAAGAGCTTTACCCTGTTCCCAGGCCTCCATCCGGCGTTTCAACTCTTCAAAATCTTGCATATTAATGGTTGCAGGCAAACCACCCCCGGGCTGAGGTTGTACCACAGGCATAGGAGGGGCCTGTGGGGGTCCCATGGCCGCAATGGCTTGTGGAGCCCCCACGGCTGCGCGCACTGTCCTTGAGGTGCCCGAGCTGTGAAGTAGGTGCGGTGATTGATGAGACCGCTTTGGGAGAAGAGTCATTTGCCTCAGAGCATAAGAACCCACAGGTGATCGTGGCGGCGGTATGCACGTGAGCCGCGGTGAGGCGAGCAGCGTCTGCGAGCATGCGACCTGCGGTGTAGGTGAGCAGCCGGCGGCAGCGTGGCGAATCCTCGCCAACTCGGGTCCCAACCTTGAATGAACACTAGGGATAACCACATGGTGGCCTTACTTCCCTCCGGTTGATCATTACGCTTAGAATCATGTTCGTGTGGTTGGGGAGTGTACAACCAGGATGCATCGGATTTCCCAGTGCGTGAAACACCCGCGGCGACCGGTGCCAACGAGTTGGCAATGGATCAACTTCGATGGGCAATGGTGGTTTACCCATAGCAATCATTTGTAAGTTGAGTTGATGCATCGACCAGAGATAGATGGCTCTTTGGCGTAAAGCTTCTTCTCGAAATTCATGGGCTAAACCAGCTTGCGGCCTCGGCGCTTCGGCCATCGATTCAACCCCACGCCTCGATTTAGCGGTGGCGGGCATCATGGGGTGGAGGACATTACTCCCGGCGACGATTGATTGAGGCGTGATTACGATGTGCCTCCTCTGCGCCACTACCACCAGATTAACGCCATTCTCGCCATGAATAGAACTTTGAAAAACAATGAATATCTCACTAAACGAGACTCTTAATGCCGTAAAAACACTCGTTTCCCGGCAACGGAACCAACTGATGTGTCCAAGAAGATTTGGACTCACTGAAACAGCCCAATCCGAGCACCTGGCTTTCAACGTGCTCTCGAATCCTCTGAGCCCAACTCTGCAATGAAAAAGAAGAAAAGTGAACTGGGCAGGGGCACTCCTGCAAAAGCCCTCGGCGTGTGAATTAGTACAATGAGTTCACAATTTGTGAGTTTAGGCTAGGGTAAATAGATTGCGCATACCTCTCTCCGAATTTTGACAAGGTTTTTATACGTCTTGGGAGGCCATAGCGCCATTATCATGCATAACTGCCCATTATCATGCATAACTGCCCATGATTGGCGTTAACTACCCATGATTGGCGTTAACTGCCCATGATTGGCATTAACTGCCCATGATTGGCATTAATTGCCCATGATTGGTGTTTACCCATTAACGAGCATCAACTCCTCTGTAAACTGACATGGCTTATAGCAGGAATTACTGCTCGGGTGTAACCACCCTCATCTGTATCTGGTTTGCCCGGGTGTGATCACCCTCAACTGTTCGTGACTTGTTCGGTGACATCGAGCAATGTTGCCCGCTCTTCGCTATTGCTCGCATAATTAAGCTCAGCTTTTATCCCGGCCGAAACGGAAATTTTACCTGATTGCTCGCATGACTGATCCACCCTTATTTTAAGTGCAAATGGTATTAATAAGTTGCATGATTATTTTTCTTTCTTCTCTTAATATCTCTTTTGCAATAATCCCACTTTTTCATTCCCAACACAACACTTAATTAGAGAGTACTCCATTAATAAGTGTGATTTTGGCAAAATGTGGATAAATTTCCTTTAAAATCCTATATAATCATTTATTTTGAAACAATTTTTTAAGGCTTAAACATCGTTTATTTTGAGATGGAAGTAACATTCGATGGTTAGTGAGAGAAAGTAATCATTGAAACTTTCCCCCATGTCTATCAAAAATCAATGGTTGAGATTTATAGGGAAGTTAGAAAATGCAATTTTTTTCACTTCAAAAGAATACAAACTACTCCCTTCGTCTTAAAATATATGACGTTTTGAGAAAGTTTTTTTGTTCCAAAATAGATGACATTTTGCAATTTTTAAGGAACTTTTTCCTCTTTTTTTCAATTCTACCCATATTTATTGACTTCGTAACTCGTGTTTGGCTCTTTGAGAAATAATATCAAGACACCTCATTAATGTTTAGATATGGACAATTTAGTCTTTACAATATGTTTCCTTTACAATATGTTTCATTTATGCGCGGACATATATATATTTTTAAATAAATTATACTCAAGCAAAACAAAAATAAAAAAAATAAAACAATAAAGCAAAAAAAAATACAAGGAATACTGTTTACTAAATACAAATTTTGATTAGTTCCTGATTTAAAAATTAATGACGTGTACGTTCAAGAACTTATTTTTGTATATTCAATAACTAAGATTTTTTTTAATCCTCATAAATAGGAGTAATATGTTTTCATAGTTAGATACAAGTACCAAGAAACATTGATTATTTAATATTTTCTTCGGTACTAAAAATGAAGTCTTTACCAAAGTTTTTCCTGAGTGCCGTAGGTAAACAATTCCCACTTGAGTATATGGGTGATTTTGAAGGACATAATTAAGTTAGTTTTGGTGAATTGCAATTAATTAAGGGAAGTTAGGTAAGGTTGTTAATAAGAGGGAGATAGTGAGGAGAATGAAAGTAGTGGAGAGAGAAAGAAATCAAAAAGCGGAAGGAGAATTAACTATCCTTCACATAGCTTGGACACTTTTTTATATTCAATGGATTACAATAGTTTTAGATCATTAAATTACAATTCATGTTATTATATTTTCAAGGCAAAACTTGTTAAATATAATCAATTTGAGTCTTAATTTTCAAAACAAAGTTGTCACTCAAAAAATACAGATTGATTTCTAAATTAAGAAATAACATTTTGACGGAATTTTACTATTTTAAGACACGACTCTCATTATCTATATTATAAAAGCGGTTAGGTAACAAATAGAGCTATTCGGATGTTGAGATTAAATTATTTTTAAAATTTAATTTAACGGTTGAGATTCACCTTCACATTCACATGTATAGGTAGTTATCCATTTTTAATTCCATATTTTTTCTTTTCCTATTACAAGTCACCTCATACAATTATTATTATAAACAGTCACTCATTTTTCTTCTATCTATGTTTTATCTTCATATTACAAAGTCACACCCTGCGATTAATCTTCTAAACAGTCACCTTTTATAAAACATCAATCCCTCAACTATCACTTGAAGTAATGTACCACTCAAATGTAACATTTTTAAAAATTGCACATTTTATTTGGGCACTGTCATTTCAATTGGCGAAATCAGATATACTTGCACCATGTCATAGGCACGGGCATGAAGATCTAGTCTATATTATAAAACAACTAGGTAATTGACTAAGGCTATTCAGAGGTTGAGATTAAATTATCTTAAAAAATTTAACGGTTGAGATTCACCATCATATTCACATGTGTGAGTAGTTATTCATTTTTAACTCCATATTTTTTCTCTCTCAATTACAAGTCACCCCATACAATTAATATTATGAGCATTCACCATTTTTTTCTTCTCCCTATGTTTTATCTTCATATTACAAAATCACGCCCTGCGATTAATTTTCTAAACAATTACCCCTTATAAAACACTAATCCTTCGACTATCACTGGAAGAAATGTAACCCTCAATTGTAATGTTTTTTTAAATCGCACATTTTGTTTAGGCACTGTCATTTTAATTGATAAAATCAAATATACTGACACCGTGTTATAGGCAAGCACGAAGATTTAGTTAAGACTTATCGACGGTTTGGAAGGAAATGGCTGGGTGCAATTCCCAAAATTAAAGTGTATTTATCACAGCCTAAAATTTGGTGAGCATCACAATTCACAAGTCACAACCAAACATTTGGTGAGCAATTAATTCTGTGGCCCGATCTGTAATCAGCCTATAAATTTTCGCTTTCCAAACAAACTCTACCATTACCATCGTCAGCTACTCAGCTCTCTCTCTCCCTCTATATATACACATATCTCTCTCTCTCTCACACACACACACATACTCACTCACGCCCTCTGAGACACCAACACACAAGCACGAGGCATTTCCTCGGCTTCATCAACTTTTTTCATTGTAAGAAATCATCTCACTCGAAAAACACATGAATCTGAAGAGAATGAGGGCACCGATCAAAGTTCTATCTCACACGCACACAAATTTTGTCATTTATTCGAATGAATCTGTAATAAAGTTACTAATTCCGGTTCCATTTTTGGTTTAACAGGACGATGAATGAGAGACAAAATTTCAACTGCTAAACACTTACGGATCTTAGGTTCAAATCTCGATCGGATCCCAGATGCCGTTAGTCTCTTTCCGTTCTCTATCAAATTGCTCTATGTTTTCATATCGACTTCGTAATTGTGTCTTTTAACTTTGGATTTATTTATGATTCCTCAAATAATAGCAACGATTTATTACATAGTAAATGCATGTGTATCTAGCTCATGTGATCTACTATGTCTAAAATTTTAGGGTTTAATTTTTCATTCCCATTTCGAAAATTGGCTTTTTAAGGAAATGTGTTACTGTCGATCCTAGCTTAATTTTTCAGTCTGATTTTGGAATTTGATTTTGTGTTTAGAAAATGAGTAAAAACGGTTTTTAATTAAATGATTTTAGTATTTTTTGTTAAATATATGATTTTCTTATTTTTGTTAGTGTTGTTCCACTAATTGCAAGAATCTTGTATCTTGAAGTTTCAATTTATTTTCCAATTTCTCTTTTGATATCTATTGGGGCATTGACCACTTATGAGGGTTGTCATTTAGTTATATATTCAAAAGTTGAACTATATATTACTAAAAATTTATACCTCCAGCGAATTACCTATTTCCTGATGAAATACTGTTTGAACTGTATGTTTATGATAATTTGCATTAGATATTCTATTAAAATGATGGATGCTTTTTTAAAAGGATTAAATTTTTGTCCACCTAAATCTTTGTTTTTGACACATGATTTTGGTTTGTCAAGTGTCGCTTATTCAAGGCCGCTTGTGTAAAAAATATTTCCATCGGACCATCGCCGGTGGACCAATATTTTACTTTTTTAAAAACTGTTCCATAGTTTTTTTTTAATTTTTCTAGTCCATTGATGCTGCTAATACATTGTTCTGCCCAATCTTGGAGTTATTTGTTTTTATATATTCTGCTGTCCATTTTTTGCCATGAAAAGAGCATGGGAATGATTTCATTTGCCCATCTTCTTATAACTTCATAGAAAGTTTTGCACTCTATGTAATTATCAGAGAGATGATAGTACGATAAAATAAGAGTTGTGTGGTTTTTATTTTTATTTTAGTACAATAGAGTTGTGTGATGAGTTCCACAGCGCAACTGGAAACTGTTCATGCTTATACTTTTTTAAATGTTTTTTTGGTTAGCACTATATTTTAGTTATACTTAAGAATATCTTAGTTATATTGCAGTTCTGATTTTAATTCCCAAAGATGGTTTAATAGATGAGATGAGTTTTTCTTGTCAGTTATGCTCACTTATGCATAAATAATGATTATCATGTGGGCGTATTTCTTTCATTGGATATCAGGTTATATAGATTTCCTCTACACAAGAAAGATCACATTCTACCGCAGTTTCATATTACTATTATTTTTCCTATAATATCCATCTTGCTTTACTGAACATGTTTCCCTTTGGTAAGATTTCTTCCATTTGCATTATTGTGTTTGTCTTATATTTACAATCTTTTTTCCTTTAATAGGTATGCTTGATTCAAGCAGCAATACCAAATGTGGCGAGACCACCGACCAATCAGTAGTGGATATGCAAATGGTAAGCTGAGGAGTTGCCCTACATGAAAATTTATTTTTCTTCACCTGTGGGAGCAACATGATTTGTACGCTCCTCTCTGGAATCACATTTATTGATCTTGCGGCCTTTATAGTTAATGGTCTTCGTAAGTAATGTCTTAATGCTTGTTGGATTAGAACTAGCTTGGGATAACAATTTTATTGTCCAGCCTAAGAATCCACCCCTTGTTCCCCATTACGAAACACTACTTGTAGTCTGCACACCTAATCTTGATACTCTTTATTTTGACCGCATATTTATATCATCATATGTGTTGGATATAAGTTTTTAAAAATTATTATTATATCAAATTTTTGATACATAAGGTTGGAGATGATAATTTAATACCCTTGAATAGTTACTAATAGGTATTAAAATTTGGTTTTGATACCTATAAGGCAAGTACAACCAAGTCCACCATTGAACTTGCCCTTACCCTCCCATTTGTATCACCATCACAA
>CM028379.1:27732185-27779891 GCA_013146195.2 Codonopsis lanceolata
AAAAATTGTCTAAGTTTCCCTTATTGGTCTAGAATCTTTGTGATTTCGATTTCGAATAATCTTTTATTTGTTTACTTTGTCTCATTCAATTTATTTTATGTTTTTTGTTTATTGAGATTTTTATTTTGAAGTTAACATGTGTCAGATTGGTGTGCGTGTGGGAGAGAGAATGTTTTTGACGACGTTTAATTATTTTTTTTATGAGTTACAAACTTTTAAAGTCAATAATATGTGTTATTTATTTAGTTTTTAGGATGTAATCTTTTTTTTGTGAGTAATTGATCGTACATGTTCGGTTCATACACTAATCACATCCATATTGACATCGTACATAATCTGACCACAAATCTAATAATAATCATTATTATAATAATAATAAAATCACTTCTAGATGACACTCTTAGAGACATGAATATTATCTTCGGTTAAGATTATGTGGTGGAAATATATAGTAGCGATTGACTACTAAAAATAGTCAATTTTTATACACATTTTGTTCCACTCAAGATGCCATATTTTATATTTTTGTACATTTCGTATCAAGTCAAATAGGATATTTTATTTGTTTTAGGTAAATAATCTCTTTTTAAAAATCAAATTTCTTTTAAAAAATAACATTTATAATTATTCATTAATAATAAAATAATATTTTTATCTTTTAATTTTTTAAAATAAATATTTCAAAATAATATAAAATATTAACTTAGCCTAGAATGGAGCCTTTGCATTTAAGTGGGAAAGGACGAGGGAAGTGATGCATGCATGACACAAAAGGATATTTTTCAAACGTCACATGGTCATTGGTCAAGGGTCTTACTTAGGAAAAACTTATGTTAGCATCTAGTCTACCATTGACCAGCGCCGTATAAAGTTGTGTTATTTGATGCTTTGTTAGAGTTTGCAAGGTTTTTCAAATTGTACCCCCTCCGATCCAAAATTATTGGGTTAATTTAACACATTGTTTAGAAAAATACACTTAGTTGGATTATTAATATTAATTTGATGTGTGGTTTACTTTAAAAAAATAAGCTATGACAAATGAAAGAAATCAAGAAACAAATGTGGAATTGTGAAATAAAATAATAATAATTTAATCATAGGTAGTTTTTTTGGAATTTTGGGATCAAAAAAATTGGGTTTTTGATATAATAGTATATAATTAGGATGAAAAAGTAAGAATAAATTAGTAAAAGATAACGACTATTTGGAAGCGAAAGGAGTACATATATTAGTGTAACTAGGTTATTAAAATGCGTCTGGATTGGCTTAGTGTTATTTAGAAAGCTTAATTTTGTAAATAGAATCACTGCAAGTTATTTAAATGAATCAACAATAGTAAGAAGTCCAAATAATTAATAAATTTTAAAAAAAAATATGAGATCACATTGAATCATCAAATCGAAAATTCATGTGAATTTTGTAGATATAATCTGCAAACTATTTCGTAGTGGTTGTTTGTAGAGTTGGTGGAACACGTTTAATCAAATTTGATAAAATCTATTTTAAATTGATCGAGTTTTGGTAAAATAATAAAAATTAAAAAACTTCTACCATAAGAATTGAGGAATCTTAATCAAACGAAACTTGTCTAAATTAAATGTGATAAAATCTATTTGGTACAAAAGCGATTTTATTAGGAAAAAAATGGTAAATAAAAAATAAGAAAAAACTTTTACCATGACAATTGAGGAGTTTTAATCAATTGAAACACATTTAAATCAAATGTGATAAAATATATCCGTAAAAAAACCTTTTACCAAGAAAAATTGGAGTACTAATCAAGCGAAACACGTTTTATCTTATCAAATTAGTTTTAGAAATTTTATCTTAAACTAATCGATTTAATTTTTTTACCATTTCAAAGGTGACACGTGGCAGCACAGAATCTATTTAAAACTTTTAGATTTTCACGAAAAGAAAATGTCGTAACAACAAAGGCTTTTTGTTTTAGTATTAGTTATAGACTTATAGATGTGTGGTTTCCTTATCTTTATACATGTAGGCATAATTAAAATTGGTAAAAAAAATAAAGGTAAAATGATAAAATTATTTTTTATTTAGGAACGAAGGGAGTACTATTTTAAGATATGAGACAACGAAACTTAAGGTTGTGATAGAAGACGTTTCAGCTACACCAAATAGATTATGGGTTCAAGTTACAAGGTGATAACTGAATAACCACTATTGATCATTTTTTAAAAACGTGAAAACAAATACTCCCTCCGGATTCCTAAATAATCGTCTGTTTGACCAATCTGGCGCACAGTTTAAGAAAAAGTAATTGACTTGATTATTTATATTGGTTTAATGTGTAGTTTCCTTTAATGTCTATGTATATGTGGCTCATAATTAAAGTAGAGTGAAAAAATAAGGGTAAAGTGGTAAAAGTGATGTTCTAAAAAGGTAAGTTTCAAAGTGAACAATTATTTTGAGACGATTGAAAAAGGAAAGGAGGACGATAATTTAGGAACGGATGGAGTATAAGACTGCTTTTTTTAAAATAAATAAAAAAGAAAAGAATGACACTTTTTTGAAACAGAGGAATAAGTAAATATATACTATTCAAACCATGAGTACATATATAAAAACAACCGATTTGATAACAATAGTTATCTTCACTCTTTTACATATACAAGCAACTTAATCAGTCCTTCAAAAAGCTGCAATTCATTTCACACTTAGCAAGATGGTAGGAGGAAAAAATAAATTAATAGTAAGAAAATAAATTAATAAAAATAAGATATCCATGCCATTAACGAAGACTTCTCCCATGGTTAGGTGAACTTTTAAGTAGGCTTGCATGAACCTTAACTACTCTCAGTCCCAAAATATATAATGTAACATTTTAGAAGAGTTTTTTTATTTCAAAATATATGACATTTTACAATTTTAAAAGATTTTTTTTAATTCTAACAATATTTATTGATTCCGTAACTCGTATTTGATTCATTGGATAAAAATATTTAAAAACCTTATTAATGTTTGGATATAAGCAACTTAGGTGCCGTTTGGTAGCCAGGATTAAGGCTAGATATGATTAATAAGCCGAGTTGTCTGATGTTTGGTACACAATAGGTGATTAGGACTAATAGCACAAGTTATCCGGATAAAATCATTATCCCCTCATTATTAATACCAAGGGGGAGGGTAGTATTATTAGCGCCCTCACTAAAAAAATTGGGATTAACATATGTAATCTCAAAACTACCCCCAATATACATGTGAGGATTAATAGCGAGGGCATTAATAGTACTGAGATTAATAATACTGCTTATACTTATCCGACTACCAAACAAGCTCTTAGTCTTTACAATATTTTTCATTGGTCTTTATAAAAAGCATCAAAACATCGTATATTTTGGGACAGTGAGTAATTCATTTATTTATTTTTCCAATCAAAGGCAATTTATTCAACCACGCCGAGCATAAAAATTTCATGACGAATGAATTCCTCATGCAATGACCCCCCCCCTCCAAACACTCGGATCGAAAAAATCAAGGTTTTCCATAATAAAGTTTCTTAACCAAATTTAGCATTCATTAAGGTTTCTCTTTCTTAATATGATGTACAACATCTAACGAATGTGTGCAAGCATGATTTTAGAATTGTCAAATTTAGTTGCATTGCATCACAACAAAAGTCGTCGCGAGGTTTGATTGATTCGACTTCGGTCGGGTGCACATCTTTTCATATGCTTGCTTTAATATGCTTTTCGTTAAATTTCGTTATTTTCATCTTTTTATTATGCTTGGAGCCTCTTTTTTTTTCTTTTGGGGTTTGGATTGTAACGAGAGCTTGTAAATGTACTCCTGAATCCATTTTGAAACCTTGTATTAATACAAAATAGCTGGCGGTAATGGTTGGTTTTGGGATCAATATATAGTACTCCCTCGTCCCTAAATAATCGTCATGTTTGACCCGGTGCACAGTTTAAGAAAAAGTAATTGACTTGATTATTTATATTGGTTTAATGTGTAGTTTTCTTTAATGTCCATGTATATGTGGCCCATAATTAAAGTAGAGTGAAAAAGTAAGGGTAAAGTGGTAAAAGTGATGTTCTAAAAAGGTAAGTTTCAAAGTGGACAATTATTTTGGGACGGACGAAAAAGGAAAGAAGGACGATAATTTAGGGACGGAGGGAGTATTTATCATGGAGTCATGAAATGGCCGTCTAATTATGGCTTTTTTCAATGTTATTTATTTCTGAATTGGAATGTTACACTCAAATAGTACACATTAAAAAGTTATTCCATAATCATTCAATTTACTAATCCCTCTGTTCTGAAATTATTGTCCTATTTTCATATTTTGTCCGTCCCAAAATAATTGTCTTGTTTGAAACACTCTTTTTTAGGATAACACTTTTGTCACTTTACCCTTATTTTTTCAACATATTTTAATTATGAGTCACACACACATGAACTTTAAAGCAAACTACACATCAAACTAATATTAATAATCAAGTCAAATGTGTTTTTTCTTAAATAGTGCGTCAAATCAACTCAGACGATAATTTTGAAACAGAGGGAGTATTTACTTCGAATTTTCATAATTTGAAAGGAGCGATTGAGTAAAATATTAATTGAATTCAACCCTTACACAAGCATACATTGATCTAATCCTTAATTAACACTGTACCATACGTACGGACACGAACTAGATTAAAGTCGTGAGAGTACATATTACAAACTTTACAGTCAATAAAATGTTTTTTTTTTATATAGTTTTTAGGTTTTGTCATTTTTTCGTTGCATATAATATACATTGATTCGACTCCAACAAATTTCAAGCATATATAAATTCATCCGCTTACTGTCTGCCCAATAAATTAATTAAGTTACATATTGACACTATATCACATAAACAATCACAAATTTTAGTTCATTATCTACTCATCGTTTTACGTAAAAACTCGAGCAACCAAAAGTGGTTACATTTGGGGAATTACTCGTTTTTTATAACTATATTCATCATTGAGATGGAAGTTAAATATGGGACAGCACTTTATGGTATGTTTGGTAGGATGGATGGAATTAGGTGACTGTCAATTCATTGCTATATGTGACTTCTGACGTGGCTAGGTCTTTTTTTTTTTTTTTTTTTTTTAAGATAAATATTTTTAATTGGCAGATTTATGCCTAACTAGGTTAGCAGTCATTATTATTTTTCAACAAATTCAGCATTCATCTCATAATATCTTGGAATGCAATGCAAGTAGACCGAATGAATCTAATCCATCTCCACCGTTGTCAATCTATTCTCGGTCGTAATTAGTCTATTTTGGGATGTTTTATATGAAGAGTTCGATTTTAAAAAACGGTAACAAAATAATAGTCAAATTCTTTACCGAAACTTATTCATCCTCGTGAAACTGTCGTAAATTTGTCCAAACTAAAAAAAGAAAATGTTTCAACGAGTTTTGGTCTTGCGTTTTTGTTTAAAATGCGGACAAAAATGTAACTTAATTTTTCGATTACAATCGTTTCAATCAACGTTTGAATAAGCGTGTGATCAAAACAGATACTTCATTTTCACCACTATAAATTAAAGCTTTTATAAAAATAATATATTTTAAAACACAACACCAAACCGACTATAATATAATTATTAAGCCATGGGAAAGTAAACAACTAAGCCGTCTAGCCTCCTCATTTTCCAAGTTTGATTAGCGTACTTAGCTTTCCGACTAATTATTCAATTCCTAAAAAATGCTGATCTCCTGTTAAACCGTCTTACATATCTTAATTCTTAAGACAGAACATATTCTCTTAAAACTTAATTCATTAACACATAATTAATCGGATTAAGAAAATCCATCTTATATAAAAATATTCGTAAAATGGTCTTACCTAAATTTGTACGATTAAAAAATGATGTAAACTAACAAACTTGGTACATACGTTTCTATTAATCTTATATATTATCATGAACTCCTTTTATTCATAGAATAGGGTAAGGCGTCGGCAGGAGACAACAACAAAGTGGGCGTTCGATACTTCCATCATTAATCATTATATAACAACTTTACGGTAACATTTGACTAAATATTTCGGCAAAACCCAAACAAGTTTCCTATTTTTACTACTCCATTCGTCCCAAAATATATAATATTTTGAGAGAGAGTTTTTTTTTTTTTTGCCAAAATAGATAACACTTCGTAATTTTTAAAGAATTTTTTTTTTCAATTATACTCATATTTATTGACTTTGTAACTCATGTTTGACTCTTTGGGCAAGAATATCAACACACATCATTAATGTTAAGATAAGGCGGTTTAGTTTTTCTGATATATTTCTTTGGTCATGTGAAAAACCTTGAAAGCGCCATATATTTTGGAGCAGAGAGAGAGTATTATATATAATCTCTCTCGCGCACACACATATTAAACTAGTAAAAGACACTTTTAATGTAAAAGGATGAATATACCTTTATTGAACAAATGCGCGAGCACAAAGCTTTCGTTCATGCAACGCAATGCATGATTTTTAATTGTGTAACATAGTGATGCATCACACTTCCTAAATTGATGCACCACGATTGAAGTTAGAAGTGCGAGAAGCCATTGTCATCTTTCAATTGGGTGGTTTACCAAAAACGAAATTGAGAGAGGGGGGAGGTGAGATGAATAGAACTAGAAAAGATCGGAGAAAAAGAAAAAAAATCACAAAACAAACGTCAACTAGTCGGCTAACTGATGCCAAAATAATTCCAAAAAGACATCACCGAGCTAATGCTAGCAATCTTTCATTTGGGTGCATGGTTAACAAAAAAAACGAAAAGGAATTGAGAGAGAGGAGGAGAGAGGTGAGGTGAGGTGAATAGGAAAGGAAAAGAGAAAAAAAATCAAAAAATATAATTGATGCTAGATAATGCCAAAAAAATCCCAAAAAGTCATCAGTTAGCTAGCAGATGCTAGCAACTTATGCAAAAGTCACCTCTTCTAGTAAAAACATGGTTAATGCTAGTTGATGCTAGCTTGAAATATACATTGCGATGCATGATTTGTTCATAGCGATGCATCGATGCATCGTAGTTCAAATTTGATGCATTGCAAATCTAAATCGATGTATCATGATTCACAAATGATGCCTCGTAATTCAAAATTTGATGCATTGTGAAATATATCATCTTCAACCTCAAAACTCATAACCCATCTTCATCCTCAAAACCCAAAACTCGACTTGCGAAGCAGTCCCAGCAACGAAGCAAGTGAAAGAAAAAGGTATTTAGAAAAAGAGGAAGGCTTTGTTTGTGTGCTTAGCAGAGGCATCTTCAGAAATGCAAAGAAAAGAAGGCTTTGTTCGTGTGTAATATTGCATGTGTGTAATGCAAAGCTTTGGGCGATAAGATAAGAACTGCAATTGGCGAAAGAAAGAATTATTATCCTATTATGATTGAAAGAAGCTGCGTAGGCATTTGTGGCAGGTTTGCTTTTAAAAAATGATGCATATTCTCTATCGTCGGCAAAAAAGAAGGTATGGAGAGAAAAAGACCGAAGAGGTTTTGCATTTTTGTTGATGTGGCCATTTGAAGAACAATTAAACGAAAGTAGACTGGTACTAAAGCGATTAGAAATTTGGGAAAGTCGACCGGCCTACAATTGATCCTAATTTTTAATTACTTTATATTCATATTTTTTGTAACCAGAAAAAGACACTTTCATGCATCGTGCTGCACAAAATCATCCATCGCGATGTATAAAAAAGAAACTTTCATACATTGCAATTCTTGATTTTTGTGCATCGCGATGGATGAAGTACATTTTTTTCTGTTACAAAAAGAATATATGAATGTAAAACGGTTGAAAACTTTGAATAAGAGATTGGCCAGCAATTTTTCTCTTCATTTTCGTCAATAAAGTGCAAGAATAATTTTTACAAGTTATAGGTTTAGTGTGGGCTATGACCCAACAAAACCATCTGGATCCGTCAATGTTCTCCTTTTAATATCCTCAACACATTGGTTATCAGTTAGACGTGGGGCTTGCGTATTTTATTAGTCACTATCTATCATCACTTGGTAGATGCTCGTAAGGCACCAACATCATCTATAAACTTTTGGTTAGGATTCTGAAGAGCCTAATTAACCTAGGGTTTTAGGAAACCATGTGTAGGGGATCGACCTTTTGGGGTGGGGGAGTTACAAATAATATTAGGGTGGGTCCTAATCAAAAATGTATTGAACCAATTCTTATTTGTTTAAGCATCAACATCATTCATGAACTTAAAGATGAGTTTGTGCCATTGTGAGGGGGGGGGTTGAGTTCAGAGCATTACAAATTATATCAGAGCGGGTTGGAACAAATTGTTTGGATGCTTATGCACCAATATTATTCATAAACTTATAAATGGGTTTTGTGTTTGCTTTTAGACTCGAAACATTACAAAAGTTATAAAAACAGGTTCCAGTCAGAAATGTATCGAAACACATAATAAATAACTGAGCTTTCGAACTCGATTCATTGAATACTTACATTCTCACACATGTTGGCACACACATAGGTTGTGTGCATTTTGAATGATGCACTGCACCACTAGCATGATTGATAAGGGCTGTGCAATGTAAGAAGGATTTGTGAACAAGAATCCTTCACAATAATCAATCAATCAATCGTACAACAAAATGGTCTGGTCAACTTCTAATCTTCTTCTACAACATTTTTTGCTTATACACGTTTCTTATGCTATTATAAACATGCTATTTTGAGATTCAATATTCGCCTAACCCTATATTTAGGCTGTGACTCAAAAGAACTAAAGCTCAATAATTACACTAAAGCATATATATTAATATACCTAACCAAATATTAAAAAGAACTTTCGTCTACAAAACTTCAATAATCGTACATATAATAATGTTTGAAAAACCGAAGTATTTAAAGATATATAATTAGCATTAGATCAGTTGTTTGTAATTATAATAATGTTTAAAGATAATTAATATATTAATATTTAATGTAAAAGGGTAAAACTGAAATGTTTTGAAGAATTTTGACATAAGTTTTGAAACTGAACTCTTAAAGTGAAACATTATAATATAGTATAATAGACTCTTTACACTGGAACGAAGAGAGTATTGAATAGCAATAAATTTCTATAATATTTCACCCTTTGTTTCAAAATAAAAATTTGTCTTATTTTTATATTAAAAAGTTTACATAAGACAATTTCCAATCAAAAATTTATTACTCTCTTCGTTTTAAAATCATTGTCATGTTTGACCCGTCACATAAATTAAGAAAAACTGTTGACTTGATTATTAATATTTGTTTAATATATGATTTCTTTTAAACCTCGTGTGTATGTAATGTGGCTCATGATTAAAGTAAAATGAAAAAATAAAGGGTAAAGTGTCCTAAAAGTGAAAGTTACAAACAAGTCAATTTTTTTGGGACAAAAGGATAATATGACAATAATTTTAGAATAGAGGGAGTATGTTTTAAAGTTAATGAAAGTTCAATCATACAATATAATAATATTATCAATGAAAATGTTTAGAATATCCTAAATATAACTAAATTTCAGTAAGTATGTTATCAAAATTAGGGGTGTAAATGGTTCGCTATAGCTTTGAACAAAATTCGAGCTAAACTGTATGTTATCGGTTTGTAAAAAATCAAAACCGAACTTAACCGTTTAAAGTCTTGAGCAAAACCAAACCAAACCACGATGATTTGGCTCAATTCAACTCGGTTTAGTGATTCGGGTTTTGTGGTTAGGTTTCATGGTTCGGCATGCTTTAAAAAAATATGGGATTTCAACATTTAAATAACAAAAAGAATAATTTTTTTAAAGAAAATACAAAAAAGATTAATTATAATACGAATACATAATATTTAGGTATTTTCATACAATCTCTCAAATTTAAACATTTTGAGGTGAACCGTTTAAAGTATTGAGTCAAATCGAACCAAATCATAAATAAATTCCCTTCAATTTTCAGAAAAAAAAGAAAGAAAGAAAATATAAATACTTGATAAACATAATTATTGCCTAAAAAAGATTGGTCAAACTTCAAATCATTTGTGAGAGAAAGAGAGAGATTTAAATATGAACACTAAACATAGCACTTTAGAAGAAGTTGAACATACCTTGCCTTTATCCATGATAAGATTAAAAGAAGACGAGAGAGCAGAGGCGAAAGGAGAGGATGACAAGGATATGAGTCAGGATTAAATTTGAATGACAACTGAGAGTGGCTATGTAAAAATACAAAAGATTGTGAAACTAACTATCCTCTATATATAAACAGTATAAGAGTATTAAAGAGGCCATAATTCTAAAAGATTGCTAGTTTGGTGGTTCAGCTCTGTGATTTGACTTGGTGGTTCCGCCTGAAATAGTTACGTTCGCTTCGATTTGACTCAACTCGATTCGATATGACAAACCGTGCACTTCGTTTTTCAAAAACACAAATCGAAATAAACCATATAAGTCACGAAATCGAATCAAATTATTTGGTTCGACTCGACTTAGTGGTTTGACGGCTCGGATTGACACCGATAATCAAAATTAGAGGCTGATCCACATTAACCACTACATGGGATCGCAAACCTAACAACAAAATATTTATTTATCTAAACAATGTCGTTTATCAATGACATTTTTTTAAAGAATTCTTTTGGTAAGATGAATGGTTTCTAGCCAAGAACAAAGGGAAATAGGTCAATCGCGACATTCAACTTTTTCAAAATATTCATATAGGCCATCATACTCATAAATTATTCAGTTACGTCACCGAACAATAATTTCATCAACAAATCACCTCATTAATTGAGTTTTTGTTAATTTGTGCTATTTAGTGGGTTTGAAATACATATTTTACCCCTTCAGTAAACTAATTGGTGTGATCAAGTTTGATAAAAAAAGAGTTTTCGGGTCACCCCACTTTTTTTTAAAATATTCGTATAGGTCACTTTACTTTAAAAAAAAAATTAGTATGGACCATACTTTTTAAAAATATTTTTATTCAACAACATCCATTTTATTAAAAAACAAAAGAAGGAACGAAAAGTTAAACGCATGACTAGTATTTGATACTTCAGCACAAATATTAAGAGAAAATAAGTGTGAGTTTTGATTATAATATAAACTCATATAATTTTCTAAGATTTACCGTACCGTGAAAAACTATTAAAAAACTATTGAATTTCCTAATATTTATATCACCGTAAAAAATTATTAAATTAAAATTATCAACTACAAATCAAGTGTTTTACTTCACGTTTCTCCTTTTTATTTTTTTTAATAAAATAAAAGTTGTTTAATAAAAATACTTTGAAAAAGTAAGGTATCCAAAATATCATTTTTGTCATCGTTATTCACACTAATAAGATCACCGAATGGGTAAAATAAATATTTCAAATCCACTTAAAAAGAAAAATTAAATAAATTTAAAAAAAATAAGACAATTTATTAACGGAATCATAATTAATTCGGTGGTCTCTAACTATGGGTGACGCCTATGAATATTTTGAAAAAATAAGGCTTCTCAAAACAATTTTTTTCCTCAAAGAACAAAAAACAGTAAAGCATCACGTGCAATGCAGGTGGGGAAGAAAATGACGTTGGCTCCCCATCAGCGGGACAATTAAGACAAGCAAGAGCATAGGAACAACCACGTGGCATGTCACGTACGGAGACGGAGGCGGTCAAATGCCGGTGCCAAGTTGGAACACGTGTAAAGGTTCAATAGTCCGGCACCCCGTCCCTTATGACTGTGAAACTTTGACCGCACACTTCTTTCTTCTCTTGCCTTCTGTTCTGACCACACTGACTAGACCCAAAAGGCCAAAAACCTTGGCCTTTTTAGTCATCGTTGACTTTTGTAAACCTACCCTTTTTGAGGCATCTTTATTATTCCCCCAACCCTAAATGTTTTTTTTTAGTTAAATCTAGACATTTTTTTAAATATAAATTTAACGTATATTTTTTAAAAATAATTTATAAACACATATTTTGTGATACTTTAAATTATAACTAGATTCTGTGTCCGTGCCTATGGCACGGCGTAAATATGGGACAATGTCAATATAGTACGGTGTTATTATTCAAATAAATCAATATAAAAATAATATATATATATATATATATATAATTATTTCATTAAAAAGATTTAATAGCTCATTTTACATGAAGGAAAAAAAAAGAAAGAAGGACTACAAAGTTTAAAAACAGAACAAAAAAAAAACTAAGCCTAAAAAAGATGGAAGAAAGCCGATTGAAATAAAAATGTAGGAAAGAAAACGTGAATAGGAAACAGTTAGATTATGTTAAGATAAAAACAGTTTAGATGAGATTTAGGAAGAAAAATGTGAATAGGAAACGGTTAGATTAGATTGAGATAAAAAACAGTTTAGATGAGATTTATATATAAGATAAAAACAGTTTAGATTAGATTAGGAATCTTCTTGACAGTCTTGATTCATGGAGATACATGTGTCAGGCGGAATAAATTACAGCCGTTTGATATAAGTAAAAATAATCAATCTCAGCCGCTATTTATCCCACTGAGCTCTATTATATAATCGATAATCATGTTTGATTTTTTGTTTGACTTAAACCGACTGACTTTCGAATGAAAATATAAACTATTTAAAAAAAAGAATTCTAGAACGCGTGATTTGTAATATTTTTAAAATACTAAAATTAACAATGATAAGATCAAACTTTTTATTTGTAAAACAATTTGGACCACTACGATAATTTAGAAAAGGATGGAGTATCTTATAAATAACCACCATCTAGCTTTTAGATTTTTATTTTTAATTTCGTAAAGTAATATACATTGTTAATGTGTCTCATAAATACTCAAGTTGGGAGACAAAGCTCTCCCAATCAGCTGGTAAACGAGTTATTCTACCTTAATCAAAGTTTGAGGTTAGAGACTTTTAGAATGTATTTGTGTTTAAATGCTTGTTGAAAGAACATTTATCACTTACGGACTTAGTAATCCCACTTGTCTTCTAAATTAATTTTAGGCTTTCAGGTCTCTTAACATTTAGGAAACCAATAAATAGTCAAGTTGGTTAGGTGTATAACTAGAAAGTAAGTAAGTAATTAATGCAAATCAAACTTTTAAGAGACTAAATTTTTTGACACATTTAAAAATGAAAAAAGTCAATAATTTAAAAAGAAAAAAGTCAATATAAATGAGACCAAGGGAGTAATATACTTATTTCGTTTTCAAAAAACTATCTTACATCATCCATCCATAAATAAGTATCAATTTAAAAAAAGTTACCAAAAAAGAGTGTTTATTTTTGTATAAGTTTACGAATATCACATGTATATATATCAGGTTTTAGAATAGGTCGGTTATATAGATCTTAATTTATAAAGTGTATGTTTTTTGTAAGATTGTCTTACAGATCATAATTCGTAAGACGGAGCCTCACTCTCTACAGTTCAACCAACCAACATACGATGGATCGGGATAAGGAGGATTCGTCTTACAAAAAACATTCGTAAAACCGTCTTACTCAAGTTTTTGTCATTTATTATACGAAAACATACTCTCTCATAGCAGCCCACAAACACATGGTGGATCTTGTCAAAAGATCTATCTTACTATAGAAAATATTAGGGGGAAAATTCAGGCTAATCGATTTTTTTCAAGTTTCTAATCGCTAGCTAAAGTACACTATTTTTTAAAACAATCGGAAAAGTCACTTTTTGTCGCGAATAGACTGCGATACATTTAATGGGCAAGAGGCGCACTATGTCAAGTTTATCTATCGCGGTGCAAAAACAGTTTATTCATCATGATATTAAGTCCACATAATTTTGCACTGCGATTCCCTTTTTTGTATATATCGCAGTGCAAAAAAAGTTCATTCATCAATTAAGTTCACATAATTTGCACCGCGATTCCCTTTGTTGTAAATCCAAAACAATGTTTTTGCACCGCGATTCCCTTTTTGATATATCGCGTTGAACATATTTATATAACGCAGTGCATGTGTGTGTGTGTTTTTTTTTTTTGAAATTAGAATATCAAGAGCCAACATTTACACTATTGAACCGCGGTGCAAAAATTAATGCACTAAAATGGATGAATCGCTGTTCAAAAATAGACTAGCAATTACACTATTGAACCACGGTGTAAAAATTAATGCACTAAAATTGACGAACCACGGTACAAAAATAGACTAGCAGTTACACTATTGAATCGCGGTGCAAAATTAATTTAATAAAAATTGATGAATCACGGTTCAAAAATAGACTAGCAATTACATTATTGAACCGCGGTGCAAAAAATAATGCGATAAAATTGATGAATCGCGAGACAAAAATAATTACCTCCGTAGCACGCCTACGGTTCATTAATGGTATCGTAGTCATTTTTCCACCAAAAGTGACTTTTTTCGGTTGAAAATAAAAAAAATGTACTTTAACGATTAAAAGTTTCAAAAAGTAAACCGACCCACAATTTTTTCAAATATTTATAAGATGGTCTTTCCTAACTTTTTGGTCATACTCAAGAGTGAAATTTAATACGGTATTAGGCAAAACCATCCATTTAGCCACCCAACTTTTCAAAAAATTGCAAGGCGGCCACCGAAAGTTTAAAACTTGCAATGAGGCCACTGAACATTAGTTAGGTTGCAAGCGTGCCTATTTTTTGGATGGACGTTAGTTCCGTCATTAAATCATAGTCAAATTTCTATTTTGCCCTTTTAAATTGACAATTATTCCTTTTGTGTGATATTAGAAACCTAAAGGGGTTCAAGTGAAAAAAAAGGCATTGTTTTCTCTCTCTCTCTCTCTCTCTCTGACCCAGTTGAAGGCTTCTCCTCCCCCACCTTCTCAAACCCAGATGAAAATTTGAGAAAAACCCAAATAGAGGACTCAAAGATTTTCTGGAAAATATCCCACATCATTACAACAAGAATTTTATCTCGATTCAAACAATTTCACCGTTTTGCACGACTATCTCTTTCCCGTAAGGCTTCTCCTCCCTCACCTTCTCAAACCAAGATGAAAATTTGGGAAGAACCCAAATAGAGGACTCAAAGATTTTCTGGAAAATATCCCCCATCATTACAACAAGAATTCTACCTCGATTCAAACAATTTCACCATTTAGCACGACCATCTCTTTCCCGTAAAACGACCCATCTTTCTCTCTCTTCATAACCCACCTCTTTGTTTCTCTCTCTCTCTCTCTCTACACCCACCCTCATTGAAGATTCTATTAAGAACATAAGTACTTGGGAAGAAGCGAAGGCTACTTGAACATCATTTGACTTTGAACTACTTGCCGAAGAAGCGAAGGCTAAGCCCAATAAAGCTTGGACCATTTGACTTTGATCTCTGCTCTCTCTCTACTTGCCGAGGAGAAGTTCATCGCCGCCCCTGGTAGCCACTCCTAGAAGCATAATAAGCATGTTCGGATCTCTTTGTTCTCTCTCTATTTCTCTCTCGATCTCTGATGCCATGCTCTTGATCTTTTGATATCCAGAGTTTCACAAGAAGAAACCTCCCTCTCACTCTCTCCTCGACACACAACCTCCTCTCACACAACCCATCCTCTCTATCACATACAACCCAGAAAACCCCAAAATTCCTAAATTTTTCTATGTCGGAGAGAATGGGAGGTTTCTTCTTCCTGTGAGTGGTTGGCGGCGGTGAGTAGGTCGTCGGAGTTGCTCCAGCTTTCCCAGCCATAAAGCACAAGGCTAGTACAATCTCTTCCTCTCTCCCTACCGGCGGTGAACGAGTTTTCTCCGTCAAATCGTCTGAAAGGCTATGCTGCCACTGCTAGGTTTAAACTGAGTCTGCGTTTTAGATTTTGGGCTTTGATGATTTTTTATGGGTTTTGGGGTTTTGTTTGACGAAGAAATTGAATAACATTAATAATTATTTTTTCTAAAATCTGGCTCTGGCTGACCATAGCAACTTGCTAATTAATAATCTTCTAGTCAATCACAACTTGAACTAAAGTCCAAATAAAGATTTGCCAAAAACGTCATTTTTTCACTTGGACCCCTTTAGGTTTCTAATATCACACAAAGAGAATAATTTTCAATTTAAATGGACAAAATAGAGATTTGTCTCTAATTTAATGATGGAACTAACGTTCGTTCAAAAAATAGGCTCACTTGCAGCCTAACTAATATTCAGTGGCATAATTACAAGTTTTAAACTTTCGGTGACCTCCTTGCAAGCTTTTGAAAAGTTTGATGGCCAAATGAAAGGTTTTGCCTACAGCATCATATGTGGTCATTAAATTATCAATGTATGTGCTACTAAAATAGCCAAAAAGTTAACTTTCTTAATTTTAGTACAAAACAAAAAATGTAGACCAATCGAGGGAGAGTGTTTCATTTTAGCATAAATACTTAAGTGGCAAATTCTTATAGTATCTCTTAAAGAAGGGACATTCTATAAATGTTTTATAAAATTAATTGCAGAGTATTACATTTGAAAAGTGATGTGATAATAACAATTTATAGTACAGTACTAGATTTGAAAAGTGGGGTACTTTTTTATATTTTTTATAAATAGTAAGTCAAAGAAGTATCATCAGTAGTAGTAATACTTTCTAAAATTATAATCCATTGAAAGAAATATTAAATAACTCAAGTACCTGATATTACTCCCTCCGTCCCTAAATTATTGTTCTGGTTGATCCGGCGCATAGATTAAGAAAAAACAAATGACTTGATTATTTATATTTGTTTAATGTGTAGTTTCCTTTAAAGCCCATGTGTATGTGGCTCATAATTAAAGTAAGGTGAAAAAGTAAAGGTAAAGTGGTAAAAATGATGTTCTAAAAAGGTAAATTTCAAAGTGGCAATTATTTTAGGACGGACGAAAAAGGAAAAGAGGACGATAATTTAGGGACGGAGGGAGTATTATTTTCTCCATTCTACAACAGTACAACTAGTGATTTTCTTTTACTTTCAAACAAATCACGGAGAATTTATACAGTTAAATCTAGTAGCATATAAACATAAACGACAAAAACTTTAGTAAAACGGTTATACAAGTATTTTATGTAAGACATATTTTTTAATCTGACTCATCGTAGATTAGTCTGTTTCCAAAAAACGATCTTATAGAAGATGTACTCAACTTAAATAACTTCATAATACAATACTCCCCCGCCTAATTTATTGGTTTGTTTCTCTTTTTTATTTGTTTTTTTTTTTTTCTAAACTTTCTTTTTATATAAATATTTTTACCGTTTTACCTTTATCTTCTTGTTCTATTTTAATAAATACTATCACATGAATATATAATTTAAAAGAAATTACACATGTTACTAATATTTATAATATATATAATTAAATAATTTTTTAATGTCTTTCCAGTTAAATAAAACGATAATTTAAGAATGAAGGGCTTATAACATTGGTAATGGAAATCCATTTCCCATGCCATACTTGCCCTAATTGGAATTTCATTATTGTGTCACATCTTACGTAAGAATTCTAGCATTAGGTTTATGTCGATTATGTTTACAATAGTAGTTTGTTTTGACAAGTATTTGGATGGATCAAGAATATTATATACTTTTTCTGTTGTCAAATAATTGTTATTTTTTATTAAGCACATTGTTTAAAAAATAATTGATTGGATTATAAATATTAATTGTATATATGGTTTTCTTTAATGTTTTTGAGCATGTAGTTATAGTTAAAGTAGGTAGAAAAAGTCAAGATAAAGTGTTGAAAGTGTTTTTACTAAAAAAAAGTTTTAGAAGAGAAAAATTATTTTGAAGCGGACAAAAAAAGGAAGGAAGACATTTATTTAGAAGCGGAGTCAGTAATAAATTATTATTTAATTAATACTTCCACCGTGTGAAAAATAAAATTTAAAAAAATAGCTTTATTTAACAACTCAAACTTTTAAGAAAATCTTGTTTTATTTAGAAGAAAATAATAGTTTGTTCAATAATTGTGATTGGTTCGGATCAACTAATATTTCAATTTTACATAAAAGTGAAAAACTTGTCCCTCAATTTTACATAAAAGTGAAAAACTTGTCCCTCTCATATTATATCTCAATTTTATATCTCAATAGGTGTTTGAATCATGAATGACAGTAATAGTATTGGCTTCTTCTCCGGTCAAAATTTGAAAAATTCAAACAAAGAAAATAAAAGTCACATGATAAAAAGGCAGATTTTAACACTTTGTTTATCTTTGCTATGGCGTTTTCACTACCCATTACCCCGTATAATATTGAAAAAAAACTTTAAAATGACTGTTTTACGGGTGTTTTCGATCTTCATAATCTAGAGTCACTCAATGAACACTCAAATTTATGTACCAAATGATGTGATTTCCAATGTGTCATCTTATTTGGCATTTTATGGGCTCCACTATAATTTAAAAAGTTATGTTAACAATATGACACATAAGATGCCACATCATTTGATACCCAAAATTAAGTGCTATTAGAGTGACCCTAGCATTACCCTTTCAGTAATATGATCTTCATAATCTATCTCACCATATGATAATAGGTTATAAGAGAATAGGGTTTTGTGTTACGAATTAAAATCTATAAAACGGATATTTTTTGTAATACGATCTCTATAATCTATCTCAGTATATAATAGTAGATTATAAAAGAATAAATGTTTTTTTGTTACGAATTAAGATTTATAAGACGAACCTGCTGAAGACCTACTCGTATAAATATATGATGTTGAAATCAAAGAAATTAATCAAAGTGATTAATTCATCAAATAGTAATGGGGATTTAACGAGACTTAAGCTTTGTCAAACCTTCTTTACATAGTGGGGTTAGCAGTTGTCATTCAAAGCTACTCTCTCTCTCTCTCTCTCTCTCTCTCTCTCTCTCCCAATAAAACAATAAAAGTAGACCTTATAAAACCAAATCTAGTTGAAGCTTGAATAAAGACTCCTTAACCTCAGCTTGTCAAACCTGTTCTCTCTCTCTCTCTCTCATTCATTCATTCTACTTCTTCCACTTGTTCATCATCCATGTCTGAAGAACCAAAGGATCTCTACTACCATGAGCACTTTCCATTCTTGGTCACGAATTCGCCTTACAATCAACATGGATTTCATAATGATCAGTACCCTTCTTCATCTATGAGCTTCACTGAGATTTTGCATGGATCTACTCATAATCATCATGATCATTACAACTCACTTTCAACTGTCTTTGGCATGTCAGAACCATTTCCCACAACACTTAAAGATGTTGACCAACAGCAAAACCCCGTCGTAGACAATCCGGTCAGTACTCCAAATTCTTCGGTCTTTTCTTCTTCCACTGAGGCTGGAGACGATGACGCCGAGCTCAACAGCAGTAATAAGAGAGACAAGAAAACGAAAGGAGGGACGTCGGAGGAGGACCCAGGAGAAAGCTCTAAGAAAGGGTAAGTTACTTTTCCAACTTATTTCCAAAACGAAGAAAAGAAATACGAGTAGGCCTCCCGAGGCCGTCTTACCATCCTAATATATTAGTCTCACTCTCTCATAACTCAGTTCACTAATTAACACATGGTGATCGGGTTAGAGAGATCTGTTTTACATAAAATACCCGTAAAACGATTTTTCCTAAGTTTTTGCCCAAAAAATATTAAGACAAGGCCTAATTAACTACTTGTTGAGTTATAATCAATAGGATCAAGAAGGAAAAGAAAAAGGGAGAGAAGAAGAAGCAAAGAGAGCCACGATTTGCTTTTATGACAAAGAGTGAGGTTGATCATCTTGAAGATGGATATAGATGGAGAAAATATGGACAGAAGGCTGTCAAGAATAGTCCCTATCCAAGGTAGGTTCCATACTTCTTAATTTCCCATCTCTGTGTGTTTTTGTGTGTGTAGTCTACATAATGTTGAGTCATTCATCTCCTATCCAAGGTTCCATTTCTTTCCCCACTCTGTGTTTCTGTGTGTGTTAAGACTCCATAGTGAGTCATTCATCTCCTATCCAAGGTTCCATTTCTTTCCCCTCTCTTGTGTTTCTGTGTGTGTTAAGACTCCATAGTGTGGGTCATTCATCTCCTATCCAAGGTTCCATTTCTTTCCCTTCTGTGTGTGTTTGTGTGTGTATAGTCTCTAGATTGTTGAGTCATTCATTTTCAAATTAGTCAAATGTTGTTAATTTTGACATTTACTTGTTTATTAAACTACTTGATTATATTGCTATGGTTACACAAAAGTCTTTGGTAAAAGAAGGTAGTACAAGCTTTCTTGGATTCTCACCATAAGACTAGGTTTTGACTACTGTATATACAATTATATACCTCAATATATAAGAATTATTTGGGTTTAATTTGTTAATGTTTCTTCACACCAAACCCTAATTCTACTAGCTAGATATATACTGTATAAATAGTTCTAAATCCTTATCAGCTTTGAATCTTGGGTTTTGTGTAATAATATTTTCTAGTAATGAAAACCCTAATTTTCTTGTTTGACTATTGTCCTTGATAAATTAAGAAATTCAGATTACTTGGATTATCACATGGGATCTACAACTTTAGTATTGCAATAAACTAGAGCTAGTTCAAAAATGGAAGAAGAACTGGAAATGCTTTGGCTCAACATATCTTCATAAAAGCAATAATATAAAACAATTTTTCCCTTCATCATGGCTTAATTGTACTAAAAACGTAGAAATATTTATAAACCGAACATTTTTGTAGTGAATAATATTGTAAAGAAGTATTGCTTAAACAAATAGGTAACATTCTATTAGGAGATGAAGGCAAAACTTAGGAAAGATGGTGCTACGAGTATTTTATGTAAAGCATATCTCTTAATCCGACTTACCATGTGTTAGTAAGTTGAGTTATATGAGAGTAAGAGTTTGTTTTACGAATTAAGATCCGTAAGACGATCTAATAGAAAACTTACTTGGAGATGAAAATATAACAAATGAACCGTAGAGCCTTGTAAGGATTTAATGGAATTTCGTACTATTTTAGCTTTCATGATATTCACAATTATTCCATTATACCATGAACTTTTGAACACATAAAAAGTAAATTTTCATGGACAAGAATTTTAGATACTTACCATGATCCATGACTCAAGTTTAGATACCTATCTCTATCCATGTCGTTAATAAGTCTTGCTATTTGTTGTAAGAATCATCTTCTTCCTTACCTATTCCTTTTTAATTTCTTCTAACAACAAAGACAAAAACTTAGGAAAAACTATTTTAAGGGTATTTTCGAGTAAGATAGATCTCTTTGACCCGACTCACCGTATGTTGAAAGGTAAACTACGAGAGAAAAGGATTCTATCTTACGAATTAGGTCTAGACTTATCGCCATCTAACAATAAATTATAAGAATTTTCTTCCTCCTAGTTAACCTTTTTCCAATCTTGACCTTAATAATCAGTTGTAGGAATTCTCTTCCTTCTGGTCCTTTTCAATCTTTTCTTCGACCTTCTTTCCTCGGACCGTAATTCTAAGTTGTCTTTTCCTTCTTTCTTTGGGCCATAATAAGGCAAAGGAATAGAGGGTTCTTTTCATTCTATAACTTCCAAGTTAATAACTGTAATATATTCTTATCTATGAAATTAAAGTAGGACCCTTTATGTCAAAACTTGAATAGGTCTTCTGTGATAAAAACTTGAGTAAGACGGTTTTACGGATATTTTTTGTGAGATGAATTATTTTTAGCCCACCCACTATGTGTTGATGAGTTAAGTTGTGAGAAAGTGGGGCTCCGTTTTATAAATTAAGATCCGTAAGACGATTTGACTTACCATTTTACGGATCTTAATCCGTAGTACGGAGCCCTACTTTCTCACAATTCAACTCAACAGCATACGATGAGTGGGATCAAAGAGATTCGTCTTACATAAAATACACGTAAAACCGTCGTCGCTAAGTTTTTGCCTCAAAACTTATTCAATCATTAATTTATGTGAGACACTTAACAGAAATATTCCAACAATCCTAACTTTTAACAAAGTGTTGTGTATAGGAATGTAATCAAATTTGGGAGGGCTCTCGCCATTTTCTTTATACGTCCATTTTCAACAAATTCCCTTTTGTTTGCAGAAGCTACTACCGGTGCACAACTCAAAAGTGCACGGTGAAGAAGCGAGTCGAGAGGTCATTTCAGGATCCATTGGTTGTTGTCACGACTTATGAGGGACAACATAACCACCACCTTCCGGCGACGCTTAGAGGTCATGTGGGGGCCGGATTAATGTATCCTCCATCAATAATGGCGATGGCACACGGATTAGGTGCAACGGGGGGAGGAGCAAGCTTTCGTCAAGAGCTATTGGCTCAAATGCCTCAACTCTACAACTATGGTGGAGGTGCAGGTGGATCAATGTACCAGCCGAGCGCCGCTGCCACTGCCGCTACCCTAACCACACTTGACCGGCTCCAACTTCCTGACTATGGCCTTTTACAAGACATGGTTCCATCCTTGACATTTAAACAAGAGCCATGAAATTCTATCTGACCCCTTTTCTTGTAGCTTAACTTTTAACTTCCTGACCATGGGTTTATATATGTACTATTTACACATTGCACACACACACACACACATGGTCAGCTGCTATGTGCCCGGTTCTTAATATGTAATTACTGATAAGAGTAATGGATTTTAATTTCTTGCTTAATTATGCAACACATTTATCTAAGGTAATTACTGATTTAAGGAACCTCTAGCAACCTGTTGACTTCTGCCAAGTCAGCAAGTTCATTAAGAAGTAGAATGATGTTAATAATTTAGGTTTAATTTAAAGTAAATTTGAAGTATATTGTAGGGATGTAAGTGGTTTGATTCGATTTGGTTTAGGCTAAACCACAAATTGAATCGCTCATATCGATTCCAAAATTTCTCAAACCGAATCGAACCAAACCATTTAATTTAGTCGATTTTATGGTTTCAAATAAAAATGTAATCAACTTATATAACATTAAAAAAAACATAGTAACTCTTCCAATTAAACATATAGTCACTTTTCTCAAATCAAAGTATAAGTTACAAATAAACACAAATAATGAAAGCTTAGAAGAAAGCACAAACAAACAAACATGGTGTATGTGTGACTAAGTGTGAATTAGGGTGTAGTTACTCTGGTCTTTAGTACTGCTTTGGAAAATATAGAATACAAGAAATTAGAATTACTAAAGAATTATAATATGTAACTATGTGTATAATATAAATATATTAAAATTGTGGCTCAATTCGATTCGGCACTAAAAACCAAAAACTAAACCAAAACGGTTGATATATGTATTTTTTCAAATATAAATCAAACCGTACTAGCTCCAAACCGAACCAAACTAGTCGAGACGATTCGATTTCGCGATTCAGTGGTTTATGTTTACACCCCTAGTATTTAATTGTAATGTTGATAGTATGATTGTCGAATCGATATTCCCAATAAAATAGTACTATGGTTAAAAAATAGTTTAATTTTTATTTACTGTTTTCTTAATTGATTTATTTATGTGACCTAAAAAAATTCAATTTTATATATATAAGACCATATTAATTTTAAATATTACTCATCAGTTTTATTAAAAGAGTTCATGTTTGAAAATTTTAATAATGAAGATATACTCCCTCCATTACGGATAAAAAGTCTCCGTTTGAAAATCAAACTTAAAAAACTGCCACTTTTAGCAGCTCATTAGCAATGTTCTAAAATCGCTAGGAGTTAGACCAACGCCTAGCGCCTATGCAGGATATAGATGGAGTCTAGAAATAAGACATAATATCTTATTTTTAATATATTTTTTATTATAACATAATTATTAAACATAAATTTTTTAAATAAACCAATACTAAATATCACCTAATAATTTAGAAATAATAATTACATTATGATGTTCAATTTTAAAAGTAAAACTAGAAATTTAATTTCATCTAAGGTTCAAAATATTACAAAAATAATCAACAGTTCAATTATCCATAGGTCTGTTGACAATTACAAATTTACAAACATAATTTAATAATTTGAAATTGATATTTATTATTATTATTTTAAAAACCTAAAATGACATTATTTAGGACCAAATTTTTTAAAAAACTAAAAAAAAAGAAGGAAAAATCAGCAGTTGGCCGCCTAGCCCGCCTAACCGATTTTTTTGCTGATTTGCCAAATTTTTAGGCGCTGGGTTAGCGTCTAGCACCCGCCTAGGCCGATTTTTAGAACGCTGCTCATTAATAATAAAATAACATTTTTATGTCTTAATTTTTGAAAGTGGGCTTTTTAAGTGAAACATCTCAAAATGTAATAGTAGACTATTTGCCCGGAACGGAGGGAGTATATAACTAACAAAGGAGTTTGTCATAATTGTAAAAATATTTTAGTATAATCAATATGTTAATATTAGATGTGGCGTGTAAAGTTGAAATGTTATAAAAATTATATATATATTATTATTATTATTATTTTGAAAATAGACTTTTTAAGTGAATCTAAAATAGTGCAGTGAACTTTTTGTCTTAAATGGAGGAAGTAATAACATACTAATTAAATAAGTTTTCTTTTGTAAAATGACCTATTGAATCTAAAATAATCAATTGAGATGAGATGTGACACCATGGTTCAAGGTGCAATCTGGTAATCTACCATCGTGCAAGACTAAATAAAATTTGTGTGCTTCTAAATAGGTTAGTATTTTGTGTGTGTGTGTGTGCGCGCGTGCGCGTCTGAGCCGAACTTACAAAAAGCTCACCCTACCAAGTTTTAACGCATACAAATTAATTAGTATGGCGAGAAACCGAGATCTGTAGTTGAACTAGTTTGGTTTCCTACCAGTTGATTTACGCGTTTATGATGTTACGCTTTTCCTACTAGTTTGGTTTCCTATCGTCTTTAATTAGGCTATGCTGCGTATATGATGTTACACATTTATCCTCAATTCCTCATAATCCTCTAATATTAATGCTCCTAAAAATTGGGGATTAAATAACAATATATTCATTTTGCCTAAAGAATCAATGTTTGAAAAGTTTAATAAATAAATACTCTTTTTCGTTCCTAAATAATCATCCACTTTAACGCGACACATGGTTTAAGAAAAATTAATTTTCCAGTTTTTAAAGAGGACAATTATTTTAGAACGAACAAAAAAGAAAGGAGAACAATTATTTGGAAACGGAGGGATTAATTATGATAATATTTAAGTATAATCAGTATTAAATGTAAATGATAAAACTAAAATATTATAAAAATTATTAGCTAAATTAAAAAAAAAAAAAAAACACTAAGTGAAACAACGTGAAAATGAACCGTACGTGATTAGAAGTCAGGCCTTTACAATGAGAAAGTTCTCAAAATTTTGAAATTCAAGCCCAAAAGGTACGGTCCGAAAAGGGATCCAAAAGCCGGACCGACCCCACCACCACATTGAATAGGTTGCCGGGCCGCTCTCCGTGGTGGTTCTGTTCCGTGTTGCTATTGTCAAGGTCCGGAGTCCGGACCAAGCTCGGAATCTACAACAATAAATTCATTAAAAGGTTTTATTTATCTCAAATTTAATTTGGGTTTAATTTGGGTTGATACTTCATTTAAAGCTATGATTTGACTATGATTTTGGTTTGATACACCATTGAACTTGATCTTAAAGCACAAAATATATAGTACTCCCTCCGTCCCTAAATAATCGTTCTAGTTGATCCGGCGCACAGTTTAAGAAAAAAACAATTGACTTGATTATTTATATTGGTTTAATGTGTAGTTTCTTTTAAAGCACATGTGTATATGACTCATAATTGAAGTAGAGTGAAAAAGTAAGTGTAAAGTGGTAAAAGTGATGTTCTAAAAAGGTAAGTTTCAAACTGGACAATTATTTTAGGATGAACGAAAAAAGAAAGAAAGACGATAATTTAGGGACGGAGGGAGTATGATGTAAATTGTTGATGTTTTTTCTAATAGATTAAACTTTTAGATAAGTTGGTTACTTACCATGATATCAGATCTCAAGATTTGGCAAAGACAAGGACAATGGTTCAAATCAGAGCTGCCTAGTGAAATCAGGGGGCCATGGCCGATTACGTCAAACGTGGCCTTCCTTTGTAATATAATTTTTTTTTCTATTTTTTTCTTTGTAGCATAATTTTTTTTATTTCTATTTTTACACAAAGATACTTTCATGATGACATTTTGTCTATCCACTATAATTGCCAATTTGCGAGATTAAAAGTTACGTACAACTAATAAAAAGAATTCAAGTTTCATTATCACTTAAAAAACAAACAAACAATTTTCAATGTACAATTTCTATTTTAGTATTTATTATATGTACAATTTTCTATTAAAGTAAATTAATCTCAATATCTCAACTTTAGTATTTTAGTAAAGTATATGCACAATCACTCAAAAAACAACAAACAAATAATTTTACATGTACAATTTGTCTATTTGAACAATTATTGTGACTCTATCTAACTGGTCAACTAGAATTTCAAATTACTCCTTATATGTGAAATGTCTACATGTTAGACAGTCTAACTAGCAATTTAAGGGTATAAATCATAGATTCGTAAAATCTAAAATTCCAATTTTCAAAGTCCAAAATTACTAGGTTAAATGTGAGGAAAAAAAGACTAAATAGTTCACATACTTCAAGAAATTAAACAAATGGAAGAAAAAAATTTGAAATTGTGAAAAAGAAGAAGAAGAAAACAGAGAAGTGTGAAGAGTAGAACAAGCAATGGCCCGGCACACCGTGAAATTCAATAGACCTATCAAAATGCTAGCCTGACCCGGCCTGTTTTAGGCCTATGGGCCAGTTCGATCCGACCCGAAATAAAATCTATACATATATAAAAGGAGAGGAGCGAATAATGGAAATATTCCGCCAAAAGTGACTTTCCAAATTTAGAAACATTTATAATTTGTATATTTGTCATATTTTTTTGGAAATTGAAATGAAAATCAATTAATGATGTTGACAACAACTCTTCACATTCAAATGACTTTACAAATATCTTTAGTGCATTTAATGTAAACAAATTGTATAACATTTAATATACTTTAATATGATTTACGAAATGACAAGAAATACGTTATCAAAATAATATTAAATATTGAATAATTTATTTTATATCAGATTTCACAATTCTTTTTTTTTTAATTTAATAATTTTTTTTGCGTTTGTAATTGACATTTTGGCTTCTAAATATTCACTACTGTGATATAAACTCCAAAAAAAAAATATTAAATGATGAAACGGCCAATTCGATATAAATTATTTTCCACCATTATTAATAATAGTCTTGACAAATAATTACAATGCAATATTATTTGAGTTGCTTGGCCCAATAGGCCCAAGCCACGAGCCACGCGTCAAGCGTGTATCTTCCGAGCAATCGAGCAAAGGTGCTATACGAGCAACCGGGCAAAACCTTAGTTTTGGTCAGGTTAGTTACTTGCGAGATGGGGGCTCAGCTAAACGAGCAAAGTCGATAAACGAGCATAATTGCTCGTCTTCATCAGTAAGAGCTACTATATGTTGAGGACATATATGTCCGGTAAAGATCAAGGTAACAGCTGGGAGTGGTTACACCCGAGCAAGAATCCTGGCCAGAGATAATGAATGGCAAGTTCTCCGGCTAACCCGTTGTCATTAGTGGGTTAATTAAATGCATGTTTATTAAAGGTCATGACCGTTTGTGGGGCAGTTAATGCCAATCATGGGCAGTTAATGGAGATCCTGGGCAGTTAATGCCAATCATGGGTGGTTATTCATGGTTGTGGGCAGTTATGCCTCCGGTGCGTATAAAAGCTTGACAAAATATGAAGAGAGGTATGCGCAATCTAATTCTCTAGCCGAAACTCTGTCAAATTGCTTACTTTCTTATACTAATTCACACGCCGGAGGGCCTTGCCGGAGTGCCCGCCCAGCTTTATTCATGGCATTCATTGGCAGTCATTGAGGATTCAGAACACCTGAAAGCCGTGTGTTGATTGGGCTTTATGTTTATCCAAGCCGTCAGGCATCGAAGGATGGGAAATGGCCAGCAGAAGTGGAGGCTACAAAAAGCAAGTCTCGTTATGATCGGCCAAGGAGTTTCTCGTGAATCGACTTGACCCCACTCAACACGCTGCGTGAAGATATTATGTACGAGGTCAGGAACGAGCTTCCTAATCCACCTCGCATGAATCCAGCTACTGCCGGCGAGAGGGATCAGACGAAGAGGTGTGCCTATCATGATGATTATGGGCATACTACAGAAGAGTGTTGGCCGTTGAAGAAGGCCATTCAGAAGTTGATCAATGAGGGGCGGCTAGATCGCTTCAAGCGAGATGCAGGTAATAGAGGGAATGCCCCTAGGCCGGAAGCCCCACCGATCGGGGGTAATAAATGTTATAATGGATGAGAGAGCTCACTCGACCGCTTTGGCAAGCAGATCTACTCTTTGTCAAAAGTGGTGGATCGACCTCCGACTTTACAGGATGGTGAACAGGCTATTCAGTTTACTCGCAGCGAGTTGGCGAGTAGTGTGGCAGGCGAGCAATCGTTGATTGTCTCAGCGTTGGTTGATGGCTGGGTCGTGCATAGAATTTTAGTGGATACAGGAGCATGCCGGGACGTGATGTATTATTCTTGCTTCCAGGGGTTGGAATTGAGTGATGATCGTTTGAAGCCATATGCTGGGGCTTTAGAAGGTTTTACCAATCACAAGGTCCCGGTCAAGGGCACCGTCGAGTTAGAGGTGTTTATTGGTGAGGGAAGCAAGACCCGGGCTGAAAAGATTACCTTCATGGTAATCGACTTGAAATCTCCTTACAACATCATCTTAGGCGTACCGAGCATGGCCAAGTTTCAGATGGTGGCATCAATCCCGCATCAGAGAGCCAAGTTCTATACTGACCAAGGAGTGGGGGTGTTGCGAAGCCAGCCGCGAGCAGTGCTCGAATATGTGCGAGATACACAGAGGAAGAAACAGAAGTTGACCCTGGAGGATGGCGAGCAGAAGGTTACTATCAGCACCAAGGAAACTTCGCATGTGACTGTAGGACCATCAGTGGTAGCGATGGTACAGGAGGATTTGGAGATGGGTGCAAGCTCTATGCCGACATTGAAGTCGGGGGAGCAAGGTCGATTAAGCAGGCTATTGTTGTCGAGAAAACCGATATCGAGGTTAATCCATCTTCCGCCGCAGCACAAGCCGAGCGAGAAGAAGTGGTCGAGGAAGGTGTCAATAATCCTTTGCCGACATTGACGTCGGGGGGATTGGAACAATTGAATGAGGGTGTCGAACCTGTGAAGGAAACTTTGCCAGCATTGATGTCAGAAAAGCCAGTTGAGGCCATGGATGTAGATCAGCTTGACAAAGTCGAAGATCGAGCTGAGAAGGATGAAAAAGTGGAGTGTGATACGCTCCAAATGCGAGACGAGCCAGAGTTTACAGCTCAAGACGAGCTAGAGGATGTTGTCATCAATTCTGCTTATCCCGAGCAGACGATCAAGATTGGTAGAGCTGGCACAGAGGCCGTGGAAGGATTAATCGCAAATGCAAGATGCAGCCCGATGTTTTCAGCGACGTAAGATATGCAGGGGGTAAGCGAGACTGTGGCCTTGCACCAGCTAAGTGTTGATCCAGCTTTTCGGCCAATCCAGCAGCGCCCAAGAGTTTACTCGGTGGAAAAGGATCAGGCGATCAGAGAAGAGGTCGAAAAATTGCTTAAGGCGGATATAATTGAAGAAATACATTACCCAACTTGGCTAGCAAATGTAGTGATGGTGAAGAAGGCAAACGGAAAATGGCGGATGTGTGTTGATTTCACAGATCTGAATAAAGCTTGCCCGAAGGATTGCTACCCTCTACCGAGAATCGATAAGTTGGTGGATGCCATTGCAGGGTTCGAGCTCCTTAGCTTTATAGATGCTTATTCTGGGTATCACCAAGTGAAGATGGTCGAACAGATAAGGCTCGGCGCCTTTCCGAGCAAAGCAGGGGTTGTCAGATCGTTATAAGATGATGCCTTTTGGCTTGAAGAATGCTGGGGCCACTTATCAAAGGATGGTCAACAAGGTGTTTAGCTCGCAGCTCGGGAGAAATGTGAAGGCTTACATCGATGACATGGTGGTCAAAACTAAAGGACGCGAGCATACAGAGGATTTGGGTGAGACCTTTGCTAATCTTAGGAGGAACAATATGAAGTTGAACCCGAGCAAATGTGTGTTCGGGGTAAAGGCTGGCAAGTTCCTCGGTTTCATGGTGACTGAGAGGGGAGTCGAGGCCAATCCTGAGAAAATAAAGGCATTGGTCACTATGAAGCTTCCACGTTGTGTTAAGGATGTGCAGAGGCTTAACGGCAGGGTGATTGCTCTAGGAAGGTTCATCTCGAGGTCGGCGGAGCGATGTTTGCCTTTCTTCAAAGTTTTACGGGGTAACAAAGGGTTCGAATGGACTCCCGAGTGCCAGAAAGCTTTTGAAGACTTGGTGAAGTATTTGGGAAGTCCACCTTTCTTTGAGTAGCCGGGCTCATGGGGAAAAGTTATATGTTTATTTGGCGACTACCGAGCGGAGCAGCATGCTTTTGATTAGGGAGGAAGGCAATGTACAAAAGCATGTTTATTATGTATCAAAGGCCCTCACTGATGTAGAGGGAAGATATTTTAATGCAGAGAAATTGGCGTACTCGCTTGTTGTTGCTGCTCGGAAACTTCGAGCTTATTTTTCTGCTCACTCAATTGTTGTGTACACGGATTTGCCTTTGAGAAAGATTTTGCACAAGCCAGATACCTCTGGTCGGTTACTCACTTGGTCGATTGAGTTAACCGAGTTTGATATTGACTATCAGCCACGGCGAGCTATCAAGGCGCAGGCTTTAGCAGATTTCGTGGCTGAGACAAGCTTCAAGGATTCTGGCGAAGAAGTAGTAGCAGGTAAAGTAGTAACAGCGAGCAATGCGAGTCCAAAGCCGAGACCCGAATATTGTTGGGAACTCCATGTTGATGGTTCAGCTAGTCGATTTGGGAGTGGTGCCGGTTTGGTGTTGGTTCCACCAGAGCAAGACGTAGAATTTGAGAAGGCACTGCGTTTCAAATTCCCAGCTTCAAACAATCAGGCCGAGTATGAAGCTTTAATTGCTGGGCTCGAGCTCGCGCAAGACATTGGAGTGCGGGCAGTGATTGTATATTGTGATTCTCAGTTGGTGGTGAATCAAGTCAAGGGTGAATATGCGGTACATCATCCGATCTTGGTTCGTTATTGTGCGATGGTAAAGGAAATTTTAAAGGACTTTGATTACTGGGAATTAGTGAGAATTGCTCGGGAGGATAACATGCGAGCAGATTACCTGTCGAAGATAGCTGAGGATGAAATTCAGTCTTTGCATCCTGGAGTCATGATCGAGCATTTGGAGGTTCCTGTCATTGAGAAGGAAGTGGTTATGGACATAGAGACGGCTACAAAATGTTGAATAGATGATCTTCGGGCTTACATCGACCACGGGGTGTTACCTGAAGACAAAAAGGAAGCTAGAATCATCCAAAAACGATCATGCCGTTACATTGTCTTAGATAACATTTTGTACCGGAGATCTTACACCCGACCTCTGTTGAGGTGTGTTCGACCAGAGATGACGGAAGAAATCTTGGGCGAAGTGCATGAAGGTAAGTGTGGAGGTCATCCTGGTCAACGATCATTAGCCGAGAAAGTGTTAGCAGCTGGATTTTACTGGATAACATTGCGACGGGATGCCGAGATGTATGTTCGTCGGTGTGACAAGTGTCAGCGTTACGCGGACATTCCACGTTTGCCATCTACCGAGCAGACCCCTGTTATAGCCTCATGGCCGTTTGATATGTGGGGGATAGACTTGATTGGTCCTTTTCCCGTTGCTCGCTCTAAATTCAAGTACGCAGTAGTAGCTGTTGATTATTTTACGAAATGGGTAGAGGCGAAACCTTTGGCGACCATTAGTGAGGTAAATGTCATCGACTTTGTTCATGAGAATATATGGTGTCGATTTGGAGTCCCGCGAGCAATTGTGTCTGATCATGGGACTCAGTTTTCGGAAAAATTTACTAAGGCATGCGAGCAGATGAGGGTAAGGCTCCGTTTGTTTCACGGAAAATGACTTCCGGAAAACGTTTTCCTCATTTTCCGGTGTTTGGTGACCTTAGGAAAATGCAGTCAACGTAAAAGGTTTTCCGAGTCAACGGAAAATGAAGGCTTCTTTTCTGGAAAATGACTTACGGATTCATTTTCCGTAAGTCATTTTCCAACTGTTCGGGAACCCTTCATCCCCTTTCACAATTGCACATATTTACTTACACAGACAATATTTCACTCAACAAATAAATTGTTTAGAAATATAAATAAAGTTTGTGCATACTATTTATAAATTATAATTTTAATAAATGCTTACTACGTTCTAAAATTAGTGTCACCTACATTATTTAGGGACATCCTAACCATTGTCAATTTTCTATTTTAAAACATTTTTTTTTCATATCAATTATCAAAAAATATATATATTTGTAATTGTAAGATTGAAAAAATATAGACATTGATTTGACACCACTAATGATAAATTGAGGGTTAATAAAGAAAAATTACTTAAAGTTCAACACTATTTTATATTCAATATGTGCATTAATATTAGAATATATATATATTTTTGTATTTATTAATATATAGTTTTCTGTAACATTTTCTAGGGACATCCTAAACATTGTCTATTTCCTATTTTAAAACATTTTTTTCATATCAATTATCAAAAAAATTATTTGTAATTGTGAGATTAAAAAAAGATGGATCTTATTAAAAAAAGATGGTCCTTATTGATTTCTATGGACATCTTAAACATTATTTATTTTCTATTTTATTTTTGTATTTATTCATATATTGTTTTCTGTAACATTTTCCGTGTGTTTTCCAAACACCCGTAAATGTTTTCTGACATATTTTCAAAAGATTTACCAAACACCTGAAAATAAAATCTTTTGATTTTCCGGAAATCATTTTAAAATGATTTTTAAAACAAACGGAGCCGTATATTCAAAAATTATCCAAAGTATCTTTGCCATTTTATGGTCATTATTGCGTTTGTAAAGTAGCTAGTATACATGGAGAGTTGATAACTCGTGTGAAAATTTATATACAAATGATATTGTAAAAAATGATTTCCAACACATTTTCACAAAGTTTACCAAACACCAGAAAATGTTTTCCACAACATTTTCATAAGACTTACCAACAATGGCGGAAAATATAATGATTTCATTTTCCGGAAATCATTTTCGAAGCGTTTTCGGAAAATGTTTTCCCACAAACAAGCGAGCCTAAAGCATTGGCAATCATCGTGGCATATCCACAAGGTAATGGGCGGTAAGTGCGAATAAACAAATCTTGCATGTTTTGAAGAGGAATTTGGAAGAAAAAACTGGAAGATGGGTAGACGAGCTGCCTTCAGCCTTGTGGGCAGTTAGAACGACAGTAAGGGGTCCAACAGGAGAGACCGCCTTTTCTTTGGCTTATGGGTCTGATGCGATGGCCCCGGTGGAGATGTATTTACCAACTTACAGGGTTTTAAACTACAATGTTGAGTCTAATAACACAGCTCGAGCAGTCGATTTGGATTTATTGGAGGAAAAACGATTGGAGGCCAAGATGAGAATGGTAAATTACAAGCAGCGAGCAAAAGCTCACCACGATAAAAGGGTTCGTGGTCGATCGTTTCTTTTGGGGATTGGTCCTCAAGTAAAATTGAGGCAACGGGTCATCGAAATGAATGGGAAAGTCTGAGGAAGGTCCTTTTCAGATTTCGAGAATCATTAAGGAAGGCACTTACATGTTGCGAACAGAGGATGGTGATGAGTTAAAGCATCCATGGCATGCGGATCATTTGAAGAAATACTATTGGTAATTAACTTGCAATATGTAATTCTTTGATCCTTATTCTTATAATAAGTTAATAATGGTGAAACTCGATTGTCTTTTCAACTTTATGTTTGGAAAGTTAGTCTGCGAGTTGGTCTTTGTTGTTTGCTCGGTTATTCTCTCAAACACGAGTTTTTTATTGCTCGATTGAAGAGTTGGTGTTCGAGTTGAATATATCTTCGTCTTTGTTCGAGCATAAAGGGCTTTATGTTCGAGAAGATTTGAGGAGAGGTTTCGGTTCTCGAATTAGTCTCTTTTACGAGCATAGAGGGCTTTATGCTCGTAAAAGGGGTTGGTGTTCGAGTGGGACTTGGTTAAATGGTGATCGCTTTAGAGCGAGTAAAAGGTGATTTTGCTTGAGAAAAACTTATATCATGCAGTCATTCAAAGATAGAGGAAAGCAAGTTAAAATATTACAGATAAAAATTAAATTGTTTGAGACAAGGCACGGAGGCCGAAGAAAGGCACATGAGCCATTGTTCAGAAGTTAAGCACAAAGGCGATGTTGTTCTCGGTTGAAACAGGCGGGTTCCTCGGTACCTTCGGTTGTATCCAAGATGGTAACTTCATCATCGGCTTGACCTTGGGCATTGTCGATCTTGGTGAGGAGCTTGAGGCCTTGATTTGTGTCATAAGCTCGGTGACAGTGGGATTGGTGACAGGAGGTGGATTCCAAGGAGATAAACCTTTCTCAGTGTCGGCCTCGGCCAATGATTCTAGTTCGTCTTCATTAAAAGGCACGAGGGAGTGGCCAGGACGAGCAGACGAGCAAAATAATGGGTTGGCCCCCCATTGGGCGAGTTGCTCGAGGCAATTTCGACTTCTTGCAAGCAATTTGTCTTAAGACGTGGTTCATGCCTGCGAAGAGAGCGGGTAAGCTTCATTCTCAACACTTGTTGCGAAGTCGTTCGAGCTCTTATAATCTTCAATTATTTGTTGTCTCGCTCCTCCTTTGGACAAAGAGCGTTTCCGCTAGTTTTTGCTCGAGGTGGTGATGGTGGCATTAGCGACTTCGATTCACCTTGGCGGGCACGAAGTTCCTGCGCGCAGTATGTTGTTGAGGCGGCTTCTTGATTTCTTGGAAAGGCTGTTGGGATTCCAAGGCTTTTCTCGGCTTCTATTTGGGAGAGTTCAGTCACTTTGCTCGTGAGAGACTCCTCGCTGTTCTTGAGGTCAGCTCGGATACAGTTGATCTTTTCTTCCAAAGCATTCTTTTCAGTGGTTAGAGTTTCCTTCTCGGCAGTGAGAGTGTTGTTTTTGTTGAGGTTGGTGATCAAGCGTTCATACATCAGAATAGACTTGTTGGCAATCTGTGAGAAAAATTACGGCTTAAAAAGGAGACAAAAGGAAAGGAAACAAGTGTTAAGAATAAAACCTCGGTCATACACATGCCCATTTCACCGATCAAGGCGGAACTCGCTTAGTCGGCGGCTTCTTACGGATGCCACTATGGTGTAGTCGCTTCATCAAGCCAAGTCCGATGGTTGCTTGAAACCGCTTCTCTTGTGTACGGCGATATTGTGGAGGTCTAGTACATTGGCGAGCTCCCTAATGAGGGCAGCTGCTTTGGGTTGGTCGTCAGGCATAACAAAATATTCTTTTTGCCAGGAGGGGAGTTGGGGGGAACTTTCTTCCATTACAGCTTTGTCCGCCCGACGTCTATTCCTCCTCGGGCTTTCAGTTGGTTCTACATTGATGATTGGCGGGGAGATGTTTACTGTTTCTCGCACAGGAGGTGCAGGAATAAAGGTCGCTGCGGACTGGCTGGGCTCGGGCTGTTGGCGTTTTGTTCCTCGGCTTGAAGTGTTGGCCGGGACCGTGGGAAGATTGATGGCTGGCTGAGTTGACAAGTGCTTAGCTCGCTTGTTGGAGCTCTTCTTCGCGGCCTGCATGAATCTGCTCACGTCTGTCAATTGCCTCATATCTGCATAAAAACAAGAGAATGTTACCCAGGGAAAAGCATAGATTTGTAAAGTTATTAAAGGATGATGAAGTAAGAAGCAGTTGAAAGGTAACCAGAAAGCGAGAAAGAAGGTCGGCAGAGAGCTCCAGCACGAGCACAATCCTCGCATTCACTAGGGAATTTATTCCCGTGGCAAGAGCCCCAGTATGGATGGGGAGTTTCTGGATCAATGTCAACTCGGGGTTCAATCCCTTCGATGGGAAGGTAGAAGACCAAGGTCGGAGGTGAGAACTCGCCAGTCCAACACAAAATCCTGCCCAGCTCGCCCTTCTCTTGCTCCCAGCAGTTTTCTGAAGGCTTTAACTATTCGGGGCTCGCCAGCTTTGTAAGCGCCTTTGTCACTCTCGGGAAGTCCGTAATCGCTGATGTAGGGTGCAAACGGCCAACCAATGCTCGATTCTACAAGCAGCGCCTTCGAATCCCAACCATCGACTTTGTTGGGACCATCAGTAAGAAGTTTGAAAAATCCATGGTTGGAACGACTATTGATACGACCAGTTTTCTTGTCAAGGGAAATGAGGAAAAATGTACGGAATAAAGTCATATCGGGCTCAAACCCGAGTGATCGGCAAGCTACAATAAATGATATTAAGAATCTAACAGTGGTTAAAGCCAGGTCGCAAGGGAGAGTGTTGGATGCATTCATTAATTCCACAATGAAGGGGTCGAGAGGGAGACGGAGCCCGACTTGAAAGAAGTCGAAGTAAAACACCATTTTGTCTCCTTGAAAATTATGGCCTTCATTATCTATGTCCAAGTCAAAGGCGCGAACACGGTAAAGTTTGGGGTCCATCCCTAACGAGTAAAACCGAGTACTAACCTCTTCCTCGGAATTCAAGTCTTCCCACTTGATTGAGGGGGAGGAATATGAAGAGGCAGGAGTGAATAAGGTTTGGCTTGGTCCGGGTAGTTGGTCATTGGGTGAGGAGCGAGAAGGTCATGCTCGCCATGAAGTTTCCGCAAGGGATCAAGACCCTTGGGGGCCGGTCCATTGGTTGCTCGCTTAATCGTGGTGCGGGTTTTCTTCGGCGAGTAATCAAGGGAACCACATGTCTTGTTCGCCTTCTTCGAAGATGAGGTCGGGGGATGCATTTCTTACGGAGCTCCATGGTCGTAGCTCTGGCCTTCAATTTGGGAGATGGTTTCTTCGCTAGACATCCTACAGGAGGAATCGAGAAGTGCAGGTTAGACATTGATTGGGTGAAGTACGAAAAAGGAAAAAATAATTTTGACTGTGTTAAACAGGTTGTGAGATCGATGGCAGGTGCGATCATGGATTTCTCGATTCCTTTTGTCTGGGTTGTAAAAGGGTTGATAATTTGTGGAAAACAAAAGGGATTGAAATTTGGTTGATTACATTAATCGGATGAACAATTCGTAAAAGTAGAAAAAGAGGGGTTTTAGCAGAAACCCTAGTTCATAATTCAAGAAAGGGAAATGCAGTGGAAGAATGAAGAGGGAGATGTGAAATACCTGGAAGTTTTGAAGGATTTCGATCTGGCTTTTGAAAGTCCTGAGGAAGGTTGAATCTGAGGGTCGGCTGGTGATGAGAAATTGCAGAATTCTTTGTCTTTGCTTTCCTTCAAGCGTTTGAGAATTGTTAACTGTGTAAAGTTGGAAATAGAGGAGTTTTTCGTTTTTTATACCCAGCGAAACCGTCGGATGAGGGAACAAATCATTTGGCCCGAAGCACGAGGCGTGGTGAACGAGGCGACATTTAATGCGCATGAGGAATCGAGCCTGCTTTTTTCAGACTGGCGGCTGGCGGCTGGCTGACGTTTCATGCTTCTAAGAGACGCTTCTTTAAAGCGCTTCATGAATTGCCGCCTATGCTTTGAATTTTTTGAGTTCCTCCTCGCCACGAGCATGAATACTCGGTAAGACAAGGAGTTGGGGGCTACTGAGCTGCTTGGCCCAATAGGCCCAAGCCACGAGCCACGCGTCAGGCGTGTATCTTCCGAGCAATCGAGCAAAGGTGCTATACGAGCAACCGGGCAAAACCTTAGTTTTGGTCAGGTTAGTTACTTGCGAGATGGGGGCTCAGCTAAACGAGCAAAGTCGATAAACGAGCATAATTGCTCGTCTTCATCAGTAAGAGCTACTATATGTTGAGGACATATATGTCCGGTAAAGATCAAGGTAACAGCTGGGAGTGGTTACACCCGAGCAAGAATCCTGGCCAGAGATAATGAATGGCAAGTTCTCCGGCTAACCCGTTGTCATTAGTGGGTTAATCAAAATGCGTGTTTATTAAATGTCATGACCGTTTGTGGGGCAGTTAATGCCAATCATGGGCAGTTAATGGAGATCCTGGGCAGTTAATGTCAATCATGGGTGGTTATTCATGGTTGTGGGCAGTTATGCCTCCGGTGCGTATAAAAGTTTGACAAAATATGAAGAGAGGTATGCGCAATCTAATTCTCTAGCCGAAACTCTGTCAAATTGCTTACTTTCTTATACTAATTCACACGCCGGAGGGCCTTTGCAGGGAGTGCCCCTGCCCAGTTTATGTTTATTCATTGGCATTGCAGAGTTGGGCTTTGAGGATTCAGGAACACGTTGAAAGCCAGGTGTTCGGATTGAGCTTGTCTAGTGCATCCAGATTTTTGGACGCATCATTATTCAAATCAGTTTAAAATCATAAATCAAAGTAACATAGTTACTCCCCATCGCTAATAAATTAGTTAATGGTTTACTAAAGAAATATTTTTGGTAAACGTCCAAAATAATGATAATTTTTTTTTCGTTTAGTAAAAAACGAATTACATTAACAGTCTTCCTAAATAATGTATTGTTCAACATGAAATTTACTCTTAACATTTACTCGCCATCTATAATGGTAATAGTCCAAAAAAATAATTATTGTATTAAGTATTAGCATATGCACCACTCCTATTATCATTCAAATATTTTGTGTTTAATCGTCGAATACTTATAAAAATTCAAGCAATTTTATATATGAAATCTATAGATAGGACATATGCTAAGATTAGATTGAACAAATAATTGACAAATTTATAAGAAAATAAATATATATCTGACCCAAGGGGTGGGAGAGATGGCAAGACTAGGGTCACACTTACCTATCAAAAAATAGATAAATAAATAAATATATACATATATATGAGATTTTTTCCACTTCATTTTAATCAAATTTGAAGCTAAAAAAATAAAATTCTTAATATATTTGTCTAGCCTATATGTTTAAAAATTCAGGTCTAATATATGCAAAAAAAAAAAAATTAAATTAACAAATAAAAATCTTAGTATATTTGTCCAGTCTACATGTTTAAAAATTCAGGTCTAATATTTGCAAAAAACTTTAACCTTTTAAAGTTAGTTTACAAAATATATATATATATATATATATATATATATATATATATATTCAACTTAGTTGGTAATAGGCCAAGGTTAATTTGAACTTTAATTTTACAAATATTTACCAAAATATACAGATCTATGATGTTTTTTTTTCCATTTTCATCAGATTCGAAGTCAAAAAGTGCATAACTGATGTTTATTTTTCCATTTTTGTCAAAATTAAATTTATAAAACAAATGTCCAATATAAAAAGTTGGGATCATAATTTTTTTTATACATTTTGAAAAAAAAAATGGAAAAAAAAAACATATACTTAAAATTTTTCTCAGATATGATAGATCTAAGTTTCTATTTTTATAAATTGTTTTTTAAAGTAAAGATGCATATTAATATGTACTTGGATATATTTAATTAACTATAAGATCTGTATATTTTCCATACTTAGTTAAATTAAACTCTCAATTTTTTTAATAACAATCAAAATTCAAATTTGTATCATACAAATTTCTTTCAAAATTTTATTTAAAAAAAATAAAAAGGAAATCTAAGAAATCTAACTGTGAAATGGTTTGAAGGTATTAAATGTTAGGGTTTGTTGGGGGATGATGTGGCTACATATTCCGAAAAAGGGAAGGAGACCTAGCGAAATATCAACTATTTGTTATAGGACTTCTCTCAAGACACACTAAGAATCTAGACTCAATAACTTTTGTTATTGAATAGTTGTATAAAAATTATTTTGCATAATATGTTATTCCTAACATTTTAGTATTGGAGGTTCTGTTTAGAGTCTGTTATTTCGACTTCAATTCCTTTGTTTATTAGATATAACAAGATATTTGACTATTTAATATTTATTTATATATATAACCTAAACAATTTTACTTTTTTAAGGTTATTTGAAAATTACCAATCCAATATTTAAATGTAATTTTTTGTGATGCTTTTATTTAGTAGCAAGAAAGATTATCTCGATATTTTAATATTAGCAATTCAAAGTACATTTTATATCGTATGCAAGGATAAATACAACTTCATGCTTTAAAACCACCCCTTCTAGAATTAAAAGTAATAATCGTACGTTTTCAATTATAAATATTATATATAAAGTAGTATTCCAAAATTTATAATATTTTTTTTCAAATATATGTGATTTTCTAGCTTTAATTTTAATGTAATTTTTTTATTTTGTTCATATTAAAGTTCTTAATTGCATATTATATTCAATTTTATTTATGATATTCTATCGATATATTCATTTTTATTTAAATATATGATATTCTATTGATATATTAAGTTTTATTTTAATATATGATATTCTATTGATATGTTCAGTTTTATTTAAGTATGTGATATTCTAATATTCCATTTGGAGGTAAGACAATTGTGTTTGGTGGAGATTTTTAACAGATATTGTATGTGATTCTAAAATGAAGTACACAAGACATAGTTCATCCCACCATTTATTCATTGTATTTCTGGGGAGATTCACATGTATTGAGGTTAACAATGAATATGACATACAAAACATAGGTCCAACGAGAATTCCGAATAATTGAAACTTTTTTTCGATTGGATTGCGAAGATTTGCAATGACAAAATTGGTGAACCAAATGATAATTGTGCTTATGTTGATTTTCTCAATCAATTGCTGCTTAAGGAATTCAACGATCCAATCACTCCAATTGTACAAAGTACATATCCTTCATTTGGAAGTAGTCCCGATGATTCATCGTTTTTAGAGAAGAGAGTTATTCTACATCCGGCTCTTGATGTGGTTAATTCAATAAATGATACATGGTATTGAAGAACAATTTAAAAGGAAGATTGTTTTTGAGCTCATATTTTCCGTATCATTTTGATAGAAACGTTGATATTTTGAACGATACAGATATTTCTAAAGTTTTAAATAGAATTTCATGTTTTGGAATCCTAAATCATGAGTTGAATTTGAAGGTTGAAATTTCATTAATGTTGCTTCGTAACATTGATAATTTCTGTGGGTTATGTATTAGCACGCGATTAATTATTACAAGACTAACAAACCATGTTTTAGAATTTTAAAATGTCGAGTTTTTTCAAATGGTTATTCTGGTGGTACTGTTTTATTTCAAAAATATCACAGACACCATCTGATCATAGAATTTCATCCAAATTTCAAAAAAGACAGTTTACACTGATGGTGTTTTACAAAATGTATATAAATAAAAGCGTCTAACGTCAAACTTCTTTTGAAAAACTATTTTTAGTCATGATCAGTATGTCGTTTTGTCTAGAGTTACTAATTGTACATCTTAAGGGTTTTTGAATTTTTTATGTAATAGTAATAGTTGTAATAATCATACTTGTTCAACGAAAAATGTTATATATAAAGAAATATTTTAAAATGTTTAATAATTTTTTAAAAAAATTATGTGATTTTTTTGATTTTACTGTTTATCAATTTTTATTTATTTTGTTCATATTAAAATTTTTGATTGTATATTATTCAACTTTGATTGAGTATATGATTTTACACTCAAGTATAAATTGTGCAACGCACGGTTGCATCACTAGTCAACTATAAACATAAAGTTATAAAATTTACATTTTAAAGCCCAAAAACATGTGATGAAAAGCCTAATGTATTATGTATGTAGCACCTGAAAAAAATACAATAATCAAAAAATGAAACACGCAACATCAATAAAAATATAAACTCATGTTTGTGCCTTACACGTATAAGTTTCTTAATTTTTAACCAAAAGATAAAATATCAATGCAGGAGCACCTAATCCTGTAATATCAATTCAAAGTTGACTACTTGGCATACATGATACAACTTTTGAATGAAAAAAAAATGCACTAACCCCAACTCCAAAGTGCGACTGTGCGAGTGCTCTTGACGGCTTGAGTCGCTTGAGTGGTTGACAGACCCTCGTTGTTGGGCGATTGTGCCAGTGGGCCTATTTGTTGGACAGACTCGACAGTCGGATTTGGACTTCTTGTAATTGTAATTTTATATTGTCTGCAATATACTAGAAATAAAATTTGTTCGGTGAAATTCAGGCCGGTACACTTTTTGAAATTTCTAACATCTACAGTCCAGTGTTTTTATTTTTAATAGGAAAAGACCACTTTTCGAAATATTGTTACAAAAATGTTATCATCTCCTTCAACAGTTCCGACAACACATTTTGGATTCGTAAATCACAATTATTGGGCAACGGAACGAGGATCAACCTGCCCGATCAGGTCGTGGGGGTCGAGGGGGTAGCGCCCCTTTATAGGGATTCGGGGGAAATGCATCTGAAAGATAAACGAGTTTTATGAATCATTAACTACGAAACTTTAATGAAAATGTATTGGGTTAGAGGATTTTCACAGTAGGGACGAAGGTGAAGGAGGAGGAATAAGAAGGCTCATGAAGGAAGATAAGGAAGAAGAAGACTAATGACATGGTCTGTTTCATTACGATTTTGAACCACAGTGCAATTAGACTAGATAGTTAAACTATTGAACCGAGGTGCGAAAAAAAAAGACTAGACATTTAAAACTATTGAACCGCGGTACAAAATTAATGCAATAAAATTGATGAACCACATTGCAAAATTAGATTAGGCAGTTAAACTATTGAATCGTGGTACAAAATTAATGCAATAAAATTGATGAGCCGTGATGCAAAAAGTAATGTAATAAAATTGATGAACTCCAGTGCAATTAGACAGACAGTTAAATTATTGAACTGCAATGCAAAATTAATGTAATAAAATTAATGAATCGCGGTGCAATTAAACTAGACAATTAACCGCGGTGTAAAAATTAATGCAATTTTACCGCAATACAAAAATAATGACCTCCATAGCGTGCATGCGGTTTGTTGATTCCTATAGTTCTAGATTTGGTTGAGTCATCCTCTGATTCTATTGAACAATGGCTAAAAGGTCTGCGTACCGATTAGTGTGGCAACTGTCTTAGAATCATAGTTGTTTAGAACTGTTTAGTGTTAGTCTAGGCGCGGTTTTGCAAGCTTCTACTGCTAGCCTTGGAAGAACGGCGCATTTGAAGTTCCGCTCAAAGAGCGAAAAATCAAGAATAGCCAAATCATGAAATTATGACACGTATACACCTATCCAGATATTTTCGAAAATATCTAGTCATCATGTCTTCATCAGATTTCACTTTTAAGAAGTCAACTCTACATGCACAACCCGTCTGCATCGTCTCTGAAACCCGAAACCCGAAGTCCGAAGACATTACCTTTTTGGCTAAGAAGACTTTCTAAGCCGCAGCCTCGCACTGAACCTTACTCTATTTGGGAATGTCTTCTCTCGCACACATCGCATCTCGATGACCGTGGCTCTTACATCTCCCAAAGCGCCGACCAGGGTTTATTCATGTAATGAACGTTGGATACGCTTCACTCGCCGCCCAACGGGTCCAAAAGATCTCTCTGGTATTTATTCAAGTTTTGAAGATCCGAAGACATAACTCTTGCGCATTAAAACTCTCAAGCCTTATCTTCAACACTCAAGCATTCAAGAGATCAAAGGACAAGAACTAACACTTCACCAAACTTCCGAAGCTGCAGAATCGCGTCTTAAATTTGTTTCAAATTTTCATCTAGTTTGTCTTTAAATCTGTTCTTTATTTTAGCACGTGTGAGAACAATTAATCCTTGATTGTTTCTCTCACCATTATACACTTGGTTAAAAACATATTTTGTACACGATCCATTAGAGATCTTTGTATTAAACCTAGTGAATAAACAAGTGCACTTTTAAAAAGCCAAAGCTAACCACTTTGGTAGTGGACGTAGTACTATTCACAGTACGAACCACTTCAAATCGATGAGTTCTGTTTGTCTCTTATAACTTCATTAGTCTGCTCATCATCTTGTTTCATAATCTACACTATTTTAACAGAATTCTTGACAGTTCAGAATCTATTATGTTTCCGCTGCTTTAACATTTTTAATTAAATCATTTTAAGAAATCATTCAGAAGTGTTTACGAAAAAGTTTTGTTAAAACATAACTAGGCTATTCAACCCCCCCCCCCCTTCTAGCCTAGATTGAGCCTATTTTGGGACCAACACGGTTCATTAAGGGTATCATAGTCATTTTGCTACAAAAGTGACTTTTTCTGGTTGAATAAAAGAGAGAGTGTACTTTAGCGATTAGAAACTTCGAAAAGTGGACTGGCCCATAATTTCTTCAAATTTTTTTTAAAAATTTGACTTAACTGGACTGACCCAAAAAAGCCTGAGCTTTTTTTATCCGAGCCCGAATGATCAATGGGCCTATTGGCCCGAGCAAAAAATGTCAGCTGTTTTTGGATCGTCAATATTTGAAGCCCGACTTGTCAAAATGTTGGATGGACTGGACTTTTTTACCGGCTCTAGAAGAGCAAACTTACCATCATCTGTCGCTGTTAGCATTGGTGGAGACCGGAGCAGATCGAGCGGTGGAGGCGTAACATGCGTTAGGACTCAAGCGTGCGTGGAGAGGAGAGCAGGTTGACCATCAATGAGGTCGTCTCCTCCGTCAGTTGCCAATTTTTGGACTTTGAAGTCTTGGATGGATATGTCGATCGAGATGGATCATGGAGCAACTGCTTGCGATCCGTAAGTTTAGACTTTAGAGCTTTAAATTTATTTTTAAAAATATAAAAAATTACGGCCGGTCTACTTTTTGAAGTTTTAATTCGCTTTAGTATCGTGTTTTTTTTTTCAACCAGAAAAAGACACTTTTGAAAGTAAAATGAATGTGATACCCATAAAGAGCATGAAGCGTGTAACAGATGACAAACCTTTGAATCGCGGTGCATATGTTTATATATCGCAGTGCAAAATCTATTCTTCAAATTTAATTTGTACAACTTTATATGTGAACCGCCATTAGCGATATATAAATATTTGAACCGCGATACAAATGACATGTTTACTTAAGTTTATATTTTTAAACTTCAATAATTTAAAAAATTAATGAATGTAAAAATTAATGAATACTAATATTATATATCAAAATATATTAATAATTGAACTCTGCTAAGAAATACATTGAAATGATAATTTCCAAATACTAAGTGAATTGAAAGAGTCGTTCAAGATTTCTCTAGGGTATACCATCAGAACAAAGTTACCCATTATTGACTCAAGATGAATTTTTTTTTGACTTCGAGAAATAATTCATAGATCAGCTTCATGTGGTTGTTTATCAACAAGTTCATTTTCATATTTTTTTTAAAAATCTAAGATTGATATGTATTTGAGAATCGTAAAGCTTGAGAAGGAAGTTGATGATAAATAACGGCTGAAATTGGAAATAAATCATATGGAGGGAGCTATTGATGTTATGAATAAAGAAGGAAAAAATTACAGTAGGTATTTAAAGACGAAATAAGGAAGATGAAGAGTTGTTTGTCATTAATTTTTGGTTGTTGATATTCTGCATCACGGTATAACAATACGTGAACCACGGTGAAAAAATATGAGGACCGCGATATATCTTTAATGTTGGTTGTTGATATTCTGTATTGTAGTTCAAACATATGTGAACCGCGGTGCAAAAATATGTTGACCACGATATATCTTTAATGTCGGCTGTTGATATGTTGTATCGCGGTGTATAAATATGTGAACCGCGATACATCCCTTTGTTATTTTGTAGAATACCTCGGGCTTATTAAGGGTATAGCAATCTTTTTGCTCCTAAAGGTGTCCTTTTCTAGTTAAAAAAAACATGGGACTGTAGCGATTAAAAACTTCAAAAAATTGACCGATCCCAAATTTTTCCAAAATAATACTCCCATCGTTTTCAAAATATTATATGGGTTAACCCGACACACCGTTTTAAAAAAAGTAATTGACTGTATTATAAATATTGGTGAAATGTGTGGTTTCTTTTAATACCCTTAAGTGTGCGGCCATAATTAAAATAGGTAGAAAAAAGTAATGATAAAGTGGTAAAAGTGTATTCATAAAAAAGAAAGTTTTAAAAGAGAACAATTATTTAAAAACGAACGAAAAATGAAAGGTAGACGATAATTTAAAAATAGAGGGAGTAATATGTATGGTAGTTGTTAGATTTGGGAGCACAAAAAATTGAGTATTTTAGAGAGCCAAAGGCCTGGGCCTCACATTACTCATGGCTAGGCTGACACTGGTTCAAATCTTTCCACTTGAATTTATGTCAAAAAAATATATTACAAAGGGTACATATTTACCCTATATAAAAGTGTATCTCTCTGCACGTGTGCACATAAGGGGGTACTAAAGCACAAAATATAAAGCATGATATACATTGTTGGTATTCTCTCTAATAACTTAAAAATTTAGATGAGTTGGTTGCTTAACATCATCTCCCATATGTGTTTTAACTTTTAATAATTTTTTGTAAAAGAAAAATATTTTTTTTGTAATTTTTGTATTTATTTGATAAGTACATGTTAATAAATAAATGGGTGCCCATGTCCATTTAGTGTCCACTCATATATGCTCATATTATTAAATTGACACTTACTTGTCTGTCCATTTGAGCCTGCCGCCCATAACCATCTATTTGCCACCTCTAATAAGGGTAAATAGTTATTTGAACATTTCAAAGGTACAATGACCCTGAAAATATGTTTAACTGATCACATGCTTAATTTTCACATGATGTTTTTTTTCCATCAAGTTAAATGATGAAATTTATCAAAATTTTGAACAAGTGATTAGTTGCTGAAGTTTGTGTATTGTCTAAGGGTAAATCGCAATATTGGATCCTCAATTATAGGTCGGTCACAGTAATAATCTCTTAATAAAATTTTTTAATTAAATTTGGGTTTTACGAGTATTAAATTTTTACAACGACAGTCATTTTAATGGATGTCGTTAAAAAATATTGTTAAGTTGCCCATGTGCATTTTGTAAGAACTAAAATGAAAATTTTAAAACCTAACTTATGGGTCGCGCTATTGAGACCCCCCGTTCCTCCAAGTTGACCCTTCCAAAATCCAAACTTCTTATTTTACCCTCACCTATCCAAGTTGACCCCTCTTCCCGCCTCCTTCCTTTCCCCCACCTCAATGTCTCTTCCCTCCCCCCACACTGCCTCCTCCCTCTCCCCCATCTCACCTTCTCTCTCTTCACAGCTTCTTCTTCTTCCCCCGATCGCCACCTCCTTCCCTTCCCCCATTACAGCACACTCACCCCCTTCATAGCCTCATCACTTCCCCCTTCACACCTTCATTCTTCCCAGTTTATCCCTTTAAAAAATAAAAATAAAAATTTAATTCCAGGTTTGTTCGACCCTAGTCGATCAAACAAACTTGTTCTATTTAGCCATGGGTGACCGAACAACCTTGAATTGTTCGACCATGGGTGACCAAACAACCTTGTGTTGTTCGACCATAAGGCTGTTTGGTTACCCATGGTCGAACAATTCAAGGTTGTTCGGTCACCCATGACCGAAAGAACAAGTTTTGCTGGTCGCCCAGTATTCGAACAAACCCGAAATTAATTTCTTTATTTTTTAAAAGAGAAAGAAACATGGAAGAATGGAGGTGGGGATGAGGCTATGAAGGAAGGAGATTATATTGGGATGGAGGGGGAGAAAGTGGTGATGGATGTGGGAGAGAAGCT